>OX392432.1:6611640-7008013 GCA_947623395.1 Synanthedon tipuliformis
TTCTATTCATATATTTTATTTTTACCCTGGCAACCCAGAAGCAACGTGGTTTAAGAAAAAAACAAAAATTGTCTATTCGCCATTAAAATGGCGTCATCGAAGGAAACTTATTGTTTGTGTGGGCAACCGTATAATATTGGACAATTTATGATAGAATGCGATTGTTGTCGTGAATGGTTTCACGGGAGGTAATGTGGAAAACGTTGAAATTTTTCCATAAATTCCTATATGTATGTTAATAATATTGTTTTGTTTGTCAGTGTCTTGGTTGTGCGGCGGTCATATTGGTAGTACAATGTTTTGTCGAGTATTTTACTATTTATTGCCTCTAAATCGTTTGAAAGACGAGCTAAAAAACTACGGCTTTGTTTACTGCCAATTTGTTTCACAGTATACAGTGTAAATTCAATATTCCTATTTGTTTACATCTTGTCATCGTTCTACTCGGAAACTTATAGGAAGGTCTTTGTTGTGTATAAAGTGTGCAGCCGTTCCTGGTTCTTTTTAAATAGTAATAAACACGTCTTTTAGACTGAATTATTTTATAAAAAACAATATCATTTGGAATGCATCGGCATAATGTTGTATTATTGTGTAATAAAAGGAATCTAATAAGAATATATTTTAAATTGCAGCTGCGTCGATGTTAAAATTTACCAGTCGGACGATATAGACAAGTATCACTGTCCAAAATGTATACAGACCTATGGCCCTTCAGTGTGTAAGTTTCCTAAATATTGTTTTTTTAAAAAATATGGAATTTTTTCCTTTATTTGCCTTTGAAATTCTTTTTTCTTTCTGCAACAGTTGTGTTCTCATATAAATTTTCTGATTTCATGTCTAAATACAAAATATATTATAGAATTTTCTCAACCATGCAAGAATTTTCTCAACCATGGAACCTTTCCCATTTCCCATTTAGTTTCCACTCCTTAATTACTTATCCTTAACCCTACTATGGTTGATAAGAGGTTTGATAATGGTTGATAAATTTTAGAAATTAGCGGATGAAACAGAAGCATCTAGCGACTTTATAAAATATAGCCTTTGTTACTCGCTGATAATATAGCTTCCCAACAGTGCAAGAATTTATCAAATATGTCCAGTTGTTTCGGAGCCTATACAATGCAAACAAACAAACCAATCAAATCTTTTCTCTTTATAATATTAGTATAGATAGCTGATGCCCTCTTTCTGCACATCTATCTGACGATATACTGTCTGCCTGTCTGATGACCTTAAATATTATACAGTTTAGAAATATTCGATTACTATCTAGCTTTCAGTAAAGTGGGAAAGTCATAGTTGTTCATATCTCTTTACCTTAGAAGCTGCTTCACAAATTAGGGAGTGACTGCTCATACCAAATTATAATTTTAAATTCCTTTCTCCTGCCTCTCTTACATTTGTGTTGCATTTTTTTTTTAAATAACTAATCTTGTCCCTCATTGTGTGTCTGAAATAATTGAGGTTGAAGTTTTATCGTTCCTAATGCCTCCATTCTCTTTCTTCTTTAATGCCTCCATTCTTTCTAAAGAAATTTTTCTATTATCCAATCAGAATAAAACTGATTATGTAAATTGTATTTCAGTGAAAATACCCACAAACAACCACCGTGCAGATCGTTACGAAGTAGGGGCAGAGGGTCGCCCGGCACAGTGTGGGTCTCCGGAATGGGTGAGGGCTATCCAAACGAGGCCACTGCGTCCGACCCCTGCCTCATTAATGCGTATGAAAGGACACCAGTTTACTGAGGAATTTATTAGAGACAATGGTATATTGAGTTTACATAATATTTATGGTCATAATTATGCTCAGTTTCCAAAAAATTAAAGTAGTCAATACAAAAAATATCACTAAGAAAAACAAATATAAATTGATTAAAGTTGGGACAACTTCCACAAACACTTAAATTACAAAACAGTAAGAAATTAATGATTAAGAAATTAAGTATGTAACATTTTTATATTATACTAGCTGCTGCCCGCGACTTCGCCCGCGTAACTTAGTAAATTATGTACTTATAAACCTTCCTCGAGAACCACTCTACCCATTAGTGAAAACCGCATTAAAATCCGTTGCGTAGTTTTAAAGATCTAAGCATACAAAGGGACATAGGGACAGAAAAAGCGACTTTGTTTTATACTATGTAAAGATATAATTATATATTTATTTTGCCAGATAGAAAATCTTAGTAGTAAGTGGCTACTATCGCCAATCAAGCACAAGCTTATGCAGTGATTTCAAAGTAAAATTGTCAAATGGATCTATTTTAAACATTCCCACTATTGTATCCCACCTGTGTGGCACTTTTTTCTTCACTTCCCCACCAGTGGGACCACTTTTCTCAACATCCCTACCAGACTGAGAATTTTTTGTCCTAACTAGAGAGAATGGTAATTTGTGGGACATTGGGAATAACTGTCAAATATACAAAAAGCAGTGTACACTGAATTGATTTTGATAAAATTTGAGATCTTTGAACAACATCTACATATACTATGTCATAATAGATTTCCATTTATGAATAACATAATATAGATATGTACTCTCTTAGCAAATGAAATATATTTTCGGGATGATTTGAATTCAACTGCTATTCCTTAACTTTTACTATTATTTTTACTATACTATTTGTTTACCTTTTTGTATGTTTTCTCCCAGCTCCGATTCAAAATATGTTTTAGTGGAAACTTTGTTGATTTATGTTTTTCTTATATGTGTATGTGTAATGTGTATCGAGATATTGTTTGTTTCCCAAATATGAATAAAATAAAATAAAAAAATAAAAAATCGGTTAAGCTGTTTCTGAGATTAGCGTGCACAGACAAAAATTCTAAAAACTATTTTTTTGACCTAAGTAATAAAACACTAAAATGTAGATACCATTTTTTTTTGTTTTTACCGTACAGACACGGCTCGTTAGGTATTGTTATACATATAGATGCTTTTATGTATTAAAAAATGTTGTTGATTTGTATAGGTTTCACACGGCCGGTCCTATTTCATTCCCAAGAAGGTTTGGACATGAAGACACCAAATCCAGCCACATTCACAGTCAGATCTGTGCTCAGATATTGCGGGGCTCAGTTGGATGTAAGTTTTTTTTCTATAAATTTTTCCATTGAATTTTTTTTTATTCATTTTATTTACAGATAGTCATCCTCTGATAGTGTTGATCTATATACTAATGTTATAAAAAGAGAAGATTTGTATTTTTGTATGATTTTTATGAATAAACTCATAAACTACTGGGCTGATTTAAAAAATTCTTTCACCCAAAGAAAGGTACATTATCAGCTAGCTATATTTTATAAAGCTACGCAGACGAAGTCGCGTGCGACAGCTAGTGTTTTAACTAATAGAAGTGGTCTTGGTATGTAGGTGGAAGTGATAGACGTGCGAAGACAGGCGACTGTGCGGATGCCACTCGGCGACCTGGTGGAATACTTGGAGCGTCCACCTGAAGGTCGCGCTGAGAAGGTGCTCAACGTGCTGAGCTTGGAGTTCAGCGAGAGCGGACTCAGCGCCGTGGTCGAGGCGCCGCGGATAGCGCGCAGCCTCGACTGGGCCACCCGCGTCTGGCCACCGGCGGAGGAGAGGCCCCCGAGGCCGTCGGTCTCCCGCTACTGTCTAATGTCCGCCGCCGGCTCGTACACGGACTTCCACGTGGACTTTGGGGGCACGACGGTCTGGTACCACGTGCTGCACGGCAGAAAAGTCTTCTACCTGGTGCCCCCGACTGCCGCCAACCTGGCTCTGTACCAGCAGTGGTGTGCGTCCAACAATCAAACGGAGAACTTCTTCGGAGACATGGTGAGCTCGTAATATTTTATTCGTGCGTGCGTACGCGCGAGCGAGCGAGCTTGTGTGTGTGTGTGTGTATGTGTGTGTGTGTGTGTGGTTAAAATTGTATTGTATAACATCCCAATCCCTTGTATTTATCCTGCACAGATAGTTATGCAGCACCTGAGTAAGCGTTAAAACGCTTGAAACTGTGAAGTTTGATATACTTAGTTCATTCAGTGGTATTTAATACATGAAATTAAATCTCGCGGGATACCCAACTCCATATAGAATTACTCAATAAAAAGTTTATAATTTTTGATTATAATTGATTTCTAATTTTTAATGATAGCATATTTCTTTGGTTTTTATGGTTTTATGGTTTTAAATAAAGTTTATAGTGACGGTGGTATATATTTGTTAAGGTGGAGTGGTACGGCACGGCGGAACTGTGCGCCGGACAGACCCTCTTCATCCCGACTGGATGGATCCACGCCGTGCTCACGCCGGTGGATTCGCTCGTTTTCGGAGGCAACTTTCTTCATTCGTACGCTATCGAAATGCAGCTACAGTCAGTATCCATCGCCACTCGTCTTTGCTAGAGCCCCTAGAATTGTATAATATTGAGAAAGACAATTGTTTTCAGAATATATGAAATAGAGCGTCGCGTGGAGACGCCAATACTGCTGAGGTATCCACTCTTCGAAGCCATGAACTGGTACGCAGGAGCACATCTGCTGACCATGCTGAGGAGGCACAACGAGGAGACGCAGGTGTGACTTTCTTTAAGTTTAATTGACAGTGTAGTAGTGGCACTTGAGCAGCCCGCCTGGCGGCAGTAACCAGAAGATGCCAGAGTCCATTTCCTCATCCGTCATCCCTTATCCTTAATTCAGTGCACTTTGCAGCACTGACCGAAATACTGTTTTCCGCTAGAGGGTGGTTACTGCCGCCAGTCGGGCTGCTAAGTTTATGACTAAATCGAGGCCATAGAGACAACGCATGCAAAGTAAAGAAAAAACAGTACAAGTCGCCCCGTCACCGTCTGTGAGCGACACCCTCAGTGAAGATTAATTCTATGAAATAAGTGCCATCTGTCGTCGATCGACCCAAATGTTCAAGCACACACTTGAACATTTGGATGCGCTTTTCTGTTAATATAATTCGATCCATTCCAGTGTATAAGTTTGATTTTGTAAAAAGTGTGTGTGTGTGTGTCTCTTTCCTATATAGTTTGTATATTGGGTTTTGTTGTGTACGAGACTGTGTATCTATGTAGATAATGTATGTGGTGTCTCGAAACAGGACGAGGAGTTCACGCTGAGCGAGAGGAGTCGTCCGGCGTTGGGGGCCCCGCTGCCGGCCCTCCTGCTCCGGGGGCTCAAGTTGCTCGCGGCGGCCCTCAAGGAGTGGCACGCGCTCAAACCAGTAATTTGTAGTTATTAGTATACCTACTTAGGTTCGCCTCCTTATAGGCGTTTGAGCAGAGGGGCCTTAAAAAAATTGTAGTCTAAAAAGGCACATTTATTTCACTAAAAAATATAAACAAGATTAAAAAATATAGTCTAAAGAGACATATTTATTTCACTAAAAAATATAAAACAAGATTTAAAAAATATAGTCTAAATAAAAAAGACATGTGTCTTTATTTCACTAAAAAATATTTAAAAAATGGCTTATTCCAAATGGTTTTTATTATTTCGAAGTGAAATGGATTGAATTAGGTATATTAATTTTTCGTCCAAATTGAATAATTTAAAGGAGAATTTACACGTAAATCTAGATTTATTATGTATTTTGTCGAATATTTTTGTTTGAAAGATTAAAGCTAGACTTGGTTCTTAGCTGTTCAAGCATTTGGACATAAAATCATGTTTTATTATTTAATTTATTGTTAAAATTAACTCTATAGTTTAAGATTAACATAATTCTCACTTTGATACTCACGGGTCAAAGTGATGTATGATCAATACAAACTCAATGGGTCTTTAAATGTGACATATATGTCAAGACAGACCATAATTATATACCTTATATACAATACAATAGGTTAATTAAACCAGACATTGTGGCCATACATTGTTCCTATTGTACTATAGTTATGAATGGCTTGAAATATACTAAAATGCTTCTATTTGTTTTTGTATATTATCAAACAATTTATGGTTTTTTTTTTTGAAAACAGACTGATTCCGCGAAACGTGACAATGTACCAAAGTGTCTCAACTCTGGTCAGCTGGTGAGAGAACTGTCCAAAGAACTAAGGACTTTGGAGAAGAGAACCACATCATTAGCGAATAAGGACAAGGTGAGTACATTATATCATCATTGTGTTATTGGCGACCGTAGCCACCTACTACCGTCCAATGGACCGTCAGCCTGTCTGACGACCTTAACATTAAAAAATACATGCGTAAATCATGTCACATCACTGTAAATACTTTTTTTTCTGGATGAAATCTACCCTATGTCCTTTCCTCTATCTCTGACAATGTGTGCAAAATTTTACGATGATTAGTTGAGTAGTTGAAAAGGTAACAGACAGACAGACAGACAGTTGGACTTTCACATTTGTAATATTTAGTATCATTTTAAAATACGATTTGGTTGAATAATTGTTATTAAAAAATTTCAGGATTTTAAAGTAAAAAACAACACGTCACCGACAAAAGCTCAAAGAAAACAACAGAATGTCCAAAAGAAATCGCTCAAGTTGACATTACCGAAGCCCATAATGCACATGGGCAACGGGGAGTACGCCGAGGAGAAAGTTTACGCCGACAAACTGTTCATAGACAATAAAGAGGTTATATTCCAAGATGGCGGCCGTTACGTTGCCCTGCCGGACGCCAAATACGTGACAGAGAAGGAGGTGTTGCCAGAAAAGTACACTTATCACACATACGAGGAGCCCATACAGGGTTACCAGGACACGAATGGATATTTGGACAAGAAAACTTTGAAGATCAAACTAAAGTGAGTTGTTTTTTGAGATATTACTTAATCCTTTAGCCGCCACAGAGTCGGATTTATCCGACAATTATTTTCGTGTCCATTTGAGCCAGAGCCGAATATATGTAAATATTTCAGAGATTATCTAGATGTTTGATTTTGAAATATTTTCCCCAGGAATCACACTGTTAATCAATATTATTATTATTTAACCTCAGTTAAATTTGGGTTAAAAATTAACCATTTTCAAGAAAATCGGCTTTTTAAAATATTTCATACATTTATCTAGATTTTTTAATATCTTCCTCAGGAATCACTCTGAAAACTGTTTAAAACCCGTTCAGCAGCTTTATGAGATCATCTCGAACATAGATACACACAGACAGACTTTGTTTTATAATATGTGGGGATTATAATAAGGAGATATGATATTGTCTAAGTAAAATGTAAATTTTTGCAGTAACTCTCCTAGCCACAGAGACGAGCCACCTCCTTACAGTTTGCCGGAGCATTCGATCCTGAAGTCGCATCTGATCCGCAACAGCACCCCTCTGAAGCCGATCCAGCAGTGGACCATCAGCAAGGGCGACTACCAGGAGCAGATCCTCTTCACCAACGAGAACTTGCCGGCCAATGTTCGCATGGACACCACCGACATCCAATATGGGGCCGGTGAGCTATAATAGACCCATTGTTATGAACCCATTGGTAGATTAATCACTCGACTCGACTATAGACACCAATAACATCCAATAGGGGCCCGGTGAGCTATAAAAGACCCATTGGTCCCTTTTATAATTTGCCGTGGCACGGCACGGGGGCGTGGGCGTGGCCGTGGGCGTCTCAAGTATTTTTGTGGCCGTCGACGCCGTGCCATGCCGTAGGTCGCACGGCATGCCGCCATGGCACGGCATATTTTATAATTCGCCGTAAAATCATTATACTTGTACAACTTACGCAAAACTGGCGCCGCCCCCCGCGCCCGCGCCGCCTGACTACGCACGCACACAACTACTAATTCCTTGTACGTACACACTACACTCTCAACTCTGCTGCGACGATTTAATGGGGAGCGCAGTGTGCTACGGCGACGGCACGGTAGACCACGGCACGCCGTTGCCGTGGATGATTAATTAAAAGCGCCTGCATACAATTACATATTACATTTTGCTTTCCCATCTTACCGTGACGGTAAAAACGTGCCGTGCTGTGCTGGCAAATTATAAAAGCGACCTTTGTTATGAACCCATTGGTAGATTAATCACTCGACTCGACTATGGACACCAATGACATGCAATAAGGTTTCCACGTGTCAACTGCAGTTTTTTTATTGACTGACATACACGCATGAGCAATAAAATAAATAAAAGGTGATTTAAAAAAAACCAAAGTTTGATTAGGTTCTAAAATATTTACGGACTCTAACAAGTGTGGACAGATTTTCTCAGCATACAAAATTCACCCCGAAAATACCCCAAAAGCCTTTAAAGCTCCCATAAGCCTGTTCAAAGCGACCTTATTATAATGATCTTCCAGGCATGTATTCGGCGGAGGACATCCAGCCGGAGTACCAGTACAGCGAAACGAAACCTCAGTACCAGCCGGAGTACGGTTACTCGGGAGTGGGCCAAGAAGTGGTCACCTATGTCGATGGTTACCAGCGCTACGAGGAGGTGCCCGTCGCCACCAATTTGCATCAGGTAGGTATTGTATGGAGATCGGGCCATACAAAAGTTTATTGTAGTTTTAACGATTGAAACTTGTACCATTCAGTACGTAAGAAGAAATTTATATTAAGATATTAAATCTGAAAAATTTGTAATTTTTTTTTTAATTTTATAAATCTAAAATATTCACAGGAAATTACTGAAAAATTACCGAAGAAAGTCTTATTATACCGAAATCTCAAAAGTGTAATAAAAAAAAACAATAGCCCGTTTTTGAAAGATGTCCTTTTTATGTATATATAATGTGTTTTTCTATTGTAACCCAGAATAGCAACTATGAAACTGTGGCTACCGACGAACAGCTGAACGGGGGATACTCGCACGACCATCTGCCCTCATACGACGCGGCCATTGCACAGCAATATCACACCACCAACTATGTAATTATTTTTTATTTGTATTAGTGTTCACCGACTAGTCGAAATCGGACAATGCAGAGAGATAAAATAAAAATGTCGACTCCAATGTCGATAGCTTGTCGTTCTACATTAAAACCACAATGAAACCACAACATGTGTCAAGTGAATAATCATGGTAAAAACGTCATACACTTTTTGACAGGTGCTTAGTGTCTATAACCACAGCAAAACACACAATAAAATAAAACGGAGAATATATAGGCCCGCTCTGGTCCGATTGCGATGAAACAAAAAGTGTTATAATTTGTCAGGTGGTGGAAGAGACCAAGGCGGTGGTGGAGGAGGTGGCCGCCGAGCCGGCCTCGAGTCCGGTGGCGGTGCGTCGGTCGGAGCGTCCGGTGCGCCGGCGCGTCTCCAACACGTACGACTACGAGGACGGCGACCTCTACATAGACGAGACGCCGGCGCCGCGGCGACGTCGCCACGCCGCCAAGCAGCGGCACGCGCCGCCGCAAGCGCCGCACACGCCCCACTTCAAGCACACAGCCCCGCCTGCCGCCGCCGCCGCACCAGGTGGGCGCTTATCCATTACTCAGCTTGTGTATGCGACTTCGTCCGCTATTACACTTTTGCCAGGCGTTAGTGTTTTTAATTTTAGAGGATCCCTCGGTAATGAATCATTTTTCACGATTCATGATGAACGATTGAGTAGTTAGACGTGAAAAGGTAACAGGCAGACAACGAGTTACTTTCAAATTTATTATAATAGTGAGTATATCGATTGAATAGTTTTTGCTGTTTGCAATAGAAATCTCCGAATTGATGGTTTTGCCCGGAGTTTAAAAACTCATAATGATTGATGCATTTCCATTCCAGTCCCATAATCTCTTGTATATTCCGACTTTTTACATGAAAATGTCGTTTTTCAGCCTCCAACAGTGGCTACAGACGTCCGGCGCCTGTCAACGGAATCGAGTCCCTAATACAAGCCTCCGTGATCGCCGACGAGGAGCCGACCAGAGACACGTAAGCCATTCATATGACTAACATAGAACCACATTATAACCCCCTGGTGATAACGACAACTTCCAAAAATGACAACCTAATCCATGACTCAGGTACAAAGGTAAAATGTTAACACATTATAAACATTTTCCCCTAGCTGGATTCGAACCCGCGACCGTTTGGCTAACAGCTAGGGTTACTATAGCCACTAGACTAGACCAAAGGTGTGGTCAAAATAAAAATAAAAAAGATAGAATTAAGATGTGATTGATGGCCGACAGCGAAGACGCAGCCGTGGCAGGAATGCTGAGCATTGGCGAGCAACGCTACACAGCTCCGCAGAGGACCTTCGGCCTGGCCCAGGACACTCACAAGGGAAACAACAGGTGAGAGCTTCCTAAAGTATTTTGAGAGTGTGATGGATCATTAAATAAACTAAAAAAAAAAAAACAGAAGTTTACTAAATGCACAATAAAGATAAATATTTTTTCAAGCGAGACAATCAATTTATCAGTACAGGCACTTAATTCTATGTATGTATAATATGATGCATCGAAGTACAACTATGGATTTTGAGTCACAAATTTTGCCAAAGCGGCGCATAAAAAGTACGCCTAAAACGGAGTCGTGGCGGAGTCTCGCCTTCGCACGTCAATGGTAAAAATGTAGTAACGACCAAGTTCTACTATTCATTTTAAACTCCAATGTGTTTACGTAAAGTCACATTTTCTTTAAATGACAGATGATAGTGTTTATGGCGTGCGAAATCCATAGTTGCAGTTTGTAGTACATACATTGATCTATGATGTAATACAATCGGTGATGGATTGCCTGTACATTAAATAATGAGTACCTAATGTTGGTAATTTTAGCAGCACACCTGGCAGCAGCAGCAAGAGGGCGCGAAAGAGCACAGCGGCCGCCAGCAGCGCTGAAGAAGACTTGGATGAGGAGGACGTGATCAAGGAAGTGCACAGGGATGAAGAGTACGGTGAGAAAAACAAGAATCTTATAATTTTTCAGATTAAAAGTACACTTTTAGTATTATCTGTTCGTTGATTTCACTAGATTAGCCATTCAAATGTTCAACAATTTTTTTTAATATTGTAACTTCAACATATTCTTTAGTTTAAATGTTGTAAATAACTAAATTTTTAACAAACAATAAACATAATAGTTTATAGTTTAGCATTAAAATCAATTTTGTTTGCAGTGTATCCATCTTTGGAGATGAGTTCGGACGATGACGAGGAATGGAGTGCGAGTCGACGTCGGAGGAACTCACGGAATAAAGTGGACGCCAAAACCAAAGGGGACAAGTCAGTATACAAACACATTTTACATCATATTTAATTACAGTGCTCGAAAATTCGTGTTATGGAGCTATCTATCCAAGGCGTTTCACTGTGGTCATCAAGAAACTAACTGTGCTATCCAAGGCGGTCACTGTGCTCATCAAGAAACTACCAACTGTCCTATCCAATAAGTCACAACTTGTTAAAATTAATTTTGGCAGTTATGATATAAATGTTTGTTATTTCTAACTTTTTGTGGTATTTCCGGAAATTGAGTTTTGTAATTTTAAACTAGTCGTAGCGGTGATAGTAATTACATTATAAATTAACAGCAATTGTTCTCTTTTTTATTTCGATGCCACTTGCCATCACTTGCTCATACAAGACTGTATGGGTTAGTCGAACAACAGACTAATTGTTGGGATGCCTATCCAATCCATTCAGGGACGAGTCGTGGTCGCCCCGCGCGCGTCTCGGGCGGCTCGTCCCGCGGCTGCGAGGTCCAGCGCGCGCGGGCGTGCGTCGCGAGTGCGTGCGCGCTGCGTTGCACGCGGCCGCCCACCACCCCGCGCATCCCGCGCATCCCGCGCATCCCGCGCATCCCGCACACGTCCCGCACAAGGCGCACGAGCAGAACGCCAAGCGGGCGGTTCTCGCGACCAAGAGCAAGCGGCCCCCACCGCCGCAGCACTCGCCCAGCGCCAGCAAAAGTCAGTATACTTTTATTACATTTATGTTATCGACCAATCGACACAATTGGCGCCTTTTACCAGTACCGCTATTGGTCGCCAGCTGGCGCCACGTTAGCGTTGGCATGTTGCGCACGCCTATAACACAAGCAATGCCATAGATGTTGCAAGAAGAAATTACCATAAAAGGATAAGGGATAAGGAAGGAATGAGGTAGTGGACCCTGCCATTCCTTATTCCCTCGTAAAAACTCACTGTGGCTCAAAATGACTGCGAAACGCAATTTGACATATTTTTTTTATCCTCTTTCCAGATTCAAGACTGAAAAAAGGTATGAAGACGGCGAAGCAGCGTCTCGGTAAAATCCTCAAAATACATAAGATGATATATTAAAATAGATTTAGATAGTATATTTAGCGTGTATGTACGTTGTATGTATGTAATATGTTAGGACATTGTGTGTGAATGTAGTTCGAACGGACCAATGAGTGTCGTCTACACAGCACTGAACTGAACATGCGCTACAATAGAAAAAAATGCTAAAAATAGATCGAATATCTAACTATATAAATATAAAATAAAATCGTAAACGAGGCGTGTCTGTCTGTACATTTTTTTTTTTTTTCAAAAAATTATTACCGAGATCAATAAAATCTAAATGTTTTCTCAAAAAATACTTTTAAATTTGACATTAAAAAAAAAACTCAAAATGCAGAAATCTGTTGTCGCGTCTGTTTTGTTCAGTCAAATTGACATGCGAACGAACGTATTTCTTTCATTCCTCAATTTGATCGTTAATGAATTTAGCTTTAAATAAAAAAAAGCCTTATCGCCCAGTGAATTAAATAACTCTCTCCACATTATAATTATATATATATATAGTAAGTATGTAAAAATGAATTAGATTTAAATTAAAAAAAAAAATAACAGAAATTCGTTAGAGTATGTAGGTAAAGTTGATATGTGATTTATTTTTAGTTATTAAGAGCAGGTTTTTTTTTCTCTTCACTAAATCAAAAATAAATTTCAAAAACTGAAATGTCTGAAAAATAAAATGGATTTAAAAAAAAATTAAATGAAGAAATTTAGTGAAGAAAAAAAATTAATAATTTGATACGACATCAAACCAAAAGTAATGAACTAATAATACTTAATTGTTGTTTGATAGATCTGAGTTGTTTTTTTTTATATATTCATATAAAATAATAATAATAATAATAAGTTGTTTTGTTATTCGTATTTAAGTAATCGTAACTTGATTGATATTGATGATGCAATTTAAAAAAAAATGTTTTTTAAAAAAACGTAAAGTATCCCACAAAAATGGATTTTCAATATTAAAAATATTTTTCTATTTTTTTTTTCACACAGCATGGGTACGTTTTGGTTATTTGAATTAACTAGAAATTAAAATTTAAAAAAATTGGGTCAAGTATTTTACTTGTACGTTGCGAGTAATATTTTCTTTTTATGTATATATGTCGTCGGCACATCGTTGAATTGGACATATCATGATATTCCTGGGCAGATCATATTTCTGTTAAAACTGAGAGGGGAGGCGAGCGAAGCGGAGCGGAGTGAGGCGAAAAATTTATTTCCATGTAAACCTAACGCGCTCCTCCTCGCTTTGCTTCGCTCCGCTCCTAGTCGCACCTATTTTTGACTTTTGGTGAAAGATTTTTGATTTCATACTTTACGATCTGCCCAATTCTACGATTTGCCCACGACATATATATACAATCAATTCGAATATACGATATATACCAAAAAAATTCAACGATCCTTTATCTATAGAGTGGTTTAATTAATTAAATTTTGGATTTAAATTTTCTGAAGCGAATTTAAAGACGTATTCGCGTCAAAAAAAACTAGCTCTTGCACGCGACTTGGTCTGGTTTACTTTATAAAATATAGCTTATGTAACTCACTGATAATGTAGCTTTCTATGTGTGAAAGAATTTTCAAAATCGGTCCACTATTTTTTGAGTTTATTCATTACAAGCAAAAATGAAAATATTCTCTCCTAATATTATTAGTATAAATAAAATGAAATATTTAAAACAAATATTGTATCCCCTATTCTTTTAAAAATAATAGATTAAAACAGACGTAACCGTGCCCATGCTTTATAAAAAAAAAATGTTTGGGTTACGATAGGTTACGTGTACCTATCATAAATAGATAATAATAAAATATTATGTCAACTCCAAGTTAAAATTAATGTTATTTCTAGTGTTTGCAGTTCAAAATGTATATTATATTTAACTATGAACTTTTTTTTATTTATTTTTTTCTAAAAATAATGACATTTTCGACGACTAAGTTAAATTCAATCTTAACTAAAACGCTCTATAAGCGTGTTTTTTGTATTATTTTTTATTAACTCTTTTTTTTTTTTCAAAAAAATGACATTTTTGAAAACTAAGTTAAATTCAATCTTAACTAAAACGCTCTATAAGCGCGTTTTTTGAATTTTTTTTTTTATTCTCGACATTTTTTTTTTCAAAAAAGACTTTTTTTAAGCACACAGACGAAAATATTCGTGTACATAAATAATCATCAAATCATCAATTATGTATAAAATGTTTTTAGTTTTTGTTTTATTTTTATCTCTTCTCTTATATTATATATTAGTTGTTAAGTGTTTTTTTATTTGTTACATTTTCCAAAATTATAGTTGTATATTTAAAAAATTATACGTACGGATTATTTGGTTAGGATTTTTTGGTCGTCAGACAGGCTGACAGTCAAATTACCGTATTGACAATAGGTAGCTAATAGTAGGCTACCGTCGCCAACACATCAATCAACCAGCACCTTAAGGATAAGGATAAGGAAATGGTCTCTAAAACCACACATTTCACACTTTTGTCAAGCAGAAAAGAAAAGCTGAACCGATTCGAATGCGGCTTTCACTTATGTATAGTGAATTATCTGAATTAAACTCTTTATATTGATAAAAAAAGGAGTGGTCGTGCCCCCACATACTACCTAAATATAAGTTATACAGGGTGTATATTTTTCTGTGTATAAATTTCAAAAAAAAAAACCTCTTTAAAATTTAATTTAATTTTACGCGATTCTTATTTTTTTTTTGTGTCCGAGAGTATATATTTAAAAAATACTTTTTATTTAAAGTAAGACTCGTGTAAAGTGAAACACGCTGTATGTATGTATGTACGTATTGTGTGTAGACATTTCCTTCGAAGCACTTTATTATTTAGGATATGTAGTTAGATGTTTTAGATTAGATTATAATGAAAAACGCCTTTTCGCTTAAGTGTATATTGAATATTTTAATGGCGGTCATTTTTCGACAGCACAATAAAAAAAATTTTTTGTCCAACTTACTTACATTACTTAAAAATGAATTTAGTTAAGTAAATTTTTGTCAATAACTAAATTAATTAAAATTTTCACTCAATAACATATATTAAATGACTTCAAAATTGTAACTTAAAAAGTTACCTTTGGTACCGTTGACAAAAAAAAAATAAAAAAATGTCGCCACAATACAATTGACTGTTTGAGTTAATCTATTATTAAGATTAGTTAACTAATAGTTAATCTATTATTAAGATTAGTTAACTAATAGTTAATCTATTATTCAGATTAGTTAACTAATAGTTAATCTATTATTCAGATTAGTTAACTATAGTTAACTAATCTTAAACTAAAACTTCGTATTATGACCGTTGATAATAACGTATGAAATGACCGTTGTGTTGGAAAGTATAAAAAATCTAAATCTAAATTTAATTTTCTTACAATTTTATGTAAGCTATATACTATTTGACCCGGCGAACTTCGTATCGCCTGAAACAAATACCCGTTCCATACAAAATGTATGAAAAAATTAATTTTATTCACAATTGTTTTTTTTTTTTCGTGAATATTTTCGTTTCGTTAATATTCAAATGTTATTCTGCTATTTGAAGCGGAGATAAATTCAAAACTTTAAAAAGTTCATTTTCAAAGTTGACTCTGCCCGGAATCGAAACCGGGGCCAGCACTCTACCACTCAACCAACGGGCTCGTCATAAAGATTATAGATTATTTGTTGAAGATTATTTGTTGTTCAACAAATAATTGTTTATAGATTATTTGTTTTATACATTAATTACATGTTTTTTACATTTTTGTTAATACTTGTGTAAATCACATAAACCGAAGTTGTAGGTGTGTATGTTGTCGGAAAATGTCTACTAGTAAGATTTAAGTGGAAATATTGTTTGTATGTATAGTGTAAAAGATATTGTAATTTATGATGGATGTGTAATGATTTAACGAAAGAAAAAAAAACAAGAGTTTTATAGATGTAACTTGTGTTTTATTTAGTACCTTATTTTTTCATTATATTAATTATGTTTAGATGTCTATTTCTAAACATGACCGAACGAAAGCCATAAATTAGATTTTCATGTTTTTCCCCCCATAAAATAAGGTTGTTCCAAAATAGGCTGTATAATATTTTGAAAGCAGGACGAAGTCGCGGACAACAGCTAGTATTAAGGATAAAAACTGGTGTTTTCTATGGATAAAGCTCAATAAGTAAGTGTAGTAACTTACTAAGTTGCTAGAGCGCTTGACTAATTACAAATACAAAGATAGAACTTTCTTGAGTCTTAAATTGTATTTATTTGTCTAAAATATCCATAAATCATTATTGACATAACTAATTAACATACACAACTTATTTTATTTACTTAAGTAACTTATCATTATGGTAACATATTACCTACTAATATTTACAATAAATACATGCCTTATTATTTATAATAATACTTATAAAAAATATTTGTACATGTGCAATCAAGTTTGCCTACTTTTATTGCACTATACAAACAGCTTACGCATACTTAGGTTTGCGCTAAGGCGCTATAACATGATTTTACAGCATTTGCAGATAAGAATGAATAACAAAATTAAGTGTATGTATATTAAATTGTGTGAAATCACTGGATAATAGATATAGAGTTAGGTAGACAATAAGTTGATACCTATAGTATCTACGTCTGTAATAAAGCTTAGGTAACCTAACCATAAGTAAAGCTAAATAAAATAAAATATTATATTATTTAATTTGCCCAACATAAAATCAAATTTTCAACGTAGTTAAATTTTTTTTTATATTACTTGCTTACTTAGCTTTTTAATTTTCAACCGTTTACACATTCTTTGAAAAATAATTAATTCTGTGTTACTATAAACGTTCTTTTAAAACACTCAAATACAAAGTTATATTTTCTTCTCAATAAAATTTATAAAACGTAGCTAAAACTCTGAGAAAACTTCAGGCTTCTTTTTTCGCAAGCGAAGCCACAGACAAAAGCTTGTAAGCAGGTAAGAAACATCGTGTTATAGTCTTTGCATTTCACGACGGCGAGTGAGTTTTGCTTGTGGTTGAACGTGTACACGTACATTGCGATAGTGTGCGTGTCTGACGGAGCGGTAAGTTGCGTTTTTTTTTTATACAAACCATACCCTCTTTCGATCTCACGCACACTGTGACACATATACAGACAAGTGTTTACTACAAGTAAATTCCACTCTCCTTCGTGAAATGCAAGAACTATACCTAATACTGTAGGTAAACATTACGTAATCATTTTCGTTTTCGCTTCGTCACTTTCATTCTTATCTTCGTCTATAAACCTTCCGAAATTGAAGTAATCCTCTATCTGCTGTAAAGTCTTATCTTTAGTTTCTGGCAGTAAAAAGTACAAGAAAATTAACGATAACCCAGTCAACGATCCGAAAACAGCGAAAGTTCCATAAAAGTCTATTGCGACCAGCATTGATGGCGTTATCTTCAAGACCATCATAAGGCATAGGGACAGAGTAAGTCCTGACACCGCTGACCCAGCACCACGATGAGCTAAAGGCCAGACTTCTCCCAACAAAGCTAGAGGGATGGGAGTACAACCCAGGTTAGCTAAAATGAAGTATATCGCTAGTAGCGATATAGGTATCAAAGTGTACCCTCTCGGTATGACTCCTTTTGACTGCAAAAACAGATAGGCACATACAGAGAACAGGACTAATAAAGCAGCAGCTCCTGTAGAGAAAAGCAAGGTGCGTCTTTTTAATAGCCTTACAAGGATTGAAGACATGGAAGCGCTGATTGTTGTAATTAAATCAATGCACAGAGTATAATAGAAGGCGTGTGCCTTATTGTCATTTCCAGTTATCCTTCCGATCATGTCGAGAGCGTATGCCGGGAAAATATGACGCCCGCAAGCTTCTAAAAGCAAGCCGGCAAAAAATATAATCGCTACCGGTTTCAGGAAGTCCTTGCGTGTAAATTTATTAAAGAAATTTGAAATACTGTTTCTTATTTGCTGTGTTTGTTTTAGTTTTTTCTGCGGAGATATTCCCTTGTCCATTTGCGATCGAAACAGTTCGTTTAGTTCCCTCGACGACTCTTCAGTCTTGCCTCGCAACCAATAGAAAGATTTTTCGCTTTTCTGAAATTTCCTTCTCGCCGCCAACCACGCTGGACTTTCTGGCCACGTGCAAATGATAACTAAGGCAACAATATGAGGTAAAATAGCGCATATTGCAACAGTTTTATAATCACAATAATTGCCTATTATATGTACTACTGTGTTACCTAAACATACGGAGGCAGTTTTGAGGTTCAAGAACATTCCGCGGTGTTTAGGGCTCGTATATTCCCCAATGACTACAGCTCCCAAAGTCACTGTGGCTCCGGCAGTGACTCCACAGAAAATCCTGCCACTCATAAGCATCGGCACATTGGAAGCGTAGTAGATGAGCAGCCATCCGAGAGTGCCAGGAATGATCACTAAACCGTGAGCAATCTTTCTTCCAAAGGAGTCCATAAGCCACGAAGATATTAGGAAGCCTGGCAAAGTAGCCAGTCCTATGCATGATGCTGAAAATGAACGTTATAAATTTTTGACAAGCCCGTGTCATGAGTGGTTAGGCCGGTTGCCTTTAAAGTTCTGTCTCAGGTGGCCCGGGTTTGATTCCCGACAGGGTTGACTTTGTAAATGAATTTACATGTTTCTGAAAAGTATTAGTAGGCATTTCGCATTAATTTGGTAACAGTCACCATCTCTTTACAGAAGACCATCTTAAAATAACAGTATAGGTGCTGTTTTGTTTCCATAAGTGAGTAGGATCCCTATCCCTTATCTTAATCCTATAATACTATGGCGAAGGTAGCATAAAAGCATACTGACCTTAACATAGGTAATATATTACAATATAATAATTGTACTTACTCGTATTTCTTGTATATACTCGTACATACAGTATGTATTTTTAAAATAAAAAATATCAATATTCATATTACCTACTTACAAAAAATAAAAGCCTAATTAGGTAAATTAGAGAAAATATGAAAAATATGTTAATAATACTCACATAACCAAGAAATTGTCTCCAGATCAGTTTTAATAGTGGAATCGGGAGCTCGCAGCGCTGGGACTAAACATGACGAGTAACTCAGCACCATGCCTTGTCCTAACATGTTCATTAGTACCGCGGAAACTGTCCATGACTGAAACCGTAGATATTTATACATTATTGTACATACATTTTCATTTGCATGATAAAGAATAGCATACACGTAAAAATTTACTAACGGACCAACTAGGTGGACAGCGTGGTTTGTCGGTTAGGAATAGACAGAAAATTCAGTTGTCCGGAATAAAATATAATTTCAAAATTTTCACAAATATAATCTTAAAACTAGATATTATTTTATTAACAAAATAATCTATTATACAACACGATTTTTAATTTATTTGTAATTTATAACTTTTTTAAATTTCATTATTAATTTAACAAAATATAGATATTATTAATATTTACCTACATCGTATTGCAGTTATTTTCTTTAATTTTTACAAATAACGTAATAAGTATGGCAATCTTTGAACTAATGTCGCCGTGGTTGGTTACAGTCGCCAGACGAACTTCCTTTTACCTATTTTACATTATAATAATCTCCACTTACTTGTTTAAAGATCGGTGACACCATTTTGAAGTCCCAACAAATACTAGTCCGTAGTCAACAAAGTTATCCGCATCTTGAACTCAACTGCTGTGGGAATTTTCAATAGAGTTCCATAAATTTTATTACAAGTTTTTTTTTTGGATTAGATTATTTCTATCTTATCACGCCATACGACAGCAATTATTGGCTTGAATTACAACGATGGAAACAACTGTTATTTGCAATTAGTTAAATGAAACCGCATTGTCTCTTACACCTGTTCAGCCGTCAGCGATATGAGGCTCGATTTGCATTTAAACTACATAATATATAACAACTTGCTTGCTACCGATCACTTGGTTAATGTATATTTATTTTAATAAAAATATAAATAGAATAAAAAGAGAATGTTATATGTACTTTTCGATATATTTAAAACAAAACATCTCGATAATAAAGGTCACTGAAGTAAACAAACACATATAGATGACTTCGTTGCATAGTTAAAAAATTTATCCGCGTTTAAGTGTCTATCCGTACTAATATTATAAATGCGAAAGTTTGTATGGATGTAGGTATGTATGGATGTTTGTAACTCTCACAAAAACTACTGAACCGATCACCATGAAATTTTGCATACACGTTGTCTGGAACACCAGAAAGGACATAGGGTACTTTTCATCCAGAACGCGGACGAAGTCGCGGGCAGCAGCTAGTAGTTTATATAACTATTATTGCTAATATTAAGAATAACTGTAAATAAAGGAAACACAGAAAGATAAAAATAACGTAAACAATTAAAGATAAGCACATTTTTCTTCGAAAATCGTCTGAAGTTTTTTATTTTTTTAATTGTATAATTGTATTTTACTTCGTCATAAGTATTCTTCAAAATAATGACGCAGTTCTTTACAAATTTTAGGACCTAGGTACCTACGACACCCATATTAAGCAAGTTTTTTTTATTTTATATTTATTCAGTTTACAAAAACAGCATACAATTACACAACTTAAAAAATAATATCAAAATGAATATATAATTAAAATCCTGTGTGTGTGTTCGCGTAAATAAAATGATTTTTTTAATTTTATTTCATTAACTATTCAGAATCCAAATTTACAATTTTACTTTATGCAACTTAATATTTATATACCTAATAATAAAAAAATATTAATACCTACTCGATAAGTTCTTGATCAATAGAAAAAATAATTACCTACCTAAATCTAGTGCTGAACCAATTTTCAATGCAAGAATCTTCTGTTATCTAAGTACCGATGTAAGTTATTTACATAAAAAAACAGACTATTGTTTATGTTTTCTGTTAGTTCATAAATTATTAAATTAATACGTGAGAACCATAAGGTTTATAGAGTTAAACTGGCACAAAACTGACAGTTTAACTTGTTGGATATTTAAATACTTCGATAAATACGAGTAAAGATGTGTTTACACAAAAGATAACTAAACTAAAGGCCCCAATTAATCTTTAATAATACCTGGAAACACGGTTAGGTAACTGTTAATGCTATTTAGTCTAAATACATAACAAATGCTATGGCTCCACTCCACTGCTGAGCAATATACCTATATGTCTCTCTATACTTATAAAGTCGTTTGTGCTGACTGTCTATCAACGTACAGCCAAAGCTATTTGGATGCTGAAATTTGCATAAAGCTAAGCATAAGCTAAGGGTAAGCTTAAGCTAAGAAGGTCGCTAGTAATAAATAGTATTGATGGCAGGTATTCCAAAGGTCAGTATAGGTAGGTAATAGTGCGCACAGGCTGGAGAGTCACGGTCCTCTTCTAATGTTCCAGAAGGAGCCGCCGAGGGGAATCGGGAGAGGGCCGATCCCGCTCTGAGGAGGTGTCGCCGGCAATCAAAGCCGATATAACTTGAGCGCTATACTAAGCTATACGCATCATGGGGAAACACCCCGAGTGGTTGGGGGTGTTGGGGGACGCGCTGGTGGGCAGCATACAGCGGCACCCCCCTCCCCTCCCTAGAAGGGATGCGATCAGCATCCCTGGGAGATGCCCTCCCATAAAATGGGGGGCATAGCGGGGGAGCGCGCTAATGCGAGCCCAGGTTCCTCCTTGACACATAACCGCAACGTCTCCAGCCGGACGGTGTGAGTCTGTCACCGGGAATAATTTAGACTATATTAGGTATACCTTTGTTTGTACGGTAAAAGTCACAAACATTAAAAAGAAAATAATAAAAAAATTCGCCTATCGAAAGATGCACTAAACCGAGTGCATAATTTAATAAAACATAAAATTATTTCTAAAAGTAACTAATCAACACTTTACAATCACAGTGTGTACTAATGTTATGGAAGGTGTTTCTGTACAAATTAAAAGTACCTACTCAGGTACATCTGGAGTAATCACCAAGGTTCCAATGATGATGTAAATTTATAATTATTTTCGTAATTAGCTCATTAATATTTATTAATTGAACGATAAATACAATACAGCTAAGACATGTAAGTATGCTTCAAAGTGATCGACTTTGTTGAGTTGTCGTTTCCCTTGATTTGGTTTTCGTCAAATACTTAGGTACTTATGTTGGAATAGCGATGAAAACAATTCTAACGAACTAAAAATGCTAAGTTTGATTCATTGGAATTTGTTTTCTTTCTGTTTCTTCGCTAACTTCTTCTAACTAAAACATCCAAAGGATACTAAACAAAGAAGCGATGTGTGCATAGATAAATGATTGGTCTCTCTGCGCTCGACTAGATAATGCCGTCGTACTTGTAAAATGCGGCATAAAATAGTACGCGAATTCGGCCTACCCGAGCCAGTCACACTGCAAACTGTCTGTGATGTGTACGTGCCGAATGTTTTATTAAATTTTAGGCATAATAAAATACCAGTTTGCGTAGTGAAACTATATAAAAATATAATAAAACTGGGTAAAAAGTGACGATTTTTTACACACACTACAATAAAAAGTTGCCACATTTTCGGAGCTATTGCTTTTGTATAGCGTTCTATCTAGTCGAGCACAGCGAGACCAATAAATTATCTTTGACGCTCTCTATATTAGGTATACCTACTCTTTGTGACATCCGTATTAGTAACGGAATAGCACTACAATTTTAATGCAACATATCGCTTGTTAATTAACTGCATAAATTAATTAATTAACTTAATTTTAGTGTAGCTTTCTTTTTTTAGTTTTTAGTTTATGCATACCGATAATGTCAACGATATTTTATTTAAGTAAGTGAATAGTGGTTAATAATATTCATAGACTATCCCTCTGCAGTTTTAAACTTTTCAGTTATGCATCAAATCAAAATTCAAATAATTTATTTTTCAAAAATAGAATAATCTTGCCGGCCAGTGTGTTTATTAACTTTACTGCGTTACACAGTCATTTGGGCAGCTCCCACTCCCTAACAGAAGATCACCGTGAAATAAAAGCATAAGTGCTGTTGTGTTTCAGTGAATGAGCAAGCGATGTCAGAGCTCATTATCTTGTGCTATTGACTATGTGAAATAAAAGCATAAGTGCTTTTGTGTTTCAGTGAGTGACCAAGTGATGTCAGAGGCCATTATCTTGTGCTATTGACTATGTGAAATAAAAGCATAAGTGCTTTTGTGTTTTAGTGAGTGAGCAAGTGATGTCAGAGCCCATTATCTTGTCCTATTGAGCTTGTGCTATAGGCGACGGTAGCCGCCTACCATCAAATGGACCGAAGTTCGTTCTTATGGTAAACAGATCTTTGTGACCGTTGTAACTATATGTAATAAATGTTACCTAACTTTGATAAGATAAGTCAAATAAGTATACTTAGTTAATTATCCACATGATCTTTATCTTTATATTCGCCTATAAAATATTATATAAATATAATTAATGTATTAAATTTTATTCGCTGTTTTTCAAGTTACTTGCAGTTTTTAGTCAAGGTTTTTGGATACTTCCTGATCTTTTATTCCTGATCTGAAGTTTGTCATTATTTTAAGAACTATTTTTGAGAGATCGCGACTATCTCAAATGGGAATAACTTCTGTCTGTTTCTGTGTATTTTATGTATGCTTAGATCTTTTAAACTACTCAATGGATTTATATTAAGTATATTTATTCATTTAAATCCACAGCTCTCAACAAAGTTTACAGACAAAAACAAAAACATACTTTACAGCCAACTCTTAAACGAATTAACTGATTTTCTTGAAACTTAGTAGATAAACATATAGATGTACGGGACACAGGATAGGCTACTTTTTTCACGCGGACGAAGTGGCGGGCGTCAGTTATTCTTCTAAAAAATTGAAATCCAACGCCTGCAAAATGTATAACAGCAGCAGCAGCAATCATGTCACGCGTAATGTTGCTTTTCAAATGTAGTCAGGCGCCTATGGCTTTTACTTTACAAAGTGGACGAAGTCGCGGGCCGCATCTATTATTTTATTATGAAATTATAGTAGGCTCTATTGGTAAATACTATAAACAGCTGTAAAAATAAATATTAAAGATTAAAGGTTGAAAGATGAAAAAGATGAAAACAAAAATTCATTAATTTTAATCAAGATAAAGTAATAAGTATTGATACAGTATTGAAAAATTACTTAAATACATATGTTTTATCAAATATAAATAGTGTGAATAAAAAATAATCTGATTTAACTACATAATTCAAGCAAATAAAAATTGCTTCTGTATTTTATAAATTATTTATTGCTCATAATATACTTCGGCGCTGCCGAAGTCTCGGGCAAAACCTACCCATTTCTGTTTTAACTGCTGACGCCCGACGAAAAAACGAGATCTTATAAGTATGACGTGTGTGCCTGTGTATCTATGTAATTTTTTTGAATCTTAGTTCCCAAAAGGATAGACCGTTTAATTTTTGTTTTAAAGCTTATGTGATCAAGATATAAGATATATTTAGTTTATGGAGATCTGTTCATGCGTTTGAAGATCATCAGACCAATACTAGCTTCCACTAGATTAATAATGATCAAGGTTACCAGACATGGTAACTTTGATTTGATGCAACATCATCAAGTGGCCTGCAGGACACCGAACTCGTCAGCAACTTACAGCAGGTATAGCTTAGAAAGTTCGTTTTGACTTTAATATTACAGCTTCTACTATTAGATATTAGTATTAAATTAAATTATATCTTTGCACCCTTAATTTTTGAAGGAAAATTAATAATGTAAAGAGTTCGTCTGAAGTAGAGGTATCGAGCAAAAAATATCATATCATTATATAATATGTACGGAATTTTATGACGCAACCTGTTATCAATACACTATCGGCAAACCGTAAAATGTTTGATAACAAAACATGCTTCCTAAGGAGGTTGTCGATTCATTCTTTTTTTTTATTAATGTTTTTAATTACATATATGCTGCATATATGTAGTAAAAATCTGTTTGATGTTAAGTAACATAAAATAATATGTCGGGTCCTCCTGAGGGTGCTTAGGGATAGAGGTATCATAGAGGGATAGAGGGGAGGAGGTCAGTTGGCAGAGTATTTTAAATTGCAGCTAGCATTCGACAGGTGTCGGTTCGTATCCCTGGCGGGGGGAGAAGGAAGCGTGTCTTGTCGTCCCCTAACCTACTTTTTTTGTGCCACTATGGCGACAGATTGTAGTAGGTACATAGAAAAAAATGCTATAAAACGAGGTGAGGCGTCCAGCATGCTTTTAAGGGATTGAGTCTAGATTGAGTCACTTAGGCAGGGTTCTTTAGGCACCCTATACATAGGGTATTTCGAAGATTGGGCAAAATCAATAATAATTATATTTCAATACAATTCATTGCATACAAGTTAAAGAAAATATTATTATAATAGATATATATCGAATCGAATGGTTCGTTTATCGCACATATGACTAGAATATCTTTAGAAAGAGCACTTCAGATTATCGAAATGGTTCCTACATTTTCAAGATTATTATAATTCAGTATGTAGGCAGCTTGCGATATGATAGTGAAATAGTTTTTAGTGTTCGTTCGAAAATTTGTTAAATTTTGAAATGTCAAAAGACAAATCATGGATTACTCCGTTCAAAAAACAGGTACTTACCTAATTTATTTAAGTCTAGATATTTCTAAATCAATATTTTTAGGTATTCGTGTTGTAGGAGTTGGTTGAGTGTAGGAATATACTTATCCTATGTATTTTTTTTAAATTAACTCGTGAAAAAACGAAAATAAATAAATATATGTAGTTGTAATAATTATAAATATTAACTATTTATTAGTTAATTATTGTTATTAATGATTATTTATAAATAATATTAACAAATAAGTACATATACATTTTATTCTAATAAGTTATATGATTTTTCAAAGTTCAATTTTCAAATATAAAAATGTTGTGTTGGTTTGTGTACTTATTACTCAAAAACTTGAAAACCTGCCGATGGATTGACTTGAAATTTTTACACAATGTGTAAAATGATTGATTTTCAATGATTGATCATCTATTTTTCACGTAATAATATAATGTCTATTGCGCGAAAATCGCTTTTTTACGACGCCATCTGCTGAAAAGCGAGAAAATTTTTATGTTGTACAAAATATTATTTTTAAATCTTGTTTGAGATTGTATTTTTTTTACAAAAGTACCAGAAACAAAATTTTAGTTATTCTAATGACGATACTTACTGTATATTTTTTCAGTGTTTTGTGACGGCTGGGGTGTCACTGAATATGTCGGCGCATGGTATAGTGATGGGATTTGCGGCAATTCTACTGCCACAGCTAAGAAAACCAGACTCGCCGATACCAATAGATGATTCTTCGGGATCTTGGATAGGTATGTATTATGATTATTTAAATCAAAATCAAAATATTTATTTATCAATTGGGTCTACAAGAAACTGTTATGATCGTCATTATAAATTTAAATTTACCAGTGTTTCGGAAAAAAAGCCAAGATGACTATCCTGAGAAGAACCCCGAAAGAAACTCAGGATACTATTCTTTTTGTCATCTTTAAAATATAAAATAACCACAATTACACTTAATTAAAAATAAAACCTTAATTAAAAAAAAATACATGTTTGCTTTCTTTTCAGCCGCAATTCTTGGTTTTGCTCTCATCGTGGGCAACTTCTTCGTGCCTTCAATCATGGCTAATTTTGGTAGAAGAACCGCCAATATTGTAAGCATCGTGCCCTTATTAACTGGTTGGTTCTGCATTAGTATGGCCAATAGTGTCACCATGCTGCTCATAGCGAGGTTCCTGCAAGGAGTCTCCATGGGCATGAGTGCGTCTCTATGTCCAGTACTCATTGGAGAATACACAAGTCCGAAGAACAGAGGAGTATTTCTCATGACAATTTCACTTGCTATTGCTTCGGGAGTCTTGACTGTTCACACTCTGGGCTCGTTTCTGAACTGGTCACGTGTTGCCATAGTGTGTGCTTTTGTGGCTTTTATTGATCTTCTCATAGTTCTACATTCACCGGAATCGCCAAGTTTTTTGGCAGATCAAGGCAGATACGAAGAGTGTAGAGAAGCGTTCAGATGGTTGAGAGGAAACGATGAAGAAGACGAATTAACAAAAATGGTAGACACTAGTATAATATTAAGAGAAGCGAAAGAAGAAATAGACATATCAGAAACCTTCATGCAAAGCTTTAGAAGGAACGTAACGTACTTTAAAGCCACTGTAAGAAAAAGAGAATTCTACAAACCGATTTTCATTATGATCCATTTATATATTTTACTTCAATGGTGTGGTGGGAATGTCTTGGCTGCGTACACCATTGATGTGTTCCACAACGTTTTGGGACCGGATGTCAACGTCGCATTGCTTATTATAACTTTAGACACTCAGAGGATAATTTCTAATACCTGCGCACTGTTGGTCATCAAGAGAGTGAAAAGAAGAACCATGCTACTTGTCACTGTCAGTCTTAATTTAACTGCATATGTGACTACTGCAGCATATGTTTACTGTAAAACACATGGCCTCCTACCTTTCGATCATCCCTTCATCGGTGTCTTCCTAATACATCTGCACATGTTCTCGATTGCGACCGGTACAATCCCAATGCCTTTCATCATAGCCGGGGAGTTATTCCCTCTTCAATACAGAAGTTTAGCTGGTGGTATCAGCGTTTTGTTTCTGTCAACGAACCTCTTTATCAATGTGAAGACTGTGCCTTTGTTATTCAAAAGTTTGGGTCTGTATGGAGCGTATAGTATTTATGCAGCGGTGATTGCATATTGTCTGGTGATAATTTGGCGGTTTTTACCGGAGACTAAAGACAGGACTTTGCAGGATATAGAGGATGAGTTCAGGGGTAAAAAGCTCTCGCCTGAGGAGTTGAAGTCTGCTCAGTCGCTAATATCACTTAAATACGCAATGATGGACAGACGGTGCAGCAATCCAGCAATTTAGTGCAGTGTTCAAGGTTACATTTAAACAAAATTATTCCTATATGACGAATGAGTGACATGATAGTCAGCATTTTTAATTAAGATAAAATATTTATTTATTTAAATCCTTTGGTTTTTATTTTTAAAATTATAAATTAGAACCGTATTAAAAATAAAAGTTTATTTTAAATATCTCTATTAATCTAATTTTAGCATCCTTTTGTACCAAAGGCTTATCAAGAAAACAAATTAACAAGTACTTACCAATGATATTAATATATAAAACGAGGTAGATATGGGACTAGTGCCCTGGAACGGAGGCGTTCAAATTAAGACAATTGTTGTAATTTGATTTAGTCGCTTAATAACAGCGAGTGAAAGAACACGTGTGCTGCTCTGTGTTGACTCTGTGTCATAATTATTAAAAGACAGTTTAAAATGCCGAGTTGTGTATTTCGAAAGTGTAAAAACTATGGTTCCAAAGTAAGAAAGGATAAAGGAGTTACATACCACACGTAAGTACATAAAAATCACATAAATTTTATACAAAATTGGGCGATCCCAGGCGATCCAGTGCAATAGGGACAGATACCGAGCGTCATAGATTAACAGTCAGAAGCGAAACCGTAGGCACAATTTACCGCGCTCTGTAACTATAAACTGGTGATGGGCGATTTCATTTCGAATTATATGAAATACTATTCCATTATATAAATATTATATTATATTGTAATTCTAATATAATATAATATAATATAATATAATATAATATAATATAATATAATATAATATAATATAATATAATATATATAATAATATATAAATAATAATAATTATATATGTGTTTCCAGATTTCCTAGTGATGAGCTAACGACACATAAATGGATATGCACAGTTCGAACTGAAAGAAGTGAACGTGACTGGGTGCCTTCGAAATGTAGTACAATTTGTTCAGCACATTTCAAAGAGGAAGACAAATATAAAACTACGAAAGGATATATACGCTTGAAAAATACTGCACTACCTGTTTTAGTATCGGTAAATAAAAGCTCAGTTTTTCAGTACATGCTGATCTAATCCTAACTAATATTAAAAAGCTAAAATCTATGTTCATTTTATTTGTTATTTTTCACTACTAATATAGGAGAGCCTTATTTCTTTATTTCAGGATAACGTTTCACGAGCTGCCACACCTACCAGTCTCGACAATGTTAATATATCCGACCTGGAGTCTATTTTTGATAGCCCAAGAAAAGCAAGGCTTAAGAAGAGAGTGCGTAAACTATCTTCTGATAAAAAAGAGTTACAGAAGAAAAATAAAGTTCTGAAATACCAAAATAAAAGATTAAAAGAAAAAGTTAATTATACAAAAAACATTTTAAAGGATTTAAAAAAAAAGAACTTACTCACGGAGCAGCAATTTTCAGAACTTCAACTAAATGCAGAACCAAGAGCCTTATTTGACAGATTGTTTCAAATAAAAAGATCTAACAAAAGTTTTAGAAAGAAATATCCAGCAGCTCTTAGAAAATTTGCTCTCACATTAAATTTTTATTCCTCAGCTGCTTACAAACACGTGCGACAACGCTTTCATGGAGCTCTCCCTCACCCTCGTGTTTTGGCTAAATGGTATCAAAATAATTCTATTTCACCAGGCTTCACAAAACAAGCGTTTGATATATTGAAACAGAAAAGTAATTTGACAGGAAAAAGACTTACTTGTGGTCTAATTGTCGATGAAATGGCTCTTAGGCATCAAACACAATGGACAGGCAAAAGTACAGAGGGTTTAGTTAATTATGGTTCTGGACCTTCGGAAAACAAAGAAATTGCTACAGATGCATACGTTTTCATTGTAGTATGTTTATATGAAGCTTGGAAAATCCCTGTAGCATACTTCTTTGTTAAAGGATTATCATCAGAAACAAGGGCCAGTTTGATTATAAGTTGTTTAAGACAAAGTCATGCAGCTGGTGTTGATATAGTGAGTTTGACTTTTGACGGTTGTGCTGCTAACTTGACCGCTGCAAAACTTTTAGGATGTAAGCTGAATGATCCTTATAATTTGAAAACGACATTCAAACATCCCGAAACGAGTAATGAAGTTGCAGTGTTGTTAGATCCGTGCCATATGATTAAATTAGTGCGGAACACTTTTGCAGCCAAGAGAGTAATATTTAATAACCAAGATGAAAAGATCAGGTGGCAACTGTTGGTAAATCTAAACAAACTGCAAACACATCAGGGTTTGAATTTCGCTAACAAATTAACAAAACGCCACATAAACTTTCGCAATGAAATTATGAAGGTCAAGTTAGCCACACAGCTGTTGAGCAGAAGCGTTGCAAAAGCCTTACAACTTTGTGATGATATTTTGCAATCATCCAAGTTCAATTATTCGGATCCCACCATAAAATTCATAGAATTGTTTAACGATTTATTCGATATATTCAATTCAAGAGCACGTGACAGCTATGGTTTTAAAAAGCCGATAAGTACTAGTAATGCTAAAGAAATACTAGCTTTTTTAGAAAAGGCCAAAAACTATATACAAGAACTGCGCATTTATAATAAAACCAGAATTACCCGGCATGGACACGTTTCTATGAAAATCACAAAAAAGAAGCTTGTACAGTGCAAATCCAAAACAGGATTTTTAGGATTTTTGATTTGTATTGAAAGCCTTAAATATTTATATATGTCCCTTGTACAAAACCAAAAAAAATTGAGGTATATTGCCACATACAGGGTCAGTCAAGACCATATTGAACTATTATTCGGAGATATTCGACGACAGGGAGGGTATAACAATAATCCGAATACAATTCAATTTAAGGGCATTTATAAAAAATTGTTTACTCACCTGGAATTACGGTCATCCTTTACAGGCAATTGTATACCGGTAGAATATTTTCCAATATTAAATTGTTCATCGGCAGTAAAAAATATAAATTACACTTGTGACGGACGGGTTTATGACGAAAATGTAATCGAGGATGATATTTCTTTATTGCAAAGTGATAAAGTATCAGAAGAAAACGTATCTATTTTGACTGATTACCTTAATGGTGATCAAGAGTCATCATTTAATATGGAACAAATTGTCGGATATATTTCAGGCTGGGTATCTAGAAAACTTTGTGCAAGTTTGAAATGTGAAACGTGTCGTACATCCTTATTTACAAATGAAAAGTTGTGGTTTCATAAACTCGTCACTCTTAAAGATATGGGTGGTTTGTGTTTCGCGTCACAAGATGTTTTTTCAGTTTGCCTTAAATCTGAATCAGTAATCAAGAAATTTATTACATATAATGGCCCTTTTTTTAGTAATACGCAAGACTTTCAGCGATTACAGTACAGCATATTGAAAAACTTTTGTCAGTCCAATGTATTTGACACTTTGTCCGAACATTCCATGAACCAAAATCCTACACTTAATCATAAGCTGCAACTCATCCGTGCAATTATACAAAAGTATTTGAATGTTCGGATGCATTATGAGCACAAAAATAAGCAAAAACTTACAAAACGACATCAAAGAAATAAGTTGAATTTGTTCGAGGGTCAATAATTTGCCTATTTTTTATTTTTTTATTTATTTACACACAAAAAACAATAGGTGGCGTACACCTGAGTTGTCCACAATAACAAAAATGTACAATGATATATTTCTATATATATACTATATTTCTATATATACCTACTATAAAAACTTCATTAAAATTCTAATAATAAAAAAATTAAAAAAATTGGCAAATAAGTTGTTTTATTTAATGCCACCCCAATTATGTTGTTTATAGAGTCTGTGCGGAAAGAGAAAGGACGCGGCGTATAAGGGAACTACCATAATGACTTTATTATTTTTATTATATAAATAATTTTACCAATAAGTTTCAGAATAGTAAAAAAATTAACTAATTTATAAAAGTATCAAGATGTTTACAGTCGAACTATAATAACGTAACAGATTTTTCAAAATAAGAAATACGCAGTAGCGCCCTCAATTATTACGTCCATTCTCTTTCCGCACAGACTCTAATATCAATGATGTGACGCTTCTGTTTGCATCGCTCAGCTTTGTTTGGCTAGCGTACTTCAAACGCAACTCTTTACAGACAGCTATCTCTTTCCGTATCATACGTTCTGTATCATCTGTCACGCTTACTCATATATCTCACGTAATAAGTATATAGCAGTATACAGATAAGTAGGTATGTACAAAGCGGAACATTTTTTACAGACGTGCGATATGGAGATGGGTCATCTTTACTTAAAATATCATTGGTACTTACTAACTTTTCTAGTGCATGATGAAGTAGAGTAGGTCAAGTTGGAAATATCAGTACCTATATCTTATCTAAACAGATAAGTACTTAAACTTTTTAAAGTCTGAGCCTGACCTTAAAACGAGTCTGCATTTTTGGAATTCACGCAAAAAATAACAAAAAAAACATCTATTTAGCAGATAATAGACTTTATGCATTTTTACTAATTTAAGTAACATATTTTACGAAAGTTAACTTTAAAATATTTGATACGAGCATACTGATACTGAGGTGGACCGTCAGCCTGTTTATTCTATCGAAAAATATCGATCGTCGCAACGCCAAATCCTCTTTCATAAAATAAATCTCTCAGGTGTCCCGGGTTCGATTCCCGGCAGTGCCCTGCCGAGTTTCGCTATCATTTGGGCAAACCGTCTGACGGAAGTAACCACTCCCCTTGATAAAACAGCATGTGTGCTTTGATCTGCAGCGCATTTGCAGCACTCGTGGCGTTGCTTGTGGCTACGGTAGCCACTTACCGTCACGTGGACCGTCAGCCTTTTCTGTCGACCTTAACATTACCTATGATTTGTCAATTTGCTGAAGTTGTAATAGAATAGGTAATAGAAGAAAACAACAATGAAAGAAGTATGGTTCAATATAGTGACCTTCGATTACTTATGTATCGTTACATCAAATTGTGTTTACCTACTTATTTCTAAATTCGTAGCAGTTCCAAAAGAGATATGGCACAATGCCAACCATAGACATTTTCACTATGATGGCATTAGTACTGTGTTTATCTGCTAATGTCACTTATAGAATAGAAATGGTAAATTAATAAAAAATTCAGTAAATACGATGACAGTGAACACATTCTTTTTATAAATATTGAAATGTCAAAAGAGAAGTCATGGATAACGCCTTTCAAAAAACAGGTACCTATGCACTTATTAATAGTATAAAGAGAAATGATCTGTATTTTTGTTTGTAATGAATACCTAAACTCAAAAACTAATGGACCAATTTTAAAAATTCTTTCACCTATAGAAAGCTATGTTATCAGTAAGTGACATAGGCTATATTTTAGAAAAGTTACGCGGACGAAGTCGCGTGCAACAAACAGCTAGTATGAATGTATAACAATGTAATAAGTGTTATGATTTAAGATTGAAGAACTTTTACGTGATCTTTTCAACAAAACTGAAGAGAGATATTTGAATGACACAATTTAAGTCTATTTGATTTGTAAACAATTATACTTAGTATCTTTTTTGTTGATTTAATCCCTTATACCACGTTTTAAGCAATAAATTATATTATTATTACTTATTATTACAGGAAAATCAAATTTTAGTAATATTATTTTTCAATGACACCACATAACTCGTATTTTAACGATAAGTATGTATTATAAGTCTAGACATAATCGTTTTTTTTTTTTCAGTGTTTTGTGACGTTGGGTGTTTCTTTGAATATGTCGTCCCATGGCATAGTCATGGGATTCACAGCCATATTACTTCCACAGCTACGAAAACCGGAATCAATAATACCCATAAATGATGCTTCAGGATCTTGGATAGGTAATTAATTGTTATTATAAAAAAAGCACGTCTGGAGTGAAAACTATACGCCATCTGTTAACATCTTAACAAACTATTGACGAAGCTAAGTTATTGTGAATCAAGAAGTTTGTACTAATTCAAGTAGGTACATGGCGCATATTTCATACAATTAAACGTCATTGAGAGTGTCGCTCACGCAGCGTGACGGCGCGAGTTCACTGTTTTTTCCCTATACTAAAAAACTAAAACTATTATACTAAACTCAATAAACTACTAAGCAATTGAGACATACCTACAGTTTTAATAAAATATCTTCCTATTTTCTTTGCAGCTGCAATTGTTGGGTTTGCTCTCATCGTTGGCAACTTCATCGTGCCCTCCGTCATGGGAAACTTTGGTAGAAAAACCGCTAATATTGTGAGCATCGTGCCTTTAATATCGGGATGGTTCTGCATCGTCATGGCTAATAGTATAACGGTGCTTCTTATAGCGAGATTCTTACAAGGAGTTGCAATGGGAATGACATCTTCTTTGTGTCCCGTGCTTATTGGAGAATACACCAGTCCGAAGAACAGAGGAGCATTTCTCATGACAATTTCTTTGGCTATCGCTTCGGGAGTTTTGATTGCTCACACTCTCGGTTCTTTTCTGATCTGGCCCCACGTTGCTATAGTGTGTGCTTTCATCGCTTTCATAGATCTTCTGATCGTCATATATTCTCCTGAGTCTCCTAGTTTTTTGGCAGATCAGGGCAGATATGAAGAGTGCAGAGATGCTTTCAGGTGGTTGAGAGGAGACGCAGAAGAAGACGAGTTAACGAGAATGATCGAAACAAACGTAGCCCTAAGAGAAGTTAAAAATAAAATTGATTCTTCCGAAACATTTGTACAAAGTATTAGAAGACATGTGACTTACTTTAGACTTACCATCAAAAAAAGAGAGTTCTATAAACCAATTTTTATTATGATTCACTTGTATACCTTGCTTCAGTTTTGCGGAGCTAATCTCTTATCTGCTTACACCGTTGACATATTTCACAATGTCACGGGACCAAATGTCGACATTGCCTTACAAATCATAGTATTAAGTACACAAAGATTAATATCAAATGGTTGTGCATTGCTCGTAATAAAACGAGTTAAAAGAAGAACTATGTTGTTTATAACCATTAGTCTCAATTTAATAGCATATTTAACTATTGCAGCATATGCTTACTGTAAAACAAACGGTCTTCTCCCATTCGATCATCCCCTAATCGGTGTATTCCTAATACATCTACACATGTTCTCGATTGCCACCGGGACGATTCCACTGCCTTTTATCATAGCGGGAGAATTATTTCCATTACAGTACAGAAGTCTTGCAAGTGGTATCAGCGTTCTGTTTTTGTCTACAAACCTTTTCCTTACAATAAAGACTGCGCCTTTCTTATTCACCAATTTAGGTATATACGGAGCATACACCATTTATGCTGCAGTGATATTATATTGTTTTGTGATAATTTGGAGATTCTTACCGGAGACCAAGGATAGGACTCTGCAGGATATAGAGGAAGAGTTCAGAGGCGAGCCGCTCTCTCGTGAAGAGTTGAAGTCCGCTCAGTCTCTCATGTCACTGAAGTATGCAATAAGGGACAGGCGTTGTAGCAGTCCAGCAATTTAAATAGATATTTTGTTAGCATTAATAAAATATATATATATATATTTATTATTATTTTTATTGAAAATTTCACCTGACAAGATAAAGGTTATAGAGATAACCTTAAAATGACTTCTTAATATATTTACAGCTTAGTGTTTACGTCGCTAATAAGTAATGTCAGACGAAAACACTTATATGGTCACGCTTCTTTACCTGCTGAGGAAGACAGCGTAATAAGAGAGTCATGTCTGAATCTGAAATAATTCAAGATTTGTATCATGAAATGTTTTATATGAAAAGATCTGCTTTGATAAACGTTTGTGAAGAGCGACAAACATGCACAAGTATTTAAGATTAAAGATAAAATCATTAAATAAATCATCAATATTAGGTAGGTAAATTATATCAGTACTAATATTATAAATGCGAAAGTTTGTATGGATGTATGGATGTTTGTAACTCTTTCACGCAAAAACTACTGAACCGATCACTATGAAATTTTGCACACACATTGTCTTGGACACCAGAAAGGACATAGAGTACCTTTCATCCAGAACGCGGAAGAAGTCGCGGACACCAGCTAATTATCCCATAATACGAAAATTAGTTTGTTTGTTACGCTTCCACGCCTTAACTACTCAACCGATCATAAAGAAATTTTGCATACACGTTGTCAGGGACACATAAAAGAATATACTTAAGGTACGTAAAGGTACCTTTTATCCAGAAAAAAATGTAAAGTACAATAAAAAATTCAACGCCTGTCAAAAATATACGAGCAATATAAATGAATAAAACCTAAGAGAAAGTCGCCGGCATAACTAGTTATTTTATTAAAGTAAAACTTAAAAGGCTACAAGAGACAGACAAACATACATCTTTATTTGCTTATCTGTTGACGGTCGTGAATCGAGACTAAAGTAGGTACATAGACATAGGTAAGTGTAAAAATATATTTTATCTGTTTCAATTGTAAACGAATAGCGTCTTTATCACACTTTATAATCCCTTCAACGGTTTCGATATGTACACGAGACGTGTTTTAGATTTCATTGCATTTTATGCTTTAAACGTGTATTTTGTGGAAAAAAAGCAGATAAAGTGAGTTAAAATATCTAGATTTTAGTAAATTTTATTAAGGTTAAAGTTAAATAAACAAAAGAGGTGTAAAGGTGTAACAAACTACAAGTAAAGTGTTGATTAGTTACTTTTAGAAATAATTTTATGTTTTATTAAATTATGCACTCGGTTTAATGCATGCTTTGATAGGCGATTTTTTTTTATCATCAATTTTACCGTATAAACAAAGGCATACTTATAAGCTAAATTATTCCCGGTGACAGGTGACTTTAAATGACGGTTAGCCTACTTGTTAATAAGTAACAAAATTAGTAGAATATTAGTAGTAGATATATATGTAAATTAGTAGAATATAATATTAGTAGAATATTTTGTTACTTTTCAGTGTGATAAATGAAGGATAACAATTCAAGACCTACAGCTGCTAATATAATTATCTGAATCCAATGGATCTGTAGAGGAAATAACAGCTTGTACCAAAAAGTAAAATGTGCTTGGGATCAAAATGCCTAACACCCTTCACAAAACAAGTAAGTAAACATTGAGTTTTCACATTTTAAGTAACATAAGTTATTAATGGTAAACTTATATTTTCAGTCACTATTTGAAAGTTATACAGCTGCTATCGTGTATAGCTCTTCAAAATGTTCGGCCAAATTACAATAACTAAATTTAAATTAGCCAAGGTAGGTACATATTATATTCTACCAAAAAACTATGGATCAAGTGAACATTTATTTAGGTTTCATGTCAAGAATATTTTTATGTTGCATGTCATGTTGCTATTATCATCGATAAAATACTATTATTACTTAAATATATGTCACAAGAACAACTAAGATAAAGAAATCCATAAGAAATTTCATTTTCATGAAACTAAGGATTAGCGCCATCTCTGGTAACAGTGAGGTACCAGTAAGAGGGAATTATCAATAATTAGCTACATTCAATTACAGATGGCACTTTGCCCTATTAAGTGACTACTCTATGCTATGGCTATTAATGATCTTCTAGTGCATTATGTTCATGAAAAGTAATAAGTCATAACAAATACTTATGTTTTTATTCTATACTTAAAATAAGTTTAAATCAGCAAACGGGATTTTTTTATATAAAGAACGTCAAATAGACTGTTGGTCCAGTTGATGGTAGATAGCTTCCTTCGCCTAAATAAAATATAAGCAACAAACGCCATCTGAAATATGTACAACAGCACACGTGATGTTATTTCAACTATACTTGCCAGTATCAAAACCAGATTTAACTTTGAAAAGTTCATATCCAAAATTGCCTCTGCCGGGAATCGAATCTGGGACCCCTGAGTACCTGCTTTAGGCAAGCAAATGAGCTCGTCAAATGTCTCCTGTTATACTTTTTATTAACCATCTAATTTTAACTGTTTTTTTTGTGCAGTGCTTCGTAACAGCTGGTGTGTCTCTGAATTTGATGTCCCATGGGCTGGTGATAGGATTTGGATCTGTTCTTCTACCAGAGCTGAAGAGGACTCAGATTGTACCTATTGACGATGACTCCGCATCTTGGATCGGTATTTAAAAAGACCTTTCAAAAAAATGACATAAACACTCCAAAAAAAAATTCATGAGATAGGAAATACAGTTATTTAAAAGACCCTTTAAGTTGATGCTTCTTAAAACTTAAATTTATCTATAAACTGGTACATAAACGTTTCCTTACAAGCATTTTTTTTATAAAAGATGAAAAGAAATTAGGACTAATAAAGTTTCCAAAACTTAAAATTCAAATTAAATATACTTCTGTTTCAGCTTCAATAGTGGGATTCGCACTGATTGCAGGTACACTTGTGGTACCAACCGTCATGACCCGATTCGGTCGCAAAGTAGTCAACCTTGCAGCTGCACTAATCATGACGTTTAGTTGGTTCTACATCATTCTGGCTAACAGCATCATATCGTTCCTCGTGGCCAGATTTCTTCAAGGCTTCTCCATGGGCTTAACCGCATCGCTGTGCTCGATTTTGATCGGCGAATACACGAGTCCCAAAAACAGGGGAGCCTTTCTAACGACAATATCCGTTGCTATTGGCTTTGGGGTTTTAACAATTCATGCTCTCGGATCTCTCTTGAGTTGGCAGAAGACAGCACTTGTCTGCGCTTTCATTGCATTTTTGGATGTGATCATTATAATATACTCTCCAGAATCACCTAGTTTTCTAGCCTCCAAGGGAAAATATGAAGAATGTAGAAGAATATTTCACTGGCTGAGAGGATACAATGAAAACGATGAATTAGATAAGATGATTAAGACTGACATTTTAGTAAAAGAAAATAATAATGCTAAACCAAAAAGCATTATACAAGCACTGTCGGATAAATTTAGATATTTTAGTGCAATTGTAAGGAAGAAGGAGTTTTATAAACCAATTATTTTGATGATTCATTTGTTTACATTGAACCAATGGTCTGGTCCTAATATTATCTCAACATACACAACTGATGTCTTCAATACAATCGTCGGATCTGATGCAAATATACATTTTCTCATCCTAACTATGGACGTGCAAAGAATTGTATCAAATACGGCTGCCATTTTCGTCATCAAGAAAGCGAGAAGAAGACCTGTCCTTTTGATTACAACTTCAATTAATATTATATCATACCTTTTAATAGCAGCTTATGTGTTCTGTAAGGAGAACGGTCTTTTACCGTTTGACCACCCTTTGATTGGCACCTTATTAATCCATCTCCAAATGTTCTCCATAGCTACTGGCACCATTTCACTTCCTAACATAATTGCTGGTGAAGTTTTCCCCTTGGAGTACAAAGGAATAGGTGGTATGATTACTGTACTTTTCCTTTCATTGAATCTTTTTGTGACGATCAAGACTTGGCCATTTTTGCTCACAAAAATCGGTTTCTACGGAGTGTATTGTTTGAATGCTGGTGTTGTTGCTTACAGTTTGATTGTGTCTTTGCTAATGTTGCCAGAAACTAAGGACAGAACCCTTCAAGATATTGAAGAGGAGTTCCGAGGAGGTCCGATCGCACAGAACATGAAGAGTTCTTTGTCTGTATCGTCTTTTAAATTTGTCGATGTCAACAGTTCTTGTCCTAGCCGAATTTGAAAATACGAACTAAGTATAACTTGTAATCTACGAATCTTATAATATGCCAAACTTTTAATAATTTTTACTCTACCTAATATTAGAAACGCTGTTAATTCATTAATTCATTCATTAACTAAATTATTTACAAAAATATATTTTATATTGTATCAAGAGAAGTTCTGAGACATTCTTGTCCAAAATTATTCATTTCCATTAAAAAGGTTTTCAACAAATTTGGGTATTATGACACCTGAAACATGGTCTCTTAAGAAAGCGCAACGTCACTCAACAAACTATGGAGATTCTATGCTCAAGGTTACTCTGTTAGATCGAATCAGAAGTGAGGAGATCCATACACAAACTATAGTCAACTATACAACCTGACGGATAATAAGTTACAGTGGCGATGGGCAAGACATATTAGTAGACTACCTAATAATAAGGGCTGCAGGTCAACGCTGGATCCAAGCTGCTTCTGACCGGTGCTATTGGAAAATTATGGTTGAGGCCTATGTCTAGCAGTGGAAGACATCCTACAGCTGAAATGATTAAAAAATAGCAAGTCTGAGATTCAGACAGAGATAATGGCAAGCTCACAGGGGTCCCATGATGTTAATTAAGCGCTTTGACAAAATGTTAAAAAAAAGCGCATTGTGGGACTCCACAAACTGGCATTATAAATGCAAATGTGAAAATGTTTAGATATTTGTTATTCTTGGATTTAAATGTAACTTGCCACATTAACCATGTTCTAGTTTAAAACATATTAACCCAGTTGTAAGTTCCCATGACTTGGTAATTCATAAATCTGTCAATAGATGTACAGTCATTTGCAGACCAAAGATTTCCTAAATTAGACCTTGAAAACTTAGGTATTTTAAACGATGACACTAATAAGCATTTAAGCGCATGATGAGTATCGTGGTACTTCATTGATTACGATAAAGTCCTATGTCGCAAATCACAACTCGTCGAAGTTACTCCCATCAACTTTCTTTATAACAATGGATAGATGAGGAGTTAAAAATCATTATTTTTAGTTTAAAATTCAAATGGTGGATACTAATGGGCCATATTATTACAGTGATTTTATATTATTAAGTACCTAAGTAAATATATTCATTAATTTATTTTAACAATGTAAAATAAGAATTTTGTCCAAAAATTTTGTCCGTGTTGCCATCTGTGGAAAATAAATATAATATAGGTAGTAAAGATTATTTTGACGTCAGAAAACAATATATGCGTCATTCTAATGACGTATGTAAAACTATATTTAGGTAAATAAGTTAGTGCCTAAAATTATTTAAATTAATATTGAAGAATTAATAATAATTATTTTTTTCGTATCCTAATACAGCGACCTTGCCTAGTATCGCAACTATGTCAAGGCTACATTCACACATGAAATGTTCGCGTGCGATCCGTATATGCACGTCGACCAGTATTGATATGTATATTAATATGTACGTCTGTCTGTAGGTACATCTGTCGCTGTAATTAAAATATTCAGGCCACATAATATAAGCTGTGCTGTGAGGTTGATTCACGAATCTAGATTGCTGTTTGCTATTTTCGAGGCTATAAAACAGTTGACAACAGTTTCATTTTATTTTAGACTTTAGAACAAAAAATAACTTCTGTGACAGAAAAATATATTTTATAATTATTTTCCTTTATTAAGGTCGGCACAGTTTGACGGTCCTCTTGATGGTATGCCATCGGAGCTGTAAATGCAGCTGCCGATCTTTCGTAAGTAGGATAAAAGCAACTCAAAGAAACTTCTTCTTCTTCGGTCTCACTCTTGACAGAGTGGTCGTGGTCATCATTTCAGGTGTTGGTGGCAAGATTAACAACACGCCGCCATTCCTCTCTGATGGCCGCCTCAAAGAAACAAAACAGCACAAATGCTGTTATTTTACTGTAGTCTTCAGAAAGGTGGTCTGTCACGGTTACTGCCGCCAAACTGGTAGTCCAATTGCCCAATTGCCCAATTGCCCAATTGCCCAATCGTGCGTCGGTTTCTGTCCTTCACGTTCTAGACTATATTTCTGTCGGGGTAACACCGTCTCCCCCTCATTTTGACTTTTGTAGGGGGAGACTAGTTTAATTAAAATATAGAATAACTATAATAGCCTAATTATTATAAATGAAAATATTATATTTATTTACATTACTCTACTAAAACTATGGTTAGTGTCTGAAATTAAATTATTTGAAACTATGCATGCTATTGCACGCGACTTCGTCCGCATAACTTTCTAAAATATAGCCTATGTTACTCGCTGATAATATAGCTTCCAAACAGTGAAAGAATTTTTCAAATCGGTCCAGTAGTTTCGGAGCCTATTTAATTCAAACAAACAATAAAAATTTTCCTCTTTTATAATATTAGTATAACAACTACATCAAATACGTCTCGAAAAAATATATATTAAAAAAAAAAATTATTAGATAAATGCTAATAATAATCTTCATAAAGTTTATGAATTCTAAACTGCATAATTACAATTTGAAGAATTGCGTAAATTATATCTCGAATCTAGATCGTAATGATGACTTGCGTTTCTTGCAACACGGTTGCCACTTACCGTTGCTTACCGTTGCATCAAAAAGTTGCTTATCGTTGCAATACAATGTCTATCATGATACTCGACAGTCGACAGCTCAGAGTAAACATGATATATGTCCTAACACGCATTACACAAATCCACTAAGAGAGTGAGTTGCCATTGCTATGTTTTTGAGTTGTGGTTTTACTTAATATTGAAAGTAAGTATACATACAAAAAAGAATGAAAAATATATTATTACTAGCTACACGCTCCCGGCTTCACCCGGGTTCAAAATAAAAACTAGTACGATTAGTATTAGTAGAATTAGTACTATACAAAATTATGCAAAACCACTATTAAACCGAATTTTTCATATTTTACACTTTTTTTATCAAGCTAAAATAATTATAACAAATGTTCTGTTTCCGTCCGGATACAGTCTCAAATTATACTTTTATTATCACATGAAAAAAACGGCAATAATGAATTATTACGTAAGATTAGTACCGAGGTCGTGGTTTACTTGGGTCTTTTTACGCGACACAGAAAATGCTCAGCTCGTTCTTCGGATTCGGTGGCGAAAGTCGCGCCTTGCGTAAGTAAGTATAGGCGAAAGGTTCCGCCAGTGATGTGTACAATTTATCGATAAATGTATTCTTCTAAATTAACCCTATTAATTTGATCTTCAAAGCGACGGTTAAGCAGACAGTTAACCCGGGTTGTGACCGAGTTGCGAACGTTCTTATTTGTCAAATTGTTTCTTAATCTGGATCTAATTCAATATATGCTTATATAGGTATAATATATTATTATATACATTATACCCTCTTGTCTATCTGTTTGTCATGCTATTTTTATTTGGATAATACTTGGGATTAGTTTCAGACGTATGCTCGTGGTTAACACGAAATTTGAATAATGACAAACACCCAAGTCCTGACAGATTGGAAAAATAATTAAAGCCTTTATAAGGATTTAAAATTTACAGATTTTTATTATTTTCCTATGGAAAAAAATGAAATTTTATGTTTCAGTTAATTTAGTTTTTTTTTTTAATATTGATATGGTGACTGTAATTACAGTCCAAGTTTTTTAGATATTTAGTATCAATCAGTCTATCAGTACTTGGGCTTGGGACTCCAATATTAATAGACACAATCTAGCCGCTCCAGAGTTAATGACCCTTGAGCGGAAATTTATTATTTTAATTGCGACTGTACAAATATTCTATTATTATATAAGTTCTTATTATTTTCTACAAATTCATCAAAGTTTGTACAAAAGTTTCGATAATTCGTTTCTTGTGTTGAAATTTTGAACCCATAGATTAAATTTAAATCGACATAAAAAATATTATCGATATTGCATTTACTCATCACTAGCATTGAACGACATCAACCTATCATTCTCGAAGAGTAGCTCACTCAATTGGTTATCTCAATGCAGTGACTTGACTACTGCTTTCTTTATTTTTTTTATTAATTTAGTGACGTTTCAATTGTCGATAAATAAACAGTGTGTTTTATTGATTTTATGTAATCCATGATTTTTTTACGTGTCGCTCAAAGTGGGCTAGTTATATTTTGCAGTTATTTTTCTAAACAAAGTGTAGTTTTAAACAATAACAAGCAAAATATTAGGTATGTTATTTAATAACATTTATTATTAAAACATACAATATTGCCTAATTATTTGAGCCGAAATTATCTAAATATTAATAGCCTGATTATTTCTGTTACATATTTTTTTAAATTGAATGCAAGTATGATATTTTATATTACTAGTGATGTAATAGAATAAATAATTTACTACATACTATATATTATTTATTGCACAATTGTTATTTACTTGCAAAGTTTCTGTATTGTTTTTAAAAATTAATTATTAAATTAAATTAATAAATTATTAATTAATTAATTAATTATTATAAATTAATGAATTATTAAATTATGACAGTGTCTTATCATGTCATCATTATGACAAATTATATATTTTTTATTAAAAAATCGTAAATTTGTGTTGATTTAAACGTCTATAACGAATAAGTTATAATACTTAGTTAAAATGAAGTGTTACATACTTATAAGTATTTGAACCAAACTTTTAATTAACTTTAGTAAGTATGTAGAAAAACTGACTTAGCCACTTATTATCTGTGACGAGTAAAATAAGTTAAAATTAAGTTTAGGTAAGTAACGGCATTTCTCTTCGAGCTTGTTTTATGTATACGGAATTCATAAGTAATCAGTTCAACGACCCTGTCTAGTCTAGTCGATGTCGCGTTTGATATAAAACCTATTTGTCCGACACTAATTATTTTCTCAATTTATCCTGTATATATGTATCAATCTATGACCTAAATTTCTCTAGAGTTCAAATGTCATCTGCTTCTGAAAAATATTAAAATACTCATAATCCAGTAACTTTAGACGAAAAATGAGCATGACTTCGGAAAAATTCCAAACAAGAGGAAAATTTGTATTACAAATTTTCAGCTTGGTTGGAGTTTTTCCGAAACTAACAGGTGAGCTAACAGGTGCGTGTATACTAGGTGTATACTATACACGTACCTGTTAGCTTCCCAAATAACCTCTGAAAAGTCCCATGACCAGGGGTGAGCATAACTTTTGACAGCCGAAAAACGGTGAAAAAAGTTACTTCAGTTTTTTGCCTATATCTTTGTTCCTGTTGATCTTACCGCTATGAGGTATACTTACAAAAAAGAAAGAAATTTTTCATGAATATACTCACATTGATAGCGCTAGTTCAGACACGACGGGAACCGCGCGATTTCCATGCGATTCTGAAATCGCGCGGGTCTTATTTATATGAGTTGTTTTGTAATCGTTCAGACATAACCGCGAGGTTTACGCGCGGAAATCGCGCGGTTCCTGCCGAGTCTGAACTAGCGCATAATATAATAAGATATTGACCATGACTGTATAGTGTGTACCCATGACAGCGACCCTGATCGTTGTTTTCGCATAATTGGTTTATTGCGTGCGTAGGTATACTGATTCTACTCATTGGATATGAAGAACCATGTTTGGCGAGTTTCAAATGTTTAAGTTATTGGCTATTAACACAATATTTCCTCCACTCTATAACATTTAAGAGATCACTTAACTAAATTAATAAATTATCTTGTAGTCATGGCATGACAAGCAAATTATTATAACTAACTATTTAAACTAATATTATAAACAAGCTGGTGCCCGCGACTTCGTCCGCGTTCTGGATGAAAAGTACCCTATGTTCTGTCTGGTGTCCCAGACAGACTCTAGGTCCTAGGTCGAGCAGTGGGAGTCTGTCTGAGTCAAATATGAGGATGAAATAAAATATTATTTACATACTAGCTACTATAAAAACTATCCTATCTTTTAAGTTGGACCAAATTACACATAGTTACGAAGTTTTATCAAAATCGGTTCAGTAGTTTAGGACATCATCGGAGTCAAACATGTGACACGAATTTTTAATATAGGTACCTATATATATATATAGAGATATTCCTATTTTGTTTTAAATGCCTTATTTTTATTTGTGTAATAAACACAACCGAGGTAATATCTAAATGTAGTTTTTTTATTATAATACTATGTCTCTGTCACAGTCAAATTGATTTTTGTAACCTAAATAAAAACACTTAATTTGAATTCTCATTAACATTTCACCTCAATGCACCGGTCAAGAAGCGTTACCCAAATTTTTTTTGGGTTTTACGACTCTTTATTTATCAAGAAGCATCTACGAATCGAGTTTCCATTTTGAATGCATATTTTGTTGCCCTTCACACCGAAATCTCGCTTTCTTTGAACTCAACAATTTTTACTTTATTGAGAGTTCTGAAGGTTTAACGAAGTAGGTCAATGGAGACAGAAATTTATATTCTTAAAATTCGCAAACTCAGTGATTTTCTATAATGCATGTCAACTAGGATTTATAATATTGGTTTTAATCACTATAATGTACTATGAAATGAAAGAGAGGGATTTTTTTAAGTACCTTTACCTAAAAAAATGTTAGCGAGCCGGTTAGGCACGGATGAAGTTTTTTGTGCAAATTATTATTATACACAAACATTTCTCGTTTATAAATAAAATAAAATAAAAAATAAAAATGTTTATTAACAGTTAGAAAAATCGTATTTACAATAACTATGATTGAAGACTCCTTTTTGTTTATCGCTATTTACAATGGTTAAAACAGCATCTGTTGGGTACTTTAGAAAAAGTTGGCGAATAAAAAGATAGAGACGGACAGCGACTTTATTTTATTTTATCGTAGTATAGATATTATAAGCAGATAGATATATAGATTATATATGCCTACATTTTTTTTTAATCATAAATCCTGTACTGCGAGTTTCCTCTAACTGTATTGTGAGGAAATATAAGACAAAAAAAAACAAAAAAAAAAAACCATATCAAAGTATAATTATAACACAATGCACTCAATACAAGTTCTGCTATTTCCGCGTCAGCTGACTGCTATGCTATATAAGTAAATGTCCTAATTTCATTATTATTTTATCATTGTTTACAAATACAACTATCATGTCTCTAGGAAGTTTCAATACGTACCAAATAAAGGCGCAGTCTGTTTGACGTCACTTTTAGAATAAATATTATAAAACAGTTCAATCACATTAGTAGTAGTAGTAATTACTAAATCATTATTAGTACCTATATTAGTAACAAAGTCTAGTGGAACTATACTTGTTGCTAAGTACTGAAGCTATAAAGCGGACCAGAGCAAACTCAGTACTAAGTTAGAGCGTATTTTAGACTAGCGTATGACCTAAAAATTTATGTGTGATTGTGGATAACAATATTTTTGCTCACACACGTCGAGACCCTTTTAGCACATGATATTTTCTCAGTTTTTCTATGTTTTTTTTTACCCTTAACAGTCGATAGAGTTATTAAATAACCTTAAGAACTGGTCTATCATATGCAAAAATAATCAGTTTAGTAGTTTCAGAGATAAGTTCTTTTAAACTATTTATTTTTTACCTTTAATAATAAATTAATATTAGTTAGTAATAAAGTATATAGTACTAATAAATGATAATCTATATATTTAAAATTCGCTTGTCACAGATTTTTATGATTTTTTTTGTGCATATACGGTAGGTCTGAAATTAGGTTGTAAACTATTTTTTATACCCCTAAGGGATAAGGGTTGGCCCACCCAAAATATTTTTTTTTGCAAAACGTTTGCCGGGTCAGCTAGTATTGGTGTAGATTTTTGAGACATATTTGAATTTGTTAAAATGTTTCTAACCTTTCTGATCTGATTGCACCTTCACAACCAACACGTAGAACATTACACGTGCGTGCGCGCAGCCACTCCATCCATTCATTTACAAATTGTATTTATATTTTATGCACTACGCAATAAGGTCGAAAATGGACTTCAATTTCCATAAAGTAAGTAGGTACGGTCTGTGAGATTATATTTGATATGGAACTGTTTTTTAACCCGGAATAAAGACTGTAGAGAATTGGAAATATGGTTACCTGTTTATTGAATAGTAATTATTGCTTCCTTATAGACAGATGTCTATTAATAAATCTAGTGTTGTCAGTATACAAAAAAAAAAACATGACATGCAAAATATGTGAATAGGGTTGCCAGATTGATTTGCATTTCAGAGACAAGTATAAATATTACGCAGGCTTATAGGCAAGTTAACGAGAGCTGGTACGTGAAACATATAGCGCATACATACTTCTTGTTTTCATTTTTACAGAGATTTCAGATATCCACCCAACAGATTTCATAAATATTGCGAAATTGGTAAAAATATAACCATTTTTTTCTTCCTGTATATCAAAATGCGTTGGTGTGAGCCAACGCACACAAAACTCAGATGCCTGTATTAGTCCAGTTTGAAAATTTGAGTCCCAGGGGAATTTTTGATATAAGTTTTTAGAAAATATGTAATATCGATGGGTTAAAGAAATTTTCGATTCTAACTTCTAGAATATATAATTTATTTATTTTTCTCGCCGATACAATCAAGAACTCGCTACTAGCATTGCAGCGCTTAATCAACTGCCCACGAACCCTAGCTTCTGCGAGAAGAGGAATACTAAGCTCCGGGAGTTGCTTATTATTTATTAAGTATAAATAATATTAGTTATTAGAATGTGTACACATAAACATATATTACACACTGTGTATAATAATCTGTTGTTGTTCTACAGCTGAATTATTTGTAAATATATAAAATACTCGATAATATTTTTCGATAATATCGACTCATGTTGCTTTTATCTGTTCGCAGAACAGACCAGAGTTACAATGATGAAACTGTGTGTGCATTCGTCAACGCAATCATATTCCGTGAGGGCAAATGTTTCACTATAATAAAATATACTATCGCCTTGTATCAGTAAACAGTAAACAGCTAAATTTAATGAAATACTGCTAATTATTTATTATTTTAATATATTCAAAACAAGTATTATTGTTTTATTTAAATGAAATTGAATAAATTTTGGGCGTCCTTACAGAAGCCCACCATCATAGAACAAAGTGAATTATTAAGGGATGCCAGAGACCATAATTATCCCTTATCCTTTACCCTACTAAAGGTTGACTAATTCTACTTCCAACAGGAGTACTGAGAGAAAGTATTTAATATTTTGACAGGATCAATTAAAAAAAAAGAGACTAAATAAAATTAAAAGTAAACGTTCAATACATCGCCGAAAGGTCAGCGAAAGTTGAGTGACGTGAGTGACGAGACATGACGACTGAGAAGTATTAGATGCGTATGAACGAACCGATTGTTGGTTTTAATAGGCACGTGCCCTCTTCGTTAGCGTTGGACAGTTATCGATGTTTTAATATCGATATTACACCAAATTAATATATACAACAATACATACAACCAAATTAATATACAATTTTCTGTAGTAACATATATTTTATAATTGTTTTAGTAGAAATATTGCTGATTTCTGTTTTTCTTGTATGCATCTGTGTAATGTGTAGCGAGATATTGTGTGTTTCCGCAATATAAATAAAATAAATAAACAATATATTGATGACACAAATCATGATTTATAGTTCCGTTATATCAGAGATACATTTAAATTTTAGATTGTCATGGCATGTCGGGAAAACATGGCATGTCATCAATACTAATATTATAAATATAAAAATAACTCTGTCTGGCTGTTACCTACTCAACCGATTAGTATGAAATTTTGCATACACGTAAGGAATACAAGAAACGACATACCGACATATTATTATTTTGATCGATACAAATTACTTGTGCGGTCACATCACTATTCCGTGCCATTGCCCGTCACCGTGTTCCCCATATCTAGTGTGTCGTCGACTAACCATTGGCACAACACTGTCTTGTCGTACAGGAACGAGAATAAGCGCGTCTACAACACGTTCTTGTATTCTTCCATAATTAATTATTAAGTATATGTAATTGCACCCGCATTGTGTTTACGACTGATTAGCTGCAGGTAATTATAAAAAAATATTTACCTCCATTGTTTGAAGTTTGAACAAGTAGGTACGCTGATAATATTTAAATATCATAACGCTTGAACTTTTAAATTGTCTTAAAAAATTTGACATTCTTTTATTTAAATTAGATAATTTAAATTCATCTTAAAATTAAACTCTTAAATGAAAATATAAAATTAAATTTGCATGTGTTTTATTACTTTTATGTCATTTAAATAAAAATCTTTATGTTACAAATATATATCTACTTATACTTTTAATTAAAAACACTATTATAAACAAAAAAAAATTCAAAATTAATCTAAAAAGTCACCCTCCCTATGCGCATAGGATGCATTTTTATTGACATTTATGATTAACTAGCTGGTGCTCGCGACTTCGTCCGCGTGGAATAGTTATTTTGGGAATCATTTGGGTATCTCGAACGGTTTTCGCAGCGCACGCAACGGAAGCCCTCAAAGGTGAATATTTTTCCCCGTTTTTTCCACATTTTCGACTGTTTCTTCGCTCCTATTAGTCGCAACTTGATGTTATATAGCCTAAAGTCTTCCTCGATAAATGATCTATCCAACACAAAAAGAATTTTTCAATTCGAACCAGTACTTCCCGAGATTAGCGCGTTCAAACAAACAAACAAACTCTTCAGCTTTATAATATTAGTATAGATTATTGCGTTAGTTTCAATCCTATTGTCAGGTCATTGTACCAGCAAAGAAAGTACGTAGTAATTTTTATATAAATAAATAAGGTATTTTATTGTACAAGGAACCTGTTACTTTGTTCTATGGTCATAACGACTACTAAAAATATATTTAAATTTAAAGTTGACTACTAAACCAAAAATATATATATTTTTATTATGATGACAAAAAGAATTTTACAATATTTACAAACTAATATCTAAAATGTTTAAAAAAGTAGGTATAACGTTTATTTATGTACAGTATTTAAAATAAATGAATAAATTTTAAAAAAAATATAGTAAAATTACTAAACCAATAATACCTAACTCAGCTTCCTGAATACGGAAGCTATACATGCTACTATTCTTATTTAGGTTTTTAAGATAATAAATATGTTTGCCACAAAAAAATCAGATATTTGTTTTTCATGATAATGATGTTTGTTTTATCACAAGATAATCACGATTGTCACTCAGAAATTATCACAAGAGTTGCCAATAAGAGATATCTTATTCAACAAACACTTGTCTTTGTTTCTACATAAAATGTAGATTATGTTAAATAAATTTGTTTGCGATCGAGTCTTGCAGAAATATACTAGCTGTTGTATGTATACCTTTATAAAATATAGCCTATATTATTCGCTGATAATATATGATGATATATGGAAAGAATTTTTAAAATTGGTCCAGTAGTTTCGGAGCCTATTCAATTTAAAGAAACAAACAAACAGTCAAATCTTTCCTCTTCGTCCGCGTAACTTTTTAAAATACTAGATGGTGTCCGCGACTTCGTCCGCGTTCTGGATGAAAGGTACCCTATGTCCTTTCTGGTGTCCCAGACAATGTGTATGCAAAATTTCATGGTGATCGGTTCAGTAGTTTTTGCGTGAAAGAGTTACAAACATCCATACATCCATACAAACTTTCGCATTTATAATATTAGTACGGATATCCCACGTGACTCGCTGATAATGTAATTATAGGTGAAGTAATTCTTAAAATCGTTCCAGTAGTTTTTGAGTTTATTCATTACAAACATACAAAAACACACATCTTTTCTGTTTATAATATTATGTTATTAGTATGGACTAGCTTTGTCCGCGTGAAAAAAGTAGCCTATCCTGTGTCCCGTGCGTCTAAATGTTCATCTACCAAGTTTCAAGAAAATCAGTTAATTCGTTTAAGAGTTATCGAGGAACATACATACAATACCTACACTTACAGATTTATTATTAGCACATTATTAGTATTGATGATTACTTACATCATTATTTTATCAACAAGTAAGTTATAACGCATGAACTTTTAGCAGAATAATTGGCTAAATTTGGCATTTAAAAACACGATAAATAATCAGTACATATTGCTTACGCAATCGGGGATGCAATCTGCGGCCGGGATGCAATCTTTCATATATAAAAGCATCTTTTATATATGAAAGATTGCATCCCAGACGTAGCAGGGAGCGGACCAATAGCATGTTATAAAATAACTTATATTCTAAGTTTCTGCTTTCTAGACTTTTGTTTTATCTGTTCATTGATAGTCAGTCGGGACTTGCAGCACCTTTGGCATTGCTTTTGTTATGGCTACGGTAGCCACTCACCATCAGGTGGACTGTCAGCCTGTCTGAAAGGCTTAACATTGAAAAAAAAATAGGACAAACGAATTTTTGAGTACAGATTAGTAACACATGTTTAATAGACGTAACTATTTGTTCAGTTCTAGACGCTTTATCTAAATCAGTTGATGACTAGTTTCTCTTATTGACAATACAATTGTTTGAACAATAATTTTAAACCAAAAATGGATAACTAAACCGCGTCACTATAAGTAATAAGTCGCCTAATGGACTGGAATAATTTTGACAAAATATATAGGTACTATATAAGGTATGGAATGGATCTATATAATAGCATAGTATAGCCAAACGTCAAACTTAGGTAATATTAATTTTTTAAAAGAATACTTAAAATTTGTTGGAGCATTGTTAATTTGTGTGTTAAAATATTCTTGCTAGTGATAACTTAACAAACAGCTTTGAAGAACGAGTTTGACTTAAGTGTGATTCAAAAGAATAGTGACTATTCAGAATTTTAATTAAGTATAGGTACGTAACTATTGGATGAAATAACTTAGCAATTATATTAATTTACTAGCTGGCGCCCGCGACTTCGTCCGCGTGAAAAAAGTAGTTCGCCAATCAACAGAAGTTAAGTAAATAAAGACCCTGATTAAGTTAGATGTACTGGACCATCCCCCCTCCCCCTTTTAGTCTACCCTAATAATAATAAATTGGTTGAGATTTATATTTTTATTTACTTTATAATGCGCACTGCCAAGGTTCGGAACTGTGTCTGTATTTCCGAGCTCATATAACCGAAATCTTTTCGAACACACCGAAAAGCAACATAATATTGTGTAGATGGCACAATTACTCTAAAACTTCAGATATTCTACAATATTCAAAAAATAGACCGTAACTATAACGCATTCGTGTGACAATTCTGATTTTACTTAAATAAATTTTCATACCGCGGACTATTGTTGCATATAATATACTAGCTGGTGCACGCAACTTCTTCTGCGTTCTGGATGAAAGGTACAATATGTCCTTTCTGGTGTCCCAGACAACGTAGCAAAATTTCATGGTGATCGGTTTAGTAGTTTTTGCATGAAAGAGTTACAAACATCCATACATACATCCATACAAACTTTCGCATTTATAATCTATACTAATATTATAAAGCTGAAGAGTTTGTTTGTTTATTTGTTTGTTTGTTTGTTTGTTTGAACGCGCTAATCTCAGGAACTACTGGTTCGAATTGAAAAATTCTTTTTGTGTTGGATAGATCATTTATCAAGGAAGGCTTTAGGCTATATAACATCACGTTGCGACTAATAGGAGCGAACAAACAGTCGAAATTGTGGAAAAAAAAACGGGGAAAATCTTTGAGGGCTTCCGTTGCGTGCGCTGCGAAAACCGTTCGAGATACCCAAATGATTCCCAAAATAACTATTCCACGCGGATGAAGTCGCGAGCACCAGCTAGTATTATATAAGTACGAATGCAACAAAAATAAATGGAAGACCAAATTGTCTTTTGAACGCATATTGGACAATTAACAACAACTATTTTGTTTTGATATGAATGTGCGGCCCTGCGTCGTATATTTAGATTAGAGTAAGACGAAAATAGACAAAACCCAATAACGTAACATCGCAATGTTTTCTATGATTTTGTAACCAGTGTCGATCCTATTGTTATGCGTTAAAAACAACCAATTTGCTATGAGCTTTGAGGTAAGTGCAAATTAATGTCATAAATTTTTGACACAATAAAAAAAATACTCATATGAGCAGTTAGAAATACAGAAAATCTGTCAGTACTGCTGTTTTGTACAGTATCAGTATTGTTACAATCTTCTTGTATTATTTCTGTGTCAGTCAATCACCTATATATTTCTAAGATGTTTTATACACACTACTAATCTTTCGACAGTTTCTGCCTGTTACAGACCGTCATGAAATAAAAGCACCTATGCTGTTGTTTATAATTAATAATTTTTATTTATTTATTATTTATTAGCAAATAGTGTATCATGTTAAGCTTCGCTCCATTAGGCAAGGTCCCAAGCATGCTGGCTGCATTACATACCTCGTTGTATTGCAAGGTTATACGATATCCCTGGTACAGTCAGGGTAAGAAAAGGTTCGTCACCTCAAAGTCAAAATTTGCGTGCACCAAGGCAATTGACAAATTTGCAAAATTTTATTTCAAACGCATGTCAGTTTGCTGCTTATTAATGATTCAGTTTGAAAAGGCACTAAGAGTCTACGATTTTGATAAAGAAATTAATTTGAAAATTGACGAAGGTTTTCGTACCCTGATTTTACCTTTTTTTTGTACCAACAACAGATGGTTATTTTTTTTTTAAATGACTTATTTGTGCCTATAAATTAATGACGGCGTCTTTTATCAATCTTTTTGTTAACCTCTGAAAGAGATCAATGACACAGTGTTTCCTGTTATATATAGTTTAACGCGAATCATGTGACTTTCGTATATCAACGCGACTCAATAAATACGTCACCAACTACGCCCTCTCTGTCTAGCCAGGTTAGGATAAGGAACTTATTCAAAGCTATGTTCCCAATATACCTATAATGTGTTTTAATGCATATCCTATCATTATAAACAACTAGCTGTTGCATGCGACTTCGTCCGCGTAACTTAAAGTAAAATATAGCTTATAAAAAATATAAAATATAGCTTATATGACTCGCTGATAATATAGCTTCCAACGGTGAAAGAATTTTTCAAATCGGTCCAGTAGTTTCGAAACCTATTCAATTCAAACAAACAAACAAACAAACACATCTTTCCTCTACAATATTAATATAGAAGTAAAGACTAGCGGAACTGAGCGGAACCCTCAAAAAAATCCGTAACCCGATTGCATCGCCATCTATCGGGTCCAAATGTGAAACGGGTCTTTCGGTTTTCACTATAGAGAGAAGTTTGGTTATATTTTTGTCAATTTTAGATTTAACTAATTTATGTATCTGGGTGACAAAATTTATTTTGTTACACTAACGTAATTTCTTCTATTTTTTTTTTTAATAAAAACAGAAAACCATTTATTTAATTTATGATAAAGTAAAAACGAGGCCATTTCGAATTTACTTGTCGACATAATGCGATAAGAATGTGTTGAGATAATAACTAACAACTATACATGACATGCTGTATACGGTTTCTCTCATACCTGCACTAACAAAGAATTAATTGCTAAATTGAATAAACAAAAAACTAGAAAATACCTGTACATTCAAATTTTTAAAAGTAAACAAATACCAGATACCTGAGTTGAGTAGGTATTATATTTTCTTATTAAGTGTATATATATCATTATTATCAATCTACTAGGTGAGCCCGACCACGCTTCGCTGTGGTTTTCTTTGACGTTAACTACCACTTTAAATGTGACAGCGGTTATCGTTGGCGAGTTAGTTCTCCTCTCTTTCGGTAGATGGCGCCATAAACAGCAATATTTTTTTTTCTCACGATCGAGATTATAAATTATTATTAAGCAAAATATAGATATTATCAATCCTTGGTGCAGATTGCATATTGTATAAAAATTTAAGTCAATCAGTCGGCTAGTTTTCGAGTTTTTGCGTTATAAACAAACCAACACAACGAAATTATATAATACCTATAGATAGATAGATAGATATACTAAACAATGCAATAATCGAATGTTATAAGTAAGTAATTATAACATTCGATTATTATAACACTTCCTTGTTTAATTTGTAAAAAAAATATTAAATCATAAACCTGACTATTTTTAAATTACGCTATGCGGAAACATTATAATAGGCAAGCGTGAAAACTTGCAATAGGTTTTAATAAAGAAAAATAAATTGATAAATGCAGACAATAAACTTCTTTAAGCAGACAGCTTACGGTTTAAAATAACTGGTTATTTTTATAACGCCAATAAATTAATATATGTATGCTATGATATTGTTTTATTGTATTAGTGTAGATTATTAAAGATCTCTTGTTCTTAAATTTATTATTAAACCTTAAATCGGATTATATTAAGGTAAGACATATATTTTAATCAAACACCGTAGTTATTTCTTTAAGTGTTTTTGTACAGTATTTTTTTATATTATAATGGGTAACAGACAAGCTGACGGCTTCGCATCTATGACATAAATTAGAACCCATCAGAGCTCTCATAACTTTTCTTATTAAATCATAATTTTTTTCTTTACTGTTTATTCCATGACTATGCAACGATAGTAATATTGGAAACTTTATAAAATACTAGCTGACCCGGCAAACGTTGTTTTGCGAAAAAATAAAAATACATTTTTGGGGTGGACCACCCTTAACGTTTATTGGTATAAAAAATAGATGTTGGCCGATTCTCAGACCTACCCGATAAGCACACAAAATTTCATCAAAATCGATTCAGCCGTTTCGGAGAAGTTTGGCAGCAAACACCGCGAGACGAGAATTTTGTATATTAGATAGTCTACGTTACTCGTTGATAATATAGCTTTATATAGGTAAAAAAATTTTAAAATCGGTCCAGAAGTTTTTGAGTTTATTCATTAAAAATATACAAATCTTCTCTCTTTATAATATTTTATTATTATAATAATAATATAATAAAAAATAAATAGATTTTTAATACCGAATTTTGAAATATTGATTTCAGATCTTGAAATGGGTGCAGAAAACGTCGAAGGCCAAGATAATACTTTAGAAAATACTGCTGAGAGCAATACGGACGAAGAAGAGAACAAAACAAAAGACGCAACAGAAAACAAGAAAAATCAATCCAGTGAAACTCTAAAACATTCAGAGAGCAAATTGTCTAACTATTATCAAAATTTAAAATTATCAAATTCCAGTAACGGACTCGTGTTGACCGATAATAATAGAAAAGATGAAATTCTACTGACAGATTCCAAAACCGTAACAAGATTTAATCCAGTATGGAAACAGGTTAGTACCTGTTGTTTATTTCAAGAATTTAGTCTGAACACGAATGACATTTGGACATAGCAAACTATAAAAAATTGTAAATCACCCAAAAAAGCAAATTGAAAGGCAAAACAAAATTAGAAAAAATACCATAGTATATTGGCTTTAGTATTTTTAATTAACTCTGCTAAAAAGGTAAATTTTTGCAATGTTTTCTTAAATTAAAACATCTAAGTATCTAACTTTATTTTTTCTCTTAGCTTTTTGTTTTGTTTGATCCAATATCAATATCAGTCAGCTAAAATAACTGGATCTATTTACTCTGCGAAAACTAAAATCTAATCTAAAACTTAAATCTAATTTGGATTAAATTACGTACTGTTGTTAATTAAATTACTGTAAAATGTTCAATGCGTATTAAATCCATCCAAATAATAATCTCTCAACTCAAGGTCGCTGAAAGATATAGTTTCTTCATAGTTTCTTAATAACTGTTATAATTTGCGCTGTGCTATTTGGAAAACTATAAACCAAGAAAGGTTAAGAACTCTTGACGGTGATTTCAGAGCTTGGCAGCAGTAGCTCCGATTCTGCTCTCATTTACAGCCGGTCTTACTTCGGGATATTCAGCAATTCTGCTACCTCAATTGAAAGAGCCACATAGTCCAATACCCGGTGACGATGAAACCGCTTCTTGGATTGGTTAGTATTTCAATTTTTTTTCTTATTTAAAGGGGGGCTGATACATTACTTGATAAGTAGGTGACTACCGTCTCCTTATAACACAAGCAACGCATTAAGGGAGGTAATAGGGAAATCCCTTATTATTTTATTCATAGTAAACCTGAAATTGAACCTGAAACAGCTTTTCTTCCCTAACTAAACAAAATTTCATTTAATCGGTTTAGCCATGAAAATTTTACCAGACACATTTTATATTTATTACGCCTATTTCAATAATAAAAGTCTGCATAATTTATAAATAAAAACTGTATTTTACGTTATTAATGGACAATGAGTGATAATCCAAAATGATATAAAGCGCCTAATTATTTTTAAAAAAATGTAGTGTTGTATTAATAAGCTTAATTTTTAATTTTTTTTTTCAGCTGCTATGGCTGCCCTGCCAATGGCTCCCGGTTGCCTAATATCAGGATGGATGATGGAAAAATTCGGCCGCCGAACGTCTCACTACTTAATTTGTGCACCGTTTCTCCTCGGATGGATATTGATCGCATCCTCCAACAACCTTTCTACTATACTATTAGGAAGATTCTTCACAGGCCTTTGCGTGGGTTTGCTCGGACCTTTAGGTCCTGTGTACATAGGAGAAACAACTGAACCTAAATACAGAGGTTTCTTTCTGGCTGGTATATCTTTGGCTGTTGCCGTGGGAATTCTGGTCGCCCATGTCATCGGAACATTTTTGGCGTGGCAATGGACAGCAGTAATTTACTGTGTCTTTCCTCTTCTATCCGTCATTTTACTCACTTTCATCCCTGAAAGTCCAACGTGGCTTATTTCTAAGGGTCGCCTAGAAGAGGGAGTAAAATCTTTTGGATGGCTAAGAGGATATAGTGATGAGGCCAATGTGGAACTAAAAGGTATTGTAGATAAACAAAAAGCGGCAGCTGCGGAACCAGCTATGAGTATGTGGGAGAAGATAACGGCATTGAAAAATCCCGAACTGCTTAAACCTTTGTGTATTATGATATTATTTTTCGTCACATGCCAGTTCTCTGGAGTTAATGCTGTGGCATTCTATTCTATTAACATAGTTGAGAGCGCAGTTGGAGGCGGAATAAACCACTATGTCGCCATGTTGGTGATAGACTCTGTTAGAGTAATCATGTCTGTTGTGGCTTGCATAGTTTGCAAGCAGTACGGTAGAAGGCCTCTCTGCTTTATTAGCGGAGTTTGGACAGCGATATCAATGGTAGGTCTCGCAATCTTCCTATACTGGGCTGATGGAAAACCTAGTAATATGTCATGGTTGCCATTGTCCTGTTTAATGATATATATTTGCGCTATTTCCATCGGTCTGGTACCATTGCCTTGGATCATGTGTGGTGAGATATTCCCCACTAAAGTAAGGGGGATCGGTTCTGGGATCAGTTCGGCAACAACGTTCGCCGCGTTTTTCGTCGTTGTGAAAACTGCTCCCGGCATGATGAAGAATTTGGGTGAAGTGGTGACATTCCTCATTTACGGTGTTGTAGCATTCGTTGGCACGGTTATTATGTTTTTCATATTGCCAGAAACAAAAGGGAAAAGCCTTCAGGAGATCGAAGAAAACTTTAAGAACAAAAAAAGTGAACATACTGTTTAACTGCGGCTGTGCATTAACAAAAAAAAAAAGCATATTATTAATCTGTGATACTTAAGTAGAAATGTAAGTTTTATTAAAGTAATATTTTAATTGAGTGTTTATTATTACTTTTTATATCATAAACCTGTGAAATAAAGTGTGGTTTCCAATATTCTTAATCCGAGTGGTGAGAAACTTTAGAGAAGAGAGCCTTCTGAGGTATTTCAACATAGGCTTCTTCAAGATGCAGGGTCCGCAGCTTACCTGCACCTCCCTATTTTAACTGCTGGGGGCAGTACTCTGCTGATTTATTTTTAACTAGCTGGCGCCCGCGACTTCGTCCGCGTGAAAAATGTAGCCTATCCTGTGTCCAGTACGTCTAAATGTTTATCTACCAAGTTTCATGAAAATCAGTTAATCCGTTTAAGAGTTATTGAGGAACATACCTACATACATAAAATGCCTACATTAATAGATTTATTATTAGTATTGATTAGGTGCCTGGTGCCCGCGACTTCGTCCGCGTTGAAAATTAACAAAATACGTGAGCAATATGACGCCTGCCTGACATATTCATTGCTGTTATACTTTTGTCAGGCGCTGGATTTCCATTTTTAGATATTCCCTTGGAAACATTACTTTTTTACTAGTTGAGAGGTACCTAATGTCTTAATTACAATATTCACAACTAGGAATCTCTGTCTCTAGCTATTTAGCAACTGAAGGCCAGCAAGCAAATTGGACCCGACAGCTAGACAGGCAGACAGCTAGTGGCGATACAATCAGACAACGTCTCCACACAGACAGACAGTTCGGTATCTCGTTGTTTAGAGTTAGTGGACTACTCCCCTATAGAACATGCATTAAAACACTTTCTGTTAAAATCAGCTTTTAATGGTAACGAAAGAATTATTATGTGAAAAACATTTCATTATAATTACATACATTTATATTATTATTAAGATGGCACATTAGTAGTATCGTTTATATTTTTAAAATAAATGCAAACGGTACACAAACTTATTTACTTTTTTACAAAAGTAAATATGTAAAAAAATCAATTTATTTAACAGTAATTGCTTAAGAAGTACAAAAAAAAGTTTTGAAAAAACTTAATTTCAAAATAAATGAAACGAAAAATGTTTCAGATTTCTTGTAAGTTTTTTTTTAATATTGTTATTTTAATGGTATTTTAATGTGGTAACTTTTAAACATGATTTTATTTTTTTATAATATAATTACAAACGCCAAAGATAGATTTAGTATGGTTAGGTGACTCGAGTTTTTCCTGGATTTGTGTAAGTTCATTTCCCCCTTGGCTTCACAAGTCTGGAGGCCGGTGGTGCAAATTTCTTGAAGCCTGCTTGGTCGAACACCGGCAGCAGATCTCGTACCCTTGCTGATACGGTGCCTCCTGTTATCCTGAAAAACATCAATAAATTGCTTTAAGAGATTGCTTTAATTATTCGTAAATTCTGGAGATACATTACAATATTTATACTTCTAGTTACAAAAAAGAGAAACATAATCTCTGTTTTTCAAAACTATCAGTTACAAAGAGAGAAGAGAATTCCATTTTCACATTTATATTACTATTATTTATGGTTATGAAAGAGTTTAGCAAAATGGACACTTCTTCTTCTTCGGTCTCACTCTTGACAGAGTGATCATGGTCATCATGTCAGGTGTTGGTGGCAAGCTTAACAACACGCCGCCATTCCTCGCCATCAAAACTAAATTAAATTATGTAGATCAGTCTATCTATGCAGCATATCAACCTGTTAGGCTTGATCAGTTTAGCAGCTTGCGTAGACGTAGCCAGTTCCGTGGGGAAGTAGGTGGCGCCGTAGAAGTCCAATCCGTTTTGAAGTAGTATGTTGGCTTCTTCGATATTCGCCAGCGTAACTCTAATCACGCTGGAAGCCTCTTTCGGTATCATGCTGCTGACCAGCTCTCCGTCAATGGTTGTCAAAGCTCTGGATGGACTCTTCTCCAGGGGTTTCGGTGTTGAATTACCTGGAAATGAAATGTTAGTTGAATTATCGAATCTGCTTTGACTCGTAGCATAGCATATGCTACAGATCAAGCGTGAAGCACATGCTGTGCCTCAATCTAGGTCGGCCTTAAATATCTTCTTAAAATCTCTTGTTAACTACACGTGTTCCATTATTTTTAATTTTTAATAAAAAATTATGCTCTTTTCATACAAATATAAATCAGATTTATTAATATCAAAATTTTACATTATATTTCCATTGTGTAGACCAAATAGAAAAATTGAACACAACACTTAATTAGACCGATTAAACAGCTGACAAAAATATATGACTGTTGACGATGGTGGTGCCGCCACAAATTTATTCAATCTCTTTTATATTTTTATATTAGATGCCACATTGTAGGGGCACTCCCCCGCTTGAGGCGCCGTAAAGGCTGCCTCACCTTCCATATGGTGCAGATGATGACCGGACATGGGTGCTTCGGTCATTATCTGCACCGTATAAAAAGGGAGGAGTCGCCGCAGTGCCACCACTGTGGCGACCCTGATGACACGGCCGAGCACACATTACAAGTGTGCCCGGCCTGGAGTCCCCAGCGCCGGGAATTAGAAACGGCGCTGGGTGGTGAAGACGTCACACTGCCAAACATGGTTGCAGCCATGCTTGGCAGTGTGCCCACCTGGAAAGCAGCTGCCACCTTCTGCGAATACGTAATGTCGCAGAAGGAGGCAGCTGAGAGGGAGCGAGAGGAAGAGGCTGGTCTCGCTTCCCTCAGACGTAGGCGGCTGGGCAGGAGAAGGCGGGCATACCTAGCCCGTCTTTAAATGTCCCAGGGGACCTGCGCACATAGCTGGCCAGCTATGTGTGGTCCCACCGTCTGGGGATTGCCTGGGTGTCTCCGGGCAATCCTCCGTTGGCGTTAGCCTAGCCTGCATTGGCTAGGCTGCCTTTTTTTTTTTTTTTTTTCCGTGGGAAAATCTGCGATCCAGATCCCCACCGACTATGGGGGGATCGGTGGGGTATGTGGGACTTCTACCCACTAAAAACCCACGGTGTTTCTTCGCGCCGTCTATGGGCGGAGGATAGGGGACGCTATAACACGCTACCGTCTCCCCCGCCAGACGCAGCCCGCACACATTGCGGGCCCCACCTCGATTAGGCGCGGAGTGTGACCTCCGCGTAGTGAAGAGCCGCACCGGAAACACACAGCACGTCTCCCCTCGTTGCCCGGTGTTGTGAATACGGCGGACGACCCCATGTCCGCCGTACCCAGGCGAAGCGGCACTTGCCGCCCATTTTCACCTCTCGCAGCGGGCAGTCAGCGAGGGGCTTCACTTCTGAAGCACCCCATAACCTCTTATCTGCGGCACAACCTACCGCAGAGTTAGAGGCCGCTTCCACCTGAAATCCTCGGATAACCCCTGCTCGTGTGGCCGCTCATCTCTACGGTATTAAGGGTGGGCGGCCCAAAGGGGTGTCTACCTGACATTTCCTCAGCAATCGCAGCAGCCCGAGAAACGGGCTCCACCTCGTGATGCCGTCGCGGAAGAGTTACTAAGCCGGGTCGCGAGGCCGGGTGTTCACTCTTCCGGACGACTGCAGAGGGCGGTTACTAGGCCGGCCCCAGAAACCGGGTCTTCACCACCCTCCACAAAGCCACGATTGCGGTACTCTGCCAGGCGGTCCTTCCCTGCCGCAGAGCTCCGTCTTCGCGTGCGTTGCCCGACTACCACTGAGCGACGGAGCCATCCGAGAAAATCCGCTCGCTGCGACCCGCGCCGGTCTTCGTGCGCAGAACCGAGACCCATACCTCGGCCCGACGTACAAGGACCGGGGGTGCCAACTCTCACCGGCCAACACCCGAGAGGGCCGAGTACGGCTCCTCGGCCCAACGAGCGGTGACCAGTGAAGCTCCAACGGACAGTTGGAGCCTCCAATCTGATGCTCCGCCACGAGCTCCGATAATCGGAACCCGCTCGGAGCACGCGCTCGTGGGTCTTCTTTGTTCCCCAGCGACAATCCGATCAGCCAAGCCAAGGCCGGTGACCCCACCGGCCCCTGCAACCGTCCGGATTGCCGAGGGTTAAGCCCCCCCACCACTGCACGGTCGTGACCCACTTAGGGGGGGTTGGCTAGGCTGCCTGGGGTGGATCGGAGTTTGGTGCCTCGGCAGAACCCAGTCCACTCCGCTTTCAGGGCAAGGAGGCACCGGGGAGTTTTAGTGGGTATTCCCAGTGCCGCTATGATCAGGTGCTGGGCGACCCCCACATATCCCTACCGTCTAGCCAGCGGTAGGGAATCTGTAAGCTTACTCCTCGACAAAAAAAAAATAAAAAAAAAAGGGGGCACTCCCCCGCTAAATAATATAAGTAAACAAATAACAAGTCTTCTTGAGAAAAAAAAGTAAGATTTTAACATTACGAACCAGTATTTTCTCCCCTCGGCGAACCGGTGTAATGGAGACGAACGACCTCCACCACAGAAGTAAATTTGTAGAGGGCATGTCTCACGTCTTCTTCAGGCACTTCATCGGGAACATCGTACACATATACCGTGAACGTCTTCTGGGGACGACACGGTATTGCTATCTGGAAATCCAGTTGGTAGGATTGTTAAACTCATCAGTAAAGCCATTGAAGCCATTGGTCATAGCGCACTGTAAGGTCCGGCTATGGACCATATAGTACCTTAACTTACTTCCTCTGAATTTTTCCATTAATTTCGACATGAGATTGAAAATTTGTGACAATATACAAACATACAATTCCAGATTAATATCGATAACGATAATAGAACTTACAGAACCGCAACTTTTTTAAAGTCTGACGGTACCTACTCTTTATGGTAAGTAGGTGGCAACCGTCACCACCTATTATCAAGAGAGTTAGGAAGAGATAGGGCAAGTGGCTCTGGCGTGCCTTTTGAATATTTTCATATATTCTTTTGAATATATGAATAAATAAATGCCAGGAAGAATACTCAAGAAGAATTAATTTTCTGTTAAATCACTTTTTTGGACTTAGGAAAATTATTTTTTCCGAAAAGAAAAACAAATTAGTGTTTAACAATTGCACTAATTCTCTAAAACAAATAAGTGCAATTGTTAAATAAACATATATAATATAAATACATAAAATAATATATAATACAATATGAAATATTACATTAAATTAGGTACTTATCATAGGAAAACGTGATTGATAAATAGTTAGTAGAAAAGTTACAAAAAATTGAAAAAAAAAGAAAAGTTTATACCCATGCAAAAATAAAAACAAAACAGAAATATAATGAAGGGCGGAGAGAAATAATATTATCTAATTAACGGAACTAGTAAATTTAGAAAAAAATTGGCAAATTGGATCAAAAATGAGCACGGAATATTACCTTTCTATAGAACCTCGAGCCGGTAACTTTATGGAATCCCTTCTTGAAGACCATCTGATAGTCGTCGACGTGGGAAAACTTAAAGAGAATTCCTGTAGCAGTCTTCGTTAGTGAGAAGCAGCCTTTAAATTCCATTTTCTCGCAGATAGTAGACGCTTTCTCCATGCTGAGACCGTGCGACGGTGTGAGAAGAAAGGCGCCCTTAGTGAGAAAATGTTCCGAATCTGATATATCGGACTCACTCTCTCCGCCCTTCATCAACGTATGAATCTGCTCCTTCCACATGTAGGAATCTGACATCTGATGAGCAAAAGTTAAGGTTTATTTATTTCTGTCGGCATATGTAAGCAATATTTTAAAGTAAACGTAGCAAGTTTTTTATGCAAGTAAGTGGCTACCGTTGCCATTAAGCTTATAAGCATCTCACCAAAAAACAAGTTATTATTTTGCGGGGCACTTCTTTAAGAGTTTACTTACGCATTGTTCCCAGTTATTACTAAAGGTAATAAAGGTATTAAGAGTCAAGATAGAGTATATTTTTGTAAGTACCAAAATGAGCCAAAAATTTTATTCGTCATGTACTTACTTACTTAAAAATGCCCTTAAGGCTGCGGACCGTTAAAAATTGACTCTCGTCGAATTTTTCGCGCTGCTTATAACCTTGTTTTCAAACTAATTTAGGAAAAACTTAGAAATATTTTTATAACCAAGAAAAATTTATAATATGGTTAATAGTTAAGTATTTTTTAAACGTTTGTTTATAGGGTATATATTAGGTAAAAATGGAGTTAAACATAGCTCTGCCAAGCCCTGCAGTATGTTGAGCTATGTTCACGGACTAAAGACATAACAACTAATGATAAATTGAAAAATCTATTCAGGTATGAAATTTTCTTATGTGGTCGTCCTTAAATTTTCCTGATTATTTTTTTGCAAAACTAATTCATGTTCTTAAGTAAGAACGTTAAATATTGTCTTTTATCAAATTTTTCACTATTTTTTTTTTTCATTTTTAACATAATTACGTAACAACAATCAGAAATTAACATTTATAATCATAAAGGACAAGTGTTTAGGTACAATAAAAAGCTATGTTTTCTGTATAAAAATTTAGAAAAGTAATTATTTTATTGATAAGAAAATACCGGCAATCAAACTCCTCAGTGACCGGTGAGCGGTCGTTGCGTTCAGACGTGTGCTCCGTGTTAAATTTTTACATGTTTTTTGCGCTCGAACAAATATCTTTGTCTCGCTCACTCTCAGAGATTTTGCGCTTCTGTTAGCATATCGAAAGTTGCTTTAGTTTATTTATTTTCAACATTATTTTCGAACTTTTTGGTAGTTAGTTAGTTTTTGTTTTTGTTATATATATTATTATTGGGTCATAATGGAAAAAGATATGCTTGTCTAAAAAAAGGAAATGCAAGTCAAATATCATAAGCATTATATATTATATTATATTATATTATATTATATTATATTATATTATATTATATTATATTATATTATATTATATTATATTATATTATATTATATTATATTATATTATATTATATTATATTATATTATATTATATTATATTATATTATATTATATTATATTATATTATATTATATTATATTATATTATATTATATGTTATAATAATTATAAAAAAAATTTGGTATATATATTATTACTAGCTTTTATGGAAGAGTGAAGGCTCCTGGCACAGGCTTCCGGTCAAAAAAAGTCTTCAATCATGTAATATCATCTCAATTTCTAATAATGAAATGAACACAACCTTATTCACAATAATAATATCGGTAATCTGCTAGCAACTTTTCTATATTCTAAATTAACTAAAACTAATTCTAAAAAACAAGTCTGTTTCTAAAATTTCTAAAATTTCTAAAATTTCTAAAACTTCTAAAATTTCTACATTTCTAACATTCTAAAATTTCTAAAATTTCTTGGAGCTAGCGCGCCGACTGTATCTATTTATTGGATTAACTATTATAGCATAACAATGCATGTATAATATATTTAGAAATGTTGAAAATTGGGTATTTTCAATAACATGAAATTAAAAAAAATCTGTTTCTAAGTCTCTTTCTAAAATTTCTAAAAGTTATAAAATTCCTACATTTCTAACATTCTAAAATTTCTAACATTTCTAAAATTTCTTGGAGCTAGCGCGCCGACTGTATCTATTTATTGGATTAACTATTATAGCATAACAATGCATGTATAATATATTTAGAAATGTTGAAAATTGGGTATTTTCAATAACATGAAATTAAAAAAAATCTGTTTCTAAGTCTCTTTCTAAAATTTCTAAAAGTTATAAAATTCCTACATTTCTAACATTCTAAAATTTCTAACATTTCTAAAATTTCTTGGAGCTAGCGCGCCGACTGTATCTATTTATTGGATTAACTATTATAGCATAACAATGCATGTATAATATATTTAGAAATGTTGAAAATTGGGTATTTTCAATAACATAAAATTAAAAAATTCAAGTAAAATATTAAAAGCAATAAGTAGAGCAAGATTCTATTGATAAATTACGAGTATTATAACGCAGGATGTCAGCGGAGGTGCTCCCCACGCGCACGGTTTTTTTCGACTCTATTTCGTAGTTTTGCACCGATAGACTGAGCCCTTAAAGGCATTGTATGCCCTTAAAGGTTTGTATAATGTATAACGAAGCAAATCGCTCTAGAGAACCAGGTACACCCACATAAGCTTTTTAAACAAGTAAATGAACATACGAGTTTTGATGATACAAATGAAAAGTGTGGGAGTGATTTAAAATTTCGTTAAAGAATCTTTTAAAATTTTGTATTGATTTAAAATTACAAGTGTTTTAGGTAAAATGTTAAAACACAATTTAATCAATTCAAAGGAAGAAAATATAATATATTATTGATCCCAAGAGACGAGACTCCGGTGTATTAATAAAATTTAGTATTTAGACTTAAATAATGACTAAAATTCCATATTTTTTGTATTCAATTTAAGATCTACTGGCAAGGGGCTCGGTAGTCTATAGTAGGGACAAAATCTCGAGTCATAAATCATTTTTTGCATAGTAATGTGCAGGCAAAAGTTATCGATGAATTGGTCGGGGTCCCCAACAGTAGGTAAAAAACGCTGTTAATCACTACACGTTCCCATAAAGCCTATAAGAGTAAGGGAGCGCGCCTGTTCTCACACGTTTTATTGCCGCGCCTGCAGCGAGATTTTGTCCCTACTATAGGTATATGGTTTATTGAAATTATAAATGGGCTATTCTTTTAAACGCCGATATCCTTCAATAAAAAAATACTCAATAGGAATACAATACAATGAGTATGAATGAATAATGCACCGCGACAGTAATGCACGATAATGGAGACACGCGTCAACGCACATTGACACAAGCACAGCACATTATATTTGTAGATCTTCGAGAAACTCATACTTCTTAATCACTACTTATCTCAGGTACTAAATAATCTACGGATTAATGAAGAAATAAATACATAATTATCTTTCTTATTTTATAAATCATCGCAGTTTTCTGCTAAACGATTGTAAAAAAAGCATACGGTTCTATGATTACCTACTCCAAAGATAATTGATTGGTCTCGCTGCGTTTGAGTAGATAGAGCGCTACACAAAAGCAATAGCTCCGAAAATGTGGCAACTTCTTATTGTAGTGTGTGTAAAAAATTGTCACTCTTGATTACTTTTTACCCAGTTTTATTATATTTTTACACAGTTACACTACGCAAACTGGTATATTATTATGCCTAAAATTTAATAAAACATTCGGCACGTACACATCACAGACAGTTTGCAGTGTGACTGGCTCGGGTACGCCTAGTCGAGCGCAGCGAGACCAATCATTTATCTATGACCTACTCCTTATTTATTAGTCGTAGTAATAAAAAATAAAAAAACATGGCATTTCTGAGATATATGAAGGTTTGGTAGCAAACTAAAAACTGATTAATTTAATTTTATGGTATATTATATTCTATTATACTAAAATTAATTTCTAAAATGTGACATTTCCGCAGTTTTTTTGTAATTTTTTATATTACTGACTACAAGCCAATAAATAAAGTAAGGTAAAAGCACCTATTACCGCGGTATTTCGGGGAATTTTGACTTTAGAGTGAAATATTTTGTAATCAGGTCTATCCTCGGCAAGTAAGCATTTTTTTAAACATTTTAGGGACTCTTTATTATTGATTTCTCTCACTTCTTTTTATTTATTTTGAAGCGTAGTATTTAAAAAATTTTTTTAAAAACAGGAAGTCGACATCCCCTATTACCGAGGCATGCTCAAAGGTTTTTTCTATTACCGCGGTATGTGGCTCCTATTACCGAGTATAGAAGAAAAATAATACTTGTTGTCCTGATGGTTCCGTATAAAATAAAATATATTTAAAAAATACACAAAACATTGCGATCAACTTTATTATTATCATAATTAAGAAACTGAACAAATGTAGAAGAAGACTATCACAGTTACCTTCCACCTATATTAACAACAATATTTATAATATTTTGCTTATTATAACTAATCTACAGTCTATACAGGGTTAAATTTTATTCACTTGTAGTACTTAATAAACTGCATTAAATCTATAGATATATTTATTTATGTAAGTTGGGTATAATGAGGGGTAAAAATAACAATAATAATTACACAAATAACTAAAATTGAATCAATAAAATCAATTTTTCGATTATTCTCGATTATAAACACGTATATAAACGCTACCTCTTTTTACTAAAACTTACTTATTCTTCGGACATAAAAAAAGCTGTTTCATTGTAGTTAAATATGCGTCTTGGGCCCTAAAAAACTTGAAGCAAATCGTTACGTTCAATTTACGAGTAAACTCTTCCAAACCACGCTCGTATTGAGTCTTTTGTGGTTTGATTTCTACTCAATGTCGGATGTCGTTTCAAAAAACCCAATAACTTTTCCATAATTACTGCGAAATTTAAATTAATTACAGTTGTTTCTTGTCGGGACTAGCCAACTTATACTTATGGCAAAGTCTTTGACGTAGTGGAAAGCAGTGGGGTGAGAGCAGACCTGACATCAAAACTGAATGTCCTCGATTATGATGTCATGAATTAATGATCAATAAATCAAAATCACAGCAGAGTAACATGATAAAACCTTTGTCTTTGTTATGAAACATTATTTGTAAATATTTTTATCAAGAATAATTCATTAACGGAACCCTAAATTTGGACACTGGTTACTACAACACGATACGAATACGAATACAGGTTGCCTTATCACTCGGTGATAGATTTTATATGAAAACTGTATTTCCGAGTACTCTGCACTCGTTAATAGATTCTCATATAATCTATTACCGAGGTATGCCGCGGTAATGAGAGTAGTATACAATATTTTTAAATATAATTCCGACCCTTAAAAAAAGAATACCAGAAAGATTTTTTGGTGTCACTTCGAAAAAATAGAGATAAATCTTCATGAAAAACAGTATTTTGAATGACAAGATATGCCGTATTATCATTCTTTTCTCAAATGAATATTGCATATATTTTATGACGTTTTTGACACCCAGTACAAAATTATACTTTAAGTGCTATGAGTTTTTATAAAAATAATGAATTTTTATGGATTTTGCATACATCGAAAATAGATTTTTCGTTTATAGAATACATGAGGACTGGAAGATTGATCAATTTTTACTAATGAGATAATAAATAATTTAAATATAATAAGCAAAATAGGAACCTCAATATTTCCATTACCGAGTGTTCCCTCGGTATTAGAAGCTGCCTCCAATTTTAGGCATCTATCACCGCGAGTTTTATTTCTTAATGTTATTATGTGTTTATTGAAAATTTTACCATGAAAAGTAAAAGATAATACTCCTAGAAATACGCAAAAACAAGTAAACATCATCCGTAGTCAATTATAAAGTATTTTACCTTAAAAATCACGAAACAAAAATATGAGTGCCCTTACATGAATTGCCCCTTGCTTGTATGGACACAACCTGATTCTGCGTTCCCGTCGCACAAATTGATCGTTTTTGATCTGTTCATCTTTGGTATGTCTACCAACGCCCATTAATTCGATGTAAAACACTCCAAGTTAGAACTTGTCCAAAATAGTATCGTTCTAAAGTTACTGTTATTAAATTTAAATACGAAAATATCGGATACCTCGGTAATTGATGCCGATTTTGCATACCGCGATAGTAGGTGCTTTTACCTTATTTGCATGAAAACATGTTAGCTGTAATGTAAATTTAAAATTCGCTTATCTATAGACTTTTCTAAAATATTCGAATTCTATGTGTGTTTTTGCAAGTTCAATAAGTAGTGCATCGCATTCTTCTTCGGTTATTGAAGACAAGTTAGTATACTTAGGTAACAGTTATCTCAAATTTCAAATACTGACTTCTGTGCTGTGCGTTTGGGTGCGCACACGCATTTCCGTTCGACATCCATCTGTTAGTACATTTCAACTTAATTGTTGTATTGTTTGTATTACATCCGGTGAAGATATGTAATTACGAAATGTCTCTCCTAAGTTCAAGTTGAACTCTCTTTTCTTTTGTAAGAACTGTTCAAATTGAGACAAGGTATAAAAATTTATATTCTTGAAGCATAACCGTATCCTAAATACTATTTTTAAAAGAATCGAATCCTATAGTTTAATGTAGTCTGTATTTAGCGTAAGTTTCTGATTTCGAAACATTAAAAAACTAGTTATGTTTAAACTTCTATTTCTTAGTATACTTTAAGGGTCCCTTTCGCCAATCGAGGGTCGGGAATGTAAGAGAATTATATATAAAACGATGCTCCACAACCTTGAAAAAAATCACACAGCTAGCCAATGAATGTTACTTGATGCTGAAACATTTGAATTTTAGATAATGCTTATAGATAAGTGTAAAAAAAAATCAGAAAATCACTAAAATCGTGTAAATCGCACTCCCGTGTTGTTACAATTGAGCCGTAAGTATCAAAATTTATTAAATGAATTTTATCAAATAATAAAGTTAAAACTATAAAAAAGTTGCTGGAATATTTATTTCTTAATTAATATATCCTTATTCTATGTAAAAAAATCACAAAGTTGCCCAATTTTTTCGCTCAAAATCTTCATACAAATTACTATGAAGGCTATTATATTGAAATTACGCTCGTAGTCGGTTCAGTCGGCCACGCGCCTCCGAAGTGAGAGCACGTCGCTTTGCGCCGCATTGACAGTTCGCGATCGAACCGTGTACTTACACAAAAAATGACAAATATGTCGTTTTTGATGTTGAAATTATAGCCCAAGAGCCCACGACCTTCGTTATTTATTACAATCTTTTGAGATAATATAAAAAAATAATAAGTGGGTTGTTCCAAACAGTTCTACTATAGTTCTATGATAGAATTGTTTGGACAAAAAAAATCCAACTAGTTCCCCAGCACAGTATGACAGATTGGACTCTGGAACACGTCCAAACTATTCTATTTTTATAATAGAACAAAAAGAAAAACATGCAATGATGTCTACTGGTGAGTATGAGTAGCGGAGCGGAGCGGCGGCAAGTCTACGCGGGGCACCGAAAAAGCGAAAATTTTGAGATAGATAATTTGACACGCCGTAACTTGGAAACGGTGCGACGCAGCCGGGTGATGTTTGGGCTCATCGGAGACGTCTCTCCGAGATAGATAATTTGACGACTCCCTCGGACCCCTCCGACCGTAACTTGGAAACGGTGCGACGCAGCCGGGTGATGTTTAGGCTCATCGGAGACGTCTCTCCGAGATAGATAATTTGACGACCCCCTCGGACCCCTCCGACCGTAACTTGGAAACGGTGCGACTCAGCCGGGTGATGTTTGGGCTCATCGGAGACGTCTCTCCGAGATAGATAATTTGACGACCCCCTCGGACCCCTCCGACCGTAACTTGGAAACGGTGCGACGCAGCCGGGTGATGTTTGGGCTCATCGGAGACGTCTCTCCGAGATAGATAATTTGATGACCCCCTCGGACCCCTCCGACCGTAACTTGGAAACGGTGCGACGCAGCCGGATGATGTTTGGGCTCATCGGAGACGTCTCTCCGAGATAGATAATTTGACGACTCCCTCGGACCCCTCCGACCGTAACTTGGAAACGGTGCGACGCAGCCGGGTGATGTTTAGGCTCATCGGAGACGTCTCTCCGAGATAGATAATTTGACGACCCCCTCGGACCCCTCCGACCGTAACTTGGAAACGGTGCGACGCAGCCGGGTGATGTTTGGGCTCATCGGAGACGTCTCTCCGAGATAGATAATTTGACGACCCCCTCGGACCCCTCCGACCGTAACATGGAAACGGTGCGACGCAGCCGGGTGATGTTTGGGCTCATCGGAGACGTCTCTCCGAGATAGATAATTTGACGACCCCCTCGGATCCCTCCGACCGTAACTTGGAAACGGTGCGACGCAGTCGGGTCGTGTTTGTGCTCATCAGAGACGTCTCGGGGAGATGAATTTTTTAGTAGACCATATTTCAAAATTTGACAATTCCGGTCTACATTTGACGATTGACAATTCGGGGGGGGGGGGGTCCGAGGGGGTCGTCAAATTATCTATATCGGGGAGACGTCTCCGATGAGCCCAAACATCACCCGGCTGCGTCGCACCGTTTGCAAGTTACGGTCGGAGTGGTCCGAGGGGGTCGTCAAATTATCTATCTCGGAGAGACGTCTCCGATGAGCCCAAACATCACCCGGCTGCGTCGCACCGTTTCCTAGTTACGGTCGGAGGGGTCCGAGGGGGTCGTCAAATTATCTATCTCGGAGAGACGTCTCCGATGAGCCCAAACATCACCCGGCTGCGTCGCACCGTTTCCTAGTTACGGTCGGAGGGGTCCGAGGGGGTCGTCAAATTATCTATCTCGGAGAGACGTCTCCGATGAGCCCAAACATCACCCGGCTGCGTCGCACCGATTCCAAGTTACGGTCGGAGGGGTCCGAGGGGGTCGTCAAATTATCTATCTCGGAGAGACGTCTCCGATGAGCCCAAACATCACCCGGCTGCGTCGCACCGTTTCCAAGTTACGGTCGGAGGGGTCCGAGGGGAGCATCAGTTACGGACAGGGGGTTTAGGGAGAGGGGGTGTACTGAATGCAACTGATGAATAAAAGGTTCGTAAGGAACAGGCAAGGAATAAGTTCTAATGTAAGGAATCCCAGGTTTTCTAGCAGGCAGATTTTTTGTACAAACTTTTTCAGTACAATATATTATTTTTGTAATTGGGAATAACAATTTCGTTTTGTATTGTGCAACTAAAATAATAAAATTATTATAAGTACAATTATTTATACGCTAATAATACATTTGACAACAATTTTTATATTTGGTAACAAAATAGCAACTGTAATAAGTCTCCGGCAATGGATGACGTGATTTCTAAAGTTATCCCGAAGAAAATATAAAAAAATTGAGCTTCAATACTATACACATTTACTATGCACAGAGAAACTTTCAGCGTTTATAAAATAACGAAGGTCTGGCCGTCGTGGGCTCTTGTTCTATGCTTACGTACATGTGTGCGTGTGCAATGCGCGAGCCTCGATCGTTGTGAGAGTAGCGCTAAAAACCTAAACATCGCGCGGCGCGTCTCCGTAACGGCCCCTTAAACAGTGTGCGCTCGACTAGATACCGCGCTATCTAAAAACAATAGCTCCGTGAATGCGGCAACTTTTTATTTTAGTGTGTGTAAGACATTACACACACTAAATTTAAACATATAAGTAAGATCATTTATTTTTAGATAAACTATTGCTAATTTGATAAAAAAACCAAGTTGCGAATAAATTCCGATAAGTTTTGTAATGTAAAATTATTTAAATAAAAAAATTTAAATGTACAAATAAATTTAAAATTTACAGTTAATTGGTCCGTGACTAAGACGTAATACTTATAGGTTTTAGAGACAATTGAAATGTGTATTTTACCAATAAACTGTGTGTAATTACGAGACGTGGGTGGACAGGATTAATTCTATTGCGATTGACATCAATTATTGTCTCCAATGTGTATCCGTTCCATTCCCACAATGCTATAAAGACTAAAATGGTTCACAAATTGGTCAATTCCATAATTACTTCAAGGTCAAGAACTGCGAACACGTTAATTTTTTAACATCCCAACTAATCTATATCTCATAGATAAATGATTGGTCTCGCTGCGCTCGACTAGATACCGCCGTCGTACTTGTAAAATGCGGCATAAAATAGTACGCTGAATTCGGCATACCCGAGCCAGTCACACTGCAAACTGGCTGTGAAGTGTACGTGCCGAATGTTTTATTAAATTTTAGGCATAATAAAATACCAGTTTGCGTAGTGAAACTGTGTTAAAATATAATAAAACTGGGTAAAAAGTGATAAAAAGTGACGATTTTTTACACACACTACAATAAAAAGCTGCCACATTTCCGGAGCTATTGCTTTTGTATAGTGCTCTATCTAGTCGAGCGCAGCGAGACCAATCAATTATCTTTGCTATATCTATACTAATATTAAATATCAGCTGTTGCATGCGACTTGTAAATAAAATAAATAAAATAGGCTATATTTTATAAATTTACGCGGGCTAAGTCGCGTGCAACAGCTTAGTAATTATTATAAATGCGAAAATGAGTCTGTCTCTTTGTTACGCTTCCACGCCTTAATTACTCAACGGATCATCGTGAAATTTTTCACACAGTCACGTTATCACAGGGATACAGAAAAGGACATAGGGTAGCTTTCATCCAGAAAAAGTAACAGTACCGAGAGATCATCTAAAAATGAAAAGATCGAATAAATTGTTTTAACACCAAAGTATAAGGGGCGCGGACGAAGTCGCTGCCAAAAGCTAGTTATTGATAATACGTATTGAGCTACCGAGCACACGAATTTCAATAATATTAGAAAATAATTTGGGCAACCCCTCTGGCGACAGTAACCACACGCTTACAGAAGACCACCGTGAAAACAGACGCAAAGAACAGCGCTGAAAGTTTCAAAGCGTAATCTCAAAATTTATTGAGCGTAATCCAGATGAGTAGCTTTATTTTAGTTAACTTTTAAAACTTATGGGACAAACAAAGAAATTTTTGGAATGTGGGACAATGTTGACTAGACTATATCCTATTTTTGTCCTTTAATTTAGATGTCAGCCTATCCGTCATACCTATATTACATACAAATATCAGAGACCCAATTTTGGTAAAAAAAGGGGATTCCCTTACCTGCCCTCGTCCCTTATCGTTAGTCTTTTTCGGTTGCGAGTCTGCTTTTTGGTTTTCTTCTGGTTGCGTCTGTTCTATGTCGGAGGCACCTTCCGCAAGGGACATGGTATAGTGACTGGTGGTCTACGGTCACGACTAGCGGCTTTTCGTTCACAACTGATGCCAAATCAGCCGTGGCACGTCGCTCCTTGGCTCGCGCAACACAAAAATCTAATGAGTCGAATTTTGCATTTTTTTTTTAATTTTACTTTATTTCTTTTTAATTGTATCATTACCTAGTCGATTATTTTTATCTACGAATTTAAACGTATTATAAAAACAGTTAAATGTGTTGAAATAAATAGGCAATAAAAAATAACAAAACAAATGAAATCGCAGCAACTGAATAGCTGGAAAGAAGGAGTAAATTAGTTTTATTTGAGATTACAAAAAAGATAAAGTTTCAAACAATTCCGATATTTAAAAAAAAATTGCTGATAGTAAGTATAATAAATACAGCGGAATTACAGAATAAATCCACAGATTCAAAGGAATTAGAGTACCTAATGTAATTGTAATCCAAAATTTTTTGGGAACAGATCCAAAGAAATTATAATAAAATTAACATCGATAGTATAAATTATAAAAAGTATAAAAAGGTTTACATCTCAATAAAATTCAATCTTTTGATAAGATAAATCCAGGACGCAAATACAAATTTAAATTATGTGAAACCGCAGGGCTCTCCCAGTAAATATAATGAATGTATTTCAGAAATTAAATTTACAATTTTACATCATTGTAGTCACCTAATTTTATCGATGACTAGCTGGTGCCCGCGACTTCGCCCGCGTTCTGGATGAAAGGTACCCTATGTCCTTTCTAGTGTCCCAGACAACGTGTATCCAAAATTTCATGGTGATCGGTTCAGTAGTTTTTGCGTGAAAGAGTTACAAACATCCATACATACATCCATACATCCGTACAAACTTTCGCATTTATAATAAGTATTAGTACGAAGTACGACTAATACGATAAAAAGTCTATGATAAAAAGCGATAGACTGTCTGCTTGTTGGTAGGGACCGGAAGCAATGCAAATGCGTTACCAACACTTGATAAAAAAACTAATTGATAAAACTTGATAAAACACTTGATAAACTTGAGGATAAAGGATATATAAAGGCAAGATTCAGGATAGAAGAATCATATCTAGCCAGCTAGCCTCCTTCTGCTTACATTTGCTGTTATTGCACGATAGACTTCTTTAAAATATATAATTATTTGAAAGAAAAAAAAATCAAAGTGTCGACTCCACTGATTTTTTTGAAGTTTTATACCAGGGACGCACTTATAAGTAATAAAGGTAATATATCAGACTACGTAAAGGTTCTTGCACACAATACGAAATGTACCGCAGCGAAGAGGTTTAACTTTGATAGTAAAAAAAAACTAATTTAATTAACATAACAAAAACATAAAGCAGATCGCTCTTGAGATTCAAAATAAGAGATTAAGATTTTTCCATTTGAACTTTTAAAAGAATATCCATAATATGCACATAGTCTTTGCCTCTAGATTTAACATTGGTACCTAAATAATCAGGTACTTAGGTATCAGAACTATTTTTAAGTTAAATAAAAAAAACACAGTATAACCTTAATTTTTCAAGATTTCGTTTTCACTTGTACTTTTTGTAGGAAAATTTTTCTGGTAAGCTTTAAGTTAGTGGTGATAAAATATATGATCAATCATCTTAAAAAAATAATATTATACTTTTAGGTTTTTATTTCGAAATCAATTTCAAATTGCTTCCATAAAGCAACTAGTACCATGAAACTAATATGGATGTATGGATATTTGTAACTCTTTCACGCAAAAACTAGTGAACCGATCACCATGAAATTTTGCATACACGTTGTCTGGGACACCAGAAAGGACATAGGGTACCTTTCATCCAGAACGCGGGCGAACGCGGACGAAATCGCGGACACCATCTAGTATAATATACTCTAAGTAGAGGGTGCTAATCGAATGATAATTAAATTTGTTCTTATGTTTGTGCCCAAAGAGGCCAACATTTTGTGTAAAAGATTCATAAGATTACAAGTTGAACGTTATTTTTATTTGATGAAATGCCATGAGGCAATGGACCGTGTAAGCAGTGATATAACCATGGAGCGACGCCCAAACGGCGAAGGCCAAATACTTACTGATAGGTAGAATTTAATAAACTCAAATTCAAGTTGAGTGTGTCAAATTTCATCCAAATTCGTTCAGTAGTTTTTACATGAAAGAGTTAGAAACATCCATCCACCCATTCAGAAGCCTTAATTTGACAGAATCCTTTGACAAAATCAAATCAAAATATTTAAATTTATTTATAAAATTAAATTTGCCAGGAATTCGGGAAAAATGACGACCCTGAGAAGAAACCCCGAAAGAAACTCAGGATACAAAACTCTTTTTGTCATCTTTAAAATAACATTTACAATATTTTCAATTAATTATAAACAAAAACAAAGTTTAACTTTGCTATACTTTGATAGCAAAGTATAAACAAGAACTGCTTGAATTCAGGCTTCATTGTCGCTTAAACAATCCGCGATTTTATAATAGCTTTCCGAAAGGAGTTGAGTTTTGATTGCACTTTTGAATTTATTTATAGTAGTTATAGCTCTGATTATATCAGGTAGTTTATTATAAAACCTTATACATTGACATCATTATTAAAGAGAGAAAAATAAATATTTTCAATAGAGTGTAGTGAAACTCAATGGCGTTCTGTTTCCAGCATTTTGTCCATTGACGCTCGCGGCCGATGTCCATACATCATATTCATAGATACCGTGTAACTATTAATATAAATAATAGAAGAGCGCAATTATTAATATCGCGATCACTATAATAACGTTTTGTTCTGTTTGGCATTTGGCGATTCCAACACCTGCTTTGTGCCGTTGTCATACTTTTTTTGATTTGACATGGTTCAAGTTTACGAATGCGTTTCTGCTATTCAATTTCGTACAGAACTTTATTGAAGGCATTTGAAAACTTTCCTCTTACCTACATAACATACTGATTAAGTATATTTATAGTATGATATATGAAAATAATTTACAGATTAGAAAAATTAAAACTGTCTAAGTCCTAAAGCAAATATAAAAATAATATCACTACATAGTATAAAACAAAGTCGCTTTTTCTGTCCCTATGTCCCTTTGTATGCTTAGATCTTTAAAACTACGCAACGGATTTTAATGCGGTTTTCACTAATGGGTAGAGTGGTTCTCGAGGAAGGTTTAAGTACATAATTTACTAAGTTACGCGGGCGAAGTCGCGGGCAGCAGCTAGTTAATAATAAAAAAAGGAAAAAAAATGTTGGCATAGGTTTTATTACCTATGTCTAATACCTGATTACCTAATTACCATTCTCTACAGAATAATTACATTTGGTATAAAACTTCGGTCAGGGATAGTATATGATAAAAAAACATAAATCACTCAAAAACATATTATGTAGATATTAATGGATATAATAGGTATGTAGTATAGTGGTATAACTAAGCCAACCCACTAAGTTTCACAGATGTAAATTTGACAGCTCGTCTGGCGGCGTAACCACTTCCTAAATAAATAAATAAATTTGGTGAATAAAGAGCTTTTGTTTTTCGATGAGTAAGGGATCCAAGAGCTCGTTAGCCTATCCCCTAATAATCTTTACCTTACGTAATAAAGTCACCAATGTCCATACTTACACTCCGACACGTGATTGGAGATTTACGAACGATTATAAAATTTTAATTTTCACAATTCGAACACGCCGAAAGACCAACATTGTTCTTTTTTTAAAATAATATTGTGTAGATGGCGCAATATGTCTGAAACTTCAGATATTAAAAAAAAAATAGAACATATAACTATGACGCACGAATTCGCGTGATAATTTTACTCCCATAATTTTTTATACCACGGGCTTACTTATATACAGTGTGGAAAAATAAGTCGGGCCCTGGAGGGAAACTACCTTAAATCCTTAAGTTGGCTCATTTTACATAAAGGAGACATTCCTTTATTTTTAAAAAGAAACAAAACTGCATTCAAAGATTTTCTAAAACTCGCTTGCCTCGCCCGGGACTCGAACCAACTAAAATTAAAAAAAAAACAAACACTCGCTATTTTATTATACTAATCGATAGGATTTATTATTCAGGATAAAATTTTGTTTTCTTGTATTATGTAAAGTACAATCGATAAATTTATTGCTCGATAAAAAGATAGGCTTGATGACACGCATTTGTATAATGCTTATTATTGGCAATATAAAGATTATCTACGTAATATTTATGCAACTTGAAGAATGCCTATTTATTTTAGGTGATAGTGTGAACATTTAATAAAAGCAATGAATCACTAGCACTCCTGCGTCTCATTGATGCTACTGCCTACTGTTTTATATAGGTACCATAACTATTTTGTATACATATCAATTAAGTATGTACCTATATCGAATGCCTGATTAATAATGAAGCTTCTCTCTCATAAATTAAAACACGATTTGAAAATCAATTGCTTGCTGTGTTAGTATTATCTCATCTATGTCACTTTTACAAAACAATTAAATAACCCATAACACATCCGCCATACTGGTCGAACCTTGCAGCTAGGAAATTCGTTTTATTTTAACGTCTAGCCAAGAAACAGCTGTTTTTTGTTTTTGTAAAAGTGACTGTCCACTTGATAGTGTGTCGTCTTGACAAGCAACGCCATGGGCGCTGCAAATGAGCTGCTGACTCGTAGAGTTCCCCTATCCTACCCTAGCTCAGAAAAGAACATACCTTTTATAGGGTAGGTACCTTTCACCAAGAAAAAAATCCAACGCCTGATAACAATATGAGAAACAAACAAGAAAAAGTGACGCATGCGAAGTCGTAGGCAAAGGCTTAACTTATAAAAATGAAAATAATTCTGAACGGGTTGGATTAATAGCCCTAAATAAAAAAATATATAGGTATTATATAAAATTTATCTAATCATTGCTATAAAATTCAAGTGCATCTATTAAAAATGTGAACATTTTGTGACAATGAAGAGACAAGGGTGCATCATGTAAAATATATTTTCATATAAAATTTATTTGTAATTTTTATAGGGAAGTGATATGAGAAAACATGTCCAAGTCGAGCAGCACCGGTACGGGCTACTGGTACCATTCACCATTTATTAAACAAGTAAGCGGACCAATTTACAAATACTTTTTAAATACGAAGTAAATATTCAAAGCATATACTAAACTAAAAAAAAACATTCAGTCAAAATTTGTAATTTAAGTGTTTAATACAAACAACTATGACAAAAAAAATGAGATATAGGTATTATAAAATTAATAACAATGCAATAAAGATTAAAAGAAATGAAAACTAAATAAATACAAAACAGAGTAATAAAAGAAAGATGAGAAACTTTATACTAAAACAATGTGTGACTGTTACGAAAATTGAATACCAACGTAGGTATGGCTACCTAAATATTTTAATGTTTCTTCTTTATGTGTCTCTCCATTCTACTTAGTAAATGTCGGAAGTCAGTTTCTTAAATTCCTTCTTGTGCTTTTGTGAGTCGAAAATATTTCAGCGCGATTTTAATGCCGGTCCACGCTCTGATGTTACGTAGAACTTCTTCATCATAATTTAGACTTTCCTGTTACTATTTAATTAAATATTTAAGTGATTAAAATCGTTTGATAACAAGTCCATCTCAGAAGCACTAGTTAATCACTAGTAGGTACCTGCCTACTGATTACAAAAAAGCAACAGTTACATCTACAAGTAAGTAAACCGGATAATGGAATTTTTATTAACCAGTATAAACATCAAACAATATTATGTTATAGTTGAACACTATAATATTGTTAACTATACATAACTATAACATAATAACAAACATAATATCCACCTAGATTCACCGGTAAACATTTCCTTGTAAAATTTGTATGATTTGTGGCAGTGTTTCGTGACGGGCGCTGTGTGCAGCAACACGATCGGTTATGGATGCGCGCTTGGGTTTCCAGCGGTGCTTTTGCAACAACTGCACGCGCCAAACACACCTGTGCACCTCACCATTGAAGCGGACTCTTGGATAAGTAAGTATTTGTACCCATCCATGGTGGCCGATCTCTCAGATGTTTTAAACCTAGACATGGCGTAGGTATTTCTTGATAATTCTCAACAACCTACAATAGTCGAATCCGGAGAGGACCGTGAGGTGGCGAGCCTTGGGAGAGGTCTATATCAAAATTAAGTATTTTTATTGACTGTCACCAAAGTATTCAAAACCAAAGTACCACATTATAAAATATATGAAGTAGTTTATATTCTTAAGTAATATAATATAATTAATATTTGTTCTATTTCAGCTTCAATACTGGGCATTTCTTTGTTGGTCGGAAACTTCATCATTCCTACAGTCATGGGAAGGTTTGGCAGAAAACTGGCGCACTACGCTGTGTCTGTACCAGGCGTGGCCGGCTGGTTTACAATGATCTGGTCTACAAGTTTTGAGGTAATGCATTCCGAAAATATGTACAAACATACAAAAGAGTCAAACATCTTATTTCGCTTAGAGATGAATTTAATAATCCTGTAAAAAAATTCAGCACATGAGTGTAGGATATAGCAATTTAAAAACCATTTTTTTATTTATCATTCAGAACAATCTACGACAGAAACTTCTTATTTTACTACAATATATTTCGTAGGAAAAAAATTCTCGAAGCCGGAGTATGTTGGACAATTAGGTCTGTGAAAACATTTGAGATTACAAAAAAAATTGCTGATAAAGCTTGGTAGCACCGGATAATCGGGCTCAGGTTCAGAATGTCCAAGTGTCCATTGTTCAAAAATGACCAGTCTATCAAAATGTCTAGTCTCAGAACGATAGTCAGCTCCGCATAGTAATATAATACAAATCTAGGGACATAGTAATATAATACGAATCTAAAAGTAAATAATAATATTCTGAATTATCTTTCAGGGGTTAATGATTGGCAGAATACTGCTCGGGCTGTCTTTCGGTATGCTGTTACCACTTCGCGCTGTTCTCATCGCGGAATACACGAGTCCAGTCAATCGAGGAGCATTTTTGACAAGTATCTCTCTAGCACAAACCTTTGGAATTTTCTTCGTACATTTAATTGGTACTCTGTTTTCGTGGCAACAAACAGCTTTAATTTGTGGCTTCTTCTCTTTCACAAGTCTCGTTATGACCATTTATTCACCCGAATCTCCATGTTGGCTTGCCGCCGTGGGCAGATATGATGAGTGCAGAACCGTATTCAAATGGCTCAGAGGTGAAGACGAAGATGATGAACTAGAAGAAATGATACAAGCAAGATTTTTGATGGAACAACATAAAATTGGACAGAAAATACATAAGAGAAACCGTTTTATTGAGTTTCGTGAAACAGTCCGGAAAAAAGAATTTCATAAACCGATAATTTTAATGTTTCACGCATTTTTCATGTTACAATTTAGTGGTGGAACTACAATGGCATCATACTCCACGAAAATTTTAAGTTCGGTATTAGGCCCCGCAGCGAGCGTCAACTTCTGGATGATAGCCTTGGACACTCAACGTCTCATGTCCAATACTATTGCTATTTATGTCATCAGTAAGATCAAGAGACGAACGATGATTCTCTCCGTTGGCAGCCTCAGTGTTATCAGTCATTTGGCAATCGCTGGGTACGTTTACGCGAAATCCAACGGTTTACTCTCGTACGAAGCTCTCTGGTTACCAGTTGTATTGATCAATATTCAAGTTTTTACTGTGGCTACTGCTATGGTGCCTTTACCGAACGTGCTAGCCGGTGAAGTGTTTCCATTGGAATATAGAAGCATCGGAAGCGGTGTGAGCTGGATTTTTTTAGCCATATTCAGTTTCATTGTACTCAAAACTATGCCAGGACTAATTGAGAACATAGGACTTGACGGAACTTACACTGTGTACTCAGTAATTTTGACGTACAATTTGTTTATAATATGGCTAATGTTACCAGAAACTAAAGGGAAAACCTTGCAACAGATCGAAGATGAGTTCAGAGGGCGACCTTTGAAGCCGTACGAAATAGCGTCGAGACAATCTCTGCAAGCAGATCCTGTCGTAGCTTTTAAAAGAAAAATGTCACAAAGGCGATTAAGTGAATTAGAATTCTAATTGTACTCGAATTAGATGAGACAAGTTCTTGAAAACTTCAGGTCCAGTGACAGTTGAAACTGCAAGGTGTTAAGAGAATATCGAGGAAAGGGCAAGCTACTTGCAAGACGGGATAATTGTTTTCGCAGATGAAACCACTAGGTACAACTTAATAATCATATAAGAAGTCGAAATGTAATATTGGTAATGTCTGAATTAAAATGTATCTTTATAATAATTTATAAACTACCAAATGTAACTAACTTACTTACGCCCTACGAAGAAATTATAATTTCTTCGTAGCTTACGACAGTAATGTGATAAAGTTGGAATACCGAATGGTTTCTGTATCATTAGATAAAATTAAATAAAATAATATAATTAATATATTAATATAAAATTCTCGTGTCGCAGTGTTTGTTGTCAAACTCCTCCGAAACGACTGGACCGATTTTGATAAAATTTTGTGTGCTTATCGGGTAGGTCTGAGAATCGGCCAACATCTATTTTTCATACCCCTAAATGTTAAGGGTGGTCTACCCCAAAATTTTTATTTTTTATTTTTTGGCAAAACAACGTTTGCGGGGGGTCAGCTAGTATTAGATAATAATAAGGTATTCCTTCATGATTTCCCCTTAAATCAATAAAAAATATATTATTTATTAAATGGAATATGCAATGTAAATGTAACACTTTGCATTTTGTTTTTAATGGTGGAAAGATTTAATTCTAAGTACATAGGTACATAATAATATTTTATGCATCAATTATGATATTGTAGCATCAGCATGATAATCAGCATGATTGCTGAACATGATATTGCATAATTATAATGATATTGTTGTAAAACAAATTTAAATGCTATTGGACTAAAATATATTTTTTTATTGTTTTTAAACTACATCGATGATATTTAATCTTTTGGACTTTGGTCAATTCCTATTTGTAAAAAAGTTTTGAAGGCGACATTCTTAATAAGATTTGGTTTACAGATCGATCTATTATAGATTTGCCTATGTTTGCTACATACAATTCAACATATATCTACTTACTTCCTTCTTGAAATTAATTAATGTATAAAAACTTACATAAAATTAAACATTCAACTTCATACCATTTTTAAACAATAAACTGAGCGGTTTACTTTCCTTTTTGTTATTGTTTTATTTTATTCTTGTTATTTAGATATCCCTATAATAGTTTATTTTTCTTTGATTTTGGTCTTGGTTTTCAGACTTTTCAATTATTTATTGTTTACTTGCTATGTTATGCGTCTGTTATCGGTCATCTCAACTCCTAGTTTTCAGTTTATCTGTGTACGAGTTAAAATTGTCTTGTGTATACCTCTATCTATTGTAAGTTTTTTGTTACCACTTTTTAAAAAAATTAATAAATAAAAAGTGATTGAAATTAATGCAACGATGCCAGTATTAAATGACATGGCAACCTATCACTTTTAATGCGTTGCGTGAAAATATAAAATGTTACAATTAATCTAGATTTATTTACTTTGTAGTCTGCTTTAAATAGAAAATCAATGTCTAGGCAAATAATCAAAAGTAACGTTGCTTAGAAACAGATGATAAGTGTACACCATTGATAAATTCTCTTTGTTGGATTGTGTGGCTAAGTAATGAGGCATGCAAAAGATATTTTCTTGAGATTTCGCCCAATAAAATCGTTACAATATATTTATAATACTTACTTTTCTTTCCTATTATCAAAAAAACCTTTCTTACTGGATTGTTACGGGTTTACGTTGTAAAATAAACTCACATCTCAAATTTCAGCCTTTCTAAACTTAGTACCTAGTTTTTACTGTGCCTAAATAGTTATAGTCAGGACAAAAATTTTTTTAAGTATAAAGTTCAATTTAAAAATATATAAGTATTAGAATAATAATTTCTACTTACTTAATAAATTAAATTACCTATTAATTAAATTAAGTATTTCATAATACGTATTTTTTTTTTTTGAAAGGTTACTTATCCAACATTGAATTGACTGACGCCAATTTATGATTTGATATCCATCTGTGGAAGCGATATAAATATAATTATCTAATCAATTACAAGCGTAGGATTCACGCGCTAACATTAAATAAGTATATATGATCATTTAGTGACGATTGCGAAACAAGTGTGAGTGAAAACATGCCCAGGTCCAGAAGTACCAGTACTGGATTTTCGCCATTTTTTAAACAAGTAAGTTAAGTCACAGATAACCAACTTATCAATTGCATTTAGCAGTGGAGGAGCACATTGTAATTTTCAGTCATGAATTGGACAATCCATCTGGTTGCCAAAGACATTTGCCGCTATCTACTCCATATTAGATATCTATCTCTCATCGTTAATTATCATAATTATCAAGGTCGATTTTGTATTTCTTTCAATTGACATTAAATTAAAAACTAATGAATTATAATATAACATAGACTTTGTCTTCGAGAATAAAAGAAATTAAGAAAATTCGAAAATCAAATGATTAATATTGACAAATTAAGAATTTTGTTTTAATGAGCACAATAGTTAATAGTCTTCATAAATCATTCGAGCATTTTAACAATGTTTGTGTAACAGAAAAACACGAGAGATAGAAATAGAAAACAAAAACAGATAACTGTTTTCCGTCTTACGTCTGTGTGTGAAGACTGAAGACCTTTTGAGGAACAGAAATATCAAGTTTCTTCAATATCTCTATGTATATAGTTATATAAAAATTACGTGTCACGTTGTTTACGCCGATGAACTCCTAAACTACTTTTTGATTTTTGATTTTGATAAAACTTGTAAGTAACTATGTGTAATTAATTTGGTCCAACTTAAATAAGATAGTTTTTATTTTAAACCCAGGCGAAGCCCGGTGCGTGTAGCTAGTTACCTATATTTCTGTAAAAAGTAAGATCTTTAGTTTCCTCAATGATTTAAAAATTCAAGCTTCTTAAACTAAGCTAAGAGATAACCATTGGAATGACACTTAATTTTTTAAAGTATGAATTTCAGTATTCAGCGTCTGCCTCTTGTAAAGCTGTGGTAAAGACATAAGTAGTCAAGGCTATGCATTGGGCATTAGTTTTGGCTGTGAGTTGATGGTCACGGAACTTTGAAGATAACTTGTTGTTACAGTGTTTCGTGACGGGAGCCGTGTGCAGCAACATAGTCGCTTTCGGATGCGCTTTTGGCTTCCCGGCGGTGCTGTTGCCGCAACTGCACGCCCCGGACACGACCATTCATCTCACCACCAGCTCAGACTCCTGGATAAGTCAGTGGCCCTTTCATATCGGATCTATTACATTACTTCCTACTATCCATACTAATATTATAAATGCGAAAGTAACTCTGTCTGTCTGCTACCTTTTCACGCTTTAATTGACTACTCAACCGATCATAATGAAATTGTGCACAAGTTGTCAGGGATACAAGAAAGGACATAGGATACCTTTCATCCAGGAAAAAGTACTATGTATTAGTACAACTATGTATAGTTTGTATTATCTAAATGAAACCTTTCTTCATTCCAGCTTCTGTAATGGGCATTTCCTTGCTGGTCGGTAACTTCGTCACTCCCACCATTATGGGGAAATTTGGCAGAAAAGTGGCGCACTATGCTGTGTCTATACCAAGCATAGCTGGATGGTTTACAATGATTTTAGCTCCCGGATTTGAGGTGAGACTTTCAAAACTGTCTAGCTGCAGTAAATACCCCAACACATTGAATTAATAGTACGAATGCTGTTGTGCTTCTGTGCGTGAGTAAGATATTGCAGTCTTTCTATATCATGTCATGTCATTCTTCCGATACTACTTGCGTTTCTAGGCGACCGTAGCTCAAATAAATCTATCGAAACAAGAGGATCGAAGGAAAAAATGCAAAAGATGTTTTTGGTCCATTGTGACTAAAATTTTAAATGTTTCAGGTATTACTCATCGGCAGAATATTACTCGGCCTATCCTTCGGTATGCTATTGCCGCTACGATCAGTTCTCATTGGAGAATACACGAGTCCAGTGAACCGGGGAGCATTTTTGACAACTGTCTCACTCGCTCAAGCTTTCGGAATTTTCTTCGTACATTTAATTGGCTCTCTGCTGTCGTGGCAAAAAACAGCTTTAATTTGCGCCTTCTTCTCCTTTGCTAGTCTCGTCATGACCATTTATTCACCCGAATCTCCCAGCTGGCTGGCCGCTAGAGGCAGATATGATGAATGCAGAGTTGTATTCAAATGGCTGAGAGGCGACGAAGAGGACGACGAACTAGAGGAAATGATACGAGCGAGAATGTTAATGGAAAAACAGAAAAATGACTCGAAAATACTAAAGCAGCGCCGCTTTGAAGAGTTTCAGGAAACAATTCAGAGGAAAGAATTCTATAAACCGATAATTTTAATGTGCCACGCTTTTTGTGTGGTTCAATTTAGTGGTGGAACAACAATGGCTTCGTATTCTACCAAAATTTTAAGTATAGTTTTAGGGCCGGAAGCAAATGTTTACTTCTGGATGATAGCTTTGGATGCTCAACGTCTCGTATCCAACACTATTGCCATTTACGTAATCAATAAGACCAAGAGACGCACTATGCTTTTCTCCATTGGCAGCCTGAGTGTTGTCAGTCATTTGGCAATCGCTGGGTACGTTTACGCGAAATCCAATGGTTTGCTCTCTTACGAAGCTCTCTGGTTACCAGTTGTATTGGTCAACATGCATTTCTTCACTGTCGCTACCGGTATGGTGCCTTTACCGAACGTTTTAGCCGGCGAGGTGTTTCCTTTGGAGTACAGGAGCATCGGAAGCAGCATGAGCTTGGTTTCTTTAGCCATATTCAGTTTCATTGTACTCAAAACTATGCCAGGACTAATCGAGAACATAGGACTCGACGGGACTTACACGGTGTACTCGGCTATTTTGGCATACAATTTGTTTATAATATGGCTTATGTTACCAGAAACTAAAGGGAAAACCTTGCAACAGATTGAAGATGAGTTCAGAGGGAGACCTTTGAAGCCGTACGAAATAGCATCGAGACTATCTTTGCAAGCGGATCCTGTCGTAGCTTTTAAAAGAAAAATGTCAGAAAGGCGACTCAGTACTTTCTGCTGAACATTATAAATATTTAAGGCTTCTGCGCAGTTATCTCATAATTTCTTTTAAGAATTTTAACGATTGGAGAATTCCATTACATAATTAAGTGTAGATATATATTTGTTTTTTAATAAATAATTATCATTGTTAAAAAGTTTTAGTGGGCGGCAAATACAGATATTTTTTGTCGCCGTAACTCTCAGACGTCACAGAACTGTCAGATATGTCAAACTGGCTTATAGTTCCAAACAATCGATATAGAAAACTACCCCCTCGTCTTCCTAAATATAAGGCGGTAGTCACAAAATTACTTAAGTGTTTGGACTATGAAGAAACTGAAAAAAATATTCGTCTACTCTTCTCCACTTAGCCTTGGTGTATGGTAGTTCTTAATAAAATTGTAGACATTTAAATGTGGGTATTTGAAAATATCCATTTTTATGATAGCAAAACACGTGAATATTTTTCTATAATTTTCTATATTATTTGGTACACAATAAATTGTCAATCTGTCCAACCATACGTGGTGAATTTAGCTTGGAAAAATTTACAATAAATTATTTTTTCATTTTTTGTGTTTGTTATATTGGTCGCATATATATGCTTGTTGGCTTCACTTGGCTTCCCTTGGCTTCGCTTGGCTTCGCTTGGCTCGCCAGTATGATTGAACAAACACTTCGCCTACAATACACTTACTTAATTAACTAATCCTGTACAACAAATTGAACCATACACAATCATACATCTTGCTTCAATTTACAATTTAAATAAAAACAACACTTCAGTCTGCCCGTCCGTTAGTTCGGGTGATACAAAGCAGAGATCAAAACAATTATATAACCGCGTTTTTTTTTTAAATCGGACATTTTGGGCAGGCTTTGGCGATACTTAAAAAAAATAACAATAATTTTGTAACTTGCAAAAATTGTCATTTGGCTCTTGAAAAAAAAAACTCAAGCTTATTTTTTTAACATATTGTTTTCAAAATGTCCAGTTCGAAAGGAAGCTCTGATTACTAGATCGAATTTGAATTTGAAAAAAAAAAGGAAGTTTACTCCGAAATGTAAAATCGCAAATTTTTTTCAAAAATTTCAGGCTAAACCTTAACCTTTTGGACACATTCAAAAAGTTTTTATTTTCTTTAATTCTTTTAAATAATTTCGCTTGAGATATTTATCTTACACTTTACAATTAGATGGCGCGTTTTTCATCCATTTTGAATTTGATACCTAATTAATATCGCTCAGGAGCATTTTTCATGGGATATTTCACACTATTTGTAAAAAAGTGTTATTTGAGACACTTTTTACTCAAACACAGTTTATTTGAGGTGCTTCAGTAATAATTGTTTTTTTTTTTTCACTAATTATAATACATACTATACGCATTTAGATACGGTCACCGGCTTATATTTCAATTTCGGAATAAATCTCCAGTCAGCGTCCATACAAATCACAGATTAAAAAAAAAATCATGTAAAGAAACAACTCAAAAGATTTCATTTACGAAACACAATAACAGCTTAAAATATCGACGATTCGACCAATACAAAAGTTAACCGGTCGCGTGAGCTCGTCTATGGCTCAAAAATGTTTAAAATTCTCTCTACATTGCTTAAAGCTTTACATCAAAAGTGTGCTAACTCAAAAATGTTTCAAATTGTATTCTGATTTCAATCACACTGCGAAGAGTTTACAGACTTTGCATTATAAAGAATAATCAAATGGCAAAAAGTTAATATTTTGCAACTTTAGATCAAAAGTGTGCTAACTCAAAAATATTTCAAAGGTTTGTATTCTGATTTAAATCACAGCTGCGAAGAGCTAATAAGTTTATGGTCTTTGCATTATAGAGAACTAGCTGGTGCCTGCGACTTCATCCGCGTTCTGGATGAAAGGTACCCTATGTCCTTTCTGGTGTCACAGACGTGTATGGAAAATTTCATGGTGATCGGTTCACTAGTTTTTGCGTGAAAGAGTTACAAAAATCCATACAAACTTTCGCATTTATAATATTAGTACGGATAATCGAATGGCTAAAAAGTAAGTTAGTATTTTCCAAAATGATAATTTATTTCGCCTATAAATGTTAATAGGCAGAAAAGATAAATCCATTAAAAATTTTATAAATAAATGGTGTGTAACCTCAACTTTTAATAATAAAAGGACTGTCTTAGAGCTGTATTTTATAAGACCTAGACCTATATATTTTATAAGACCTAAACCTGTATTACCACGGGCTTGTTGGCCAATCAAAAATTTTAGGTTACCCCTCTTTTGCTAAACAGAGATGTAAAATAAACAATCATATTTAATTGCAACTGGAATTTTAGTTAATTCGTGTTTTTAGTATTACTGTAAACATTTTTCTAATACATCACCACGTTTTTATAATTTATTTATTATCTTTATCCACAACTTGTGTGTTTTTTAACAATATTTAAAAAAATTGTATATAGATATTTTATTTTATTTCAATAAAAAATTTTTGAAAAATTGAAATTTTTTTTAAAAGACTATTCTGCCGACATTTTGACTTTTAATTGACCTTGTCAAATAATGTGTGAGTGAGCACGATGGTAGCATCAAAAAACCTTAATATTATTTTCTTACAAAACCCGGTAACATTTCATATTAGTCGAACGACTTTTTTTTTAACTTAATGTTAAAATTTGCGCGTTGCGCATTTGACGAACATTAATTTAAACACATATACAACACTACAATATATTTTATTTACAAGTGATACATAAATATATATAAATATAAACAATTTTAGTGAAACGGAGCGAACGTGAAATATTCATATGATGTCTCATTTCTAAAACAACCAACTCAGAAATTCCTTTTTGCAACAATCCTGAGTGTTTTCATATGAAATTTCATTTTTTCTGCCTCTTTTTCACTGAAAAATCAATTTTACAACAATTTTAATATTGAATTTCATATTTTTCCATCGGAGTAAATTCATGATTAACGCCTAAGACCTAATATTGTTACAACATCTATATATATAACGTGTGTGAGAATTGCAGAGGAAGAAAAAGTTGCTGTTGTAAAATTGATATATATATAATTATTTAAAATAGAAAAATATTTAAAGATCGCGCGACCTTAACTTGACTAAAATTGTCAAGACCAAAAGCAAGCGATTCCGAAACATCCTAAACTCCCTTAACTACTATTAAAAAGGCAAACGCATCATAACTTGTACACCTTTAAAAAATATCAATTAGCTATTTTATCAATATTATGTAAATTTTATTTTTTTATAAACTAGCCGTTTCATACGACTTCGCCCGCGTAAATTTACAAAATATATTAGCCTATATTACTCAATAATAATGTAGCTTCCTATGGGTAAAAGAATTTTTAAAAATTAGTCCACTAGTTTTTGAGTTAATACATTACAAACAAAAATGCAAATATTTTTTTCTTTTTTATTAATATAAAACTAGATGTTGCACGCGACTTCGTCTGTATAAATTTATAATATATATAATAACCTATGCTACTCGCTGATAATGTAGCTTTCTATAGGTAAAAAATTTTTTAAAAATTAGTCCACTAATTTTTGAGTTAATACATTACAAACAAAAATACAAAACTTTTCTCTTTATTAATATAAAATACTAGATGTTGCACGCGACTTCGTCCGCGTAACTTTATAAAATATTTTATAACCTATGTTACTCTCGATTTTAGCTTTGTATAGGCTTTAATTTTTAAAATCAGTTTTTGAGTTAATACATTACAAACGAAAATACAAAAATACAATTTAATCTTTTCTCTATACAATATTAGTATAGAACTAGCTGGCGCCCGCGACTTCGTCCGCGTTTATAAATGATATAACACCAGACAAAAAAATAGTATATAAATAGATAGTCTTTTTTACTGTTTTTTTATTTTTTTCATATAGTCTGACATTATACTTTTGCAAAGCGTTGGATTTTAATTTTTAGATAACTTTTTTATTATAATATTTAGCCTGTGTCCATCCTCAAATTCTAACTATTCTAAGTATTGGTTAGAGGTTTTTTTTAAATAATCGGATAAGAAGTTTCGAAGATTACCTCTTACATACAAACAAACATATTATACAAATTTTGTCAATATACGCACAGCCTCATCATTAAAAATACATTTCTACCTAATTTGTTTTGGCTAGGTAATTATTTATTTTTTTATTAAAAAAAAACATATTAAGGCTTTACTTGAATTTTAATCAGAACATGCAAATTCCATTCGACTATCTAGATTTTTTTTTTGAGAAAGATTTAAATATTTCTAATTTCCAAAATATTGGGCATTTTTATTAGAAATTTATATTTTATTAACTGAGAAGAAAATATCCAATTTTTTTTTTTAAATGAAATCACTTTGCGCGCGTAGGAGTAAAATTTCATGGATTAATATTGTGTGACGCTTCATTGTAACGATTATGTGTGACGTCTCTTGTAACGTTTCTTGTACTGTGACGCTACATTTGAATTTTTACACTGGCAACACTCAACACGCCATAGAACATAAATTCATGTGTAAATTTATTAAAGGGGTAAATTTCAATATATATTTTTAGCATGCTCGTAACGAGCATGTTCAAAATAAGCATGCTCATTACGAGCAGGTTCAAAATAAGCATGCTCATTACGAGCATTGTTTCGACACACATGCTACTAAGTGGCAATTGCTCAATAATAGCATGCTTTCGTGCTAGTAATGAGCATGTAAATGCGTAGCTTTATTTGTGTCATTGGCGACGGTAGCCACCCACCATCGAGTGGACCGTCTGCCTGTCATTACATACGCCGAAGTCCTGTCTATTGGCAGTGGACTAACATGAGTGGACTATGTCCAGACTATGCAACTAAATTTTTTTTAAAGGTGTACAAGTCATTAACAATATAATAATATAACTATGTCCGATGATTTTGTTTCCGTCTGTTCGTTGAGGATGTCTCGAAACGTGTCACTCTCTCAAATGCCTTACATAATAAGTTCATCACTTAATAGAACGTTCAAATTTTAGCAAAAACTTCCAATTCAATACAAAATCTTTTTCACTACATTTCTTTAAAAAAATATTTACAAAAATTTCTCTCGGCCCAACAAATTGTAGCGAGCGAACGGTCACACGTCGATTGTATATATGTTTCATTAAGTTCACTAATAAAATGTCATTCGTCTGTCCGTCGACCGATCCCTTGTTACATTTTGAAAACGCCACATTTTTCTACGAAAGGTACTCTTTAGCGAGCGATACGAATTCGTGTACCTTTTTACAATTTTGTTCTACGAATTACTTTAAAATTTTAAAATTAAAATAAAAAAAAGAACCTATTCACTTCAAACACCATGCGTCTTGTCATTTCGGATTTTGTCGCTTGAAAATGGATAAAAGTGTTTTTGGGGTTATGACAACATCTATTTTAAAACATTTTCAGATAACTATTCATCCGAAGATATGTTTGCAACTTCTAGTTCTGCTTTTTTAATTCCACTAAGTAAAGCGTCTCTACTTAACACATCAATTAAAAATGACCATTTCGTGAAAAGCGGGTCACATTTTTGACAAAATTAAAATGGCTCTTTTTATAATTGCATAAAATGTATTGTTTACAATATAAAACAAAAATAGAAACAAAGTAGGTATAATATAGAAAGGAGGAAATAATAAAAGATACGGTTAGGTCCGCTGACACTGTTGGCAGACGTAGTCGTCGTCCGGCGCCAGTGAGTTGCGCGCCAACCCCACGCAGTGCATGTGGAACCACTGGTCGCATCCGCCGTCGCACTGCACCCAGTCCACTTCGCCTGTTGACACAAGCCATCAGTTTAGCAACTCATCGCATACGGTCAACACGCAAGCGAGGTGAAAGAGGTTACCTGTCGGCCGCAGGCAGTTCCTCGCGGCGCAGTCCTCGTCGTCCTCGTTGGAGGAGGAGGAGGAGGAGGCGGTCGCCTGCGCCGGCGCTGGCGCGGCCGGGCGGCGCAGGCGCGACTTGCCCCTGGCGGCGGGCATGCCGCGCTTGCGCCGCTCCTGGCGCGCCATGTAGTGCTTGCGCATCAGCAGTCCCGAGCCCGCCTGCTTGCGGTTCAGGTAGGCGGCGGCGCGCGTGCGCTTGAGCTGGTGAGGCGCGCGGGGCTGCCGCTGCGTGCGCTTGCGGCGCCCCGCGTCCAGCACGCGTCGCGCGTCGCCGCACGCCGCGCGCGCCGCCACCACCGCGCCCCACACCTGCGCCTGCTCCTCCAGCCGCACCTCCAGCAGGTCGCCCTCCAGCATCACATCCTCCAGCCGCTGCAGCAGCCCGGCGGGCGCGCGCGGCGCGGCGCTGTACGCGTGCTCCGCGCTCGCCTTGTCGCGCTGCGGCGACGGCGCGGTCGGCGGCAGCGCGGCCAGCGCGGGGTTGGCCAGCAGCGCGCGCGCCGTATCCTGCCACGCCATGGCGCGCTCCGTCACGCACTGCAGCGCCTCGCCCTCTGCCAGTCGCACGGGCAACTTCTGAAGCCACACCAGCAGCTTCAGGATGCGGTCCAGCCGCGGCCTCTTGGTGCGTGTGCAGTCGGGGCACAGCAGCTTGCGCTCGGTCGTGGCGAAGGGCCCGTCGGCGGCGGCGGGCGAGTCGGCGCGCTCCTCCCGCGCGGCCGTGCACGAGTTGTGGAACCAGTCCTTGCACAGCTCGCACTGCGTCATCACGCCGTACTGCCGCTTCTGGCACACGCAGAACGTGAGTCCGGGCGCGGGCGGCGCACGCACGTCCTTGCGCATGTTGCGCGCGCGCAACTCGCGAACGGCCGCCAGCTCGCGCTGCTCGGCCTGCTTGAACGCCGCCACGATCTCGGTGGGCGTGCACTCCTCGCTAAACGTGCGCAGGAACGAGGCCGCCTCGGACGTCGACTCGCCGTGGGGGCCGTGGGGGCCACGCCGGCGCCGGCCCGGCCCCGGTCCCGAGCCCGGCTCGCCGGTGCGCGGCGACAGCGCTTCCAGTAGCGACCAACTCCAATTCTAAAAAACCATTTGTATCCATTGAAATATCAAGCTACTCTATGAACACCTCTATAAAAACTGTACAGTGTCACAATGATAAGCATAATATTTCAATTTAATTCATTCATTGATTCAACAATCAAATGTTAAATACATAAATTAATTTTTTAAATTTAATTAATTTAATTTGAATGAATATAAAAAAGATCAATGTCATAAAAAACTTAAAACTAGAATTCCGAAGATACATGGCAAGGTATAATGCTCCTAATAGATGCTATGTCAACAAGTACCGCCTTCTGTATCTGTCCCTTGACCCCCAAGCCATCTATCTATATAGTGAGAGCCTCTCGAGCTGTTGGTCGAGGCTCTTCTTTATAAGACCGTTTGCCGACGCGAATATCGGGACAATGATGGTGGAATAAACATCCTACATGGCGGTCACCTAGTGAGCCAAATCTATGTACTATTATTGTAATTGTAGAGAGCAAAAATGTACCCTTTTGAGGAACATTTCGGAGGCGCCCTTGAGCCAGCTCTTGGCCGAGAGCAGTGCTGCGGCCAAGTGGTCCTTTTCGAACAGAGCCAGCGGGATCTGCTGGCCCTTCTTCACCAGCGCCTCCACGCTGTGCATGTACGGGTACAGGTCCTTCGACTGCATCTCCTCCACCTGTAACAAGCGCCACATTTTATGTTAATTAATTTGTACTATTGGAATACAACTGTAAAAAAAAGAAAGAAGGGCATGGTAGTGACCTTGGCTAGCCAGTCCTTAGCGTGCGCGATGGCCGTGTGCAGTGCGTGCTGCGAGGGCAGCGCCGCCTCGATGTCGTCGCCGTCGGCCAGCAGCGCCTCCAGCTCGGCCACGGTGCTGTAGTGGGGCGAGTGGGGAGGCGAGTCGGGCGAGTCAGCCGGGTTTGGCGAATGGGCCGAGTGTGGCGTGAGCGCGGCGCGAGCCCGCGCTTCCCACTCGTCGACGCGTGCAGCGAGGCGCGTCAGCAGCGCGCGCTCTGCCTCGACGGCGGCGTGCGGGGTCACCGCCGCGCCCTCTTCGAGCAGACGCCGCAGAACGTCGGGCGTCAGTGACGAGCAATCTTCGCGGTGCGTGCGCGCTGACGCCAGGAACCGCACCTGCACATCACATCACATTACAATACCACTCGACACTCCTCCGTGTTGAAACTGTGGCAGATGCGTGCTATATTATAATAGATAAATTGACCTTTGACAAAATAGAGAGCGGCGGACATGACGAGTACGTCTCTTGCCTCCTTTCCTCACTACTTCCGATACCTAGTCGTCTTTAAGTATCGTAATTTGCGTACCTGTTGAAGTCGCGACTGCACAGCCGCTAGTTTCGGCAGTACTATGCACAGCTGCGAGCCCAGCTCGACGACCTCCTCGTGGCGGCGCACACAGCTCGAGTTCACGTTGTCGAAGTCCATGTTGAGCAGTTCCGTGGCCCGACTCTCGAACTCGGTCGTTTGACGGAGAACCTCCTTTACAGCCGAACCTGGTTCACACAGTACATTTTAAATAAATAAATAGCTAAGATTAAAAAAGTAAGTTTAAAATTAGACTCACCTTCCGGTAGCACGCACGCGAGCCCGTCGATCTCCTGCGCGAAGAGCTCCAACTCGTGCACGGAGATCCTGTACTTGGGGTCGTTGTGGCGCGTGCGCGTGCGCATCTTGTTAAGGTCCAGCTGGTGGATGACCGTGGCGCACTTGTCGGCGTCCTCGACGGCCGTCTCGAGCGCACGCACGAGGTCCGTGCCGCGCACGTTGAGCTCGTGCGCGCGGCGCAGGTGCGCGCGCAGCCCCTCCAGGTCGCACGTCTTGGGCGTGTTAGGGTCGAGCGCGCTCTGCACGGCCTCGGCCCACTCACGGAATGCGTCCGAGCGCCGCCGCAGCCGGTCCAGCATGGCGGGCAGCTCATCGAGCGTGTAGCGGTAGCGCAAGCGGCGCGCAGCCGGTGCGCACTCGCAAAGCGCCGCGTGGTGGCGCAAGCACGACACGCGCGCCGAGCAGGCGCACGACACGCACGACAGGAAGCAGGTGGTGTTGCACAAGTGGCACTGGCGCGCGTCGTCCGCCAGCAGCTCGAAGGCCTCGCGCTCGGCCTGCGTCACGCCCCACTCGAGCAGCGCTTTGCGCAGCTTGCGCTCGTCGTGCACCATGGTGCGCATGTCGCGGTACGCCGCCAGCGCCACCGTCACGCTCAGCGACTCCGCCTCCAGCGCCATCTTGCACACGAGCTCGTCGTGCGAGAACACGCAGTAGCGCCGCAGCAGCGAGTAGTGAGCGATGCACTCGCGCCCCATCTTCAGCTGCAGTTTAACAATATCACCTTTTATTACTATGCAACCCTTTTTAAGAAAATTCTTCAAGTACTATCTAAGAGTAGCACATGAGACTGACCCAATCGGCCGGCGTGAAGTTGACGGCCTCTGCGAAGTTGTACCCTTGGTTGAAGCCGGCGTGATACGCTCGGGGGAAAGTGATCACAAACTCGCCCGCGTGCTGGTCCGTCCTGTTGAATTACATTATAATGATAATATACATAATAATAATAAAAAAACGAGTGTGCTTATGACCACACGACTGAAGTGAAACTTCTTTCGCTCCATCTGTATGTATATATATATATATATGTGTACAATATATACATGTATACACATATACATATATTAATTTTCTACAAATATTTAAATTTATAAAATAAATATTTATCGCGCGCACATTATCGAAAATTATCAATAATTAAATTTTGAATACATATCTCAAAAAGCGCCATCTGCCGCATTAGTGTCGAACTACAACGAACGAATCACGAATCGAGTGAGAGAGAGAGAGTTGCTAGAGTAAATGGTAATAAGAAAGAGACAAGCGGTCTTACTACAAAAACATTAAACACACTTTAATCAGGCTTAAAACACGTGTTAAAAAAAAACTTTACTACAAAAGAGTGTCTAGGCATTGTTTAGGGTTTAACAATGCTTGAGCATTATTTAAATTTAACCACCGCCATATGCTAGTTTAACGAGTGTCTACACTCTCTCTCTCACTCAACGGCCTACACTCTCTCACTCAACGGCCTCTCTTCCTCTGACGTATTGTGTCAAATTTCGTTTCGCGTATACTTAATAGTTAATATTAAAGATTTCTTTTGATTTTATAAATGAGTATGGATATTTTAAATTTAATTGACATGGAGGATATGGATTACATGGATAATTTTTGAGATAGAATACATCGTGAGAGAATTAATCCATTCGAATATATAACTTTGGTAACAAGATTATTTATTTAATTAAGGATGATCTACCATGTGATGCTAGAGGTGGATCCTCAAATAAAAATTTTATTTAACAATTTTAACAAATGAAACTACATTTGACCACATTTGACAATTACGTCAGTGTTAGTTACGTTCCATTATGCTCAATATTTTTTGGTATTACGAAATTTTATAAATAATCTAACGTATTTGTTGTAATTTATTACTTATTCCAATCTTATAATTTGCTGATATCATTAATATAGTCCGTAATAATAGCTTGTGAAAACCAAAATTCATCATTATACGCCTATCAGATCTGCGTAAAATGAAAACGACATGAATGCAGGGCGAGTGACTGAATGAATGTTTGCCAAGGTTGCCATAATTCAATAACATTCACGTACTTTAACACTGTCTACCGAAACAAGCGCTAAATAAGGTTTTGTGGTAGGGACATTTTAAACGCTTGCTGACCAATGCTTAAATGCTTAATGCTTGTCTAACTAAGCATGTGTTTGAACAGTGCTTACTGAATCTTTTGTAGTAAGACCGAAGGAGTTTAACAGTTTTGTTAGCTCGACGAGTTAACTCTCATGACAATAGTGTCCCATAAAAAGTTTCACTTCAATAATAAGTTTCCTTTCTTTTCGTGCATCAATGACAATGTTTTATACCTATAAACGGGCACTCCAGCCTTCATTAGTATGTTTGGGTTCATGATGGTGACGAGTTGATGCAGAAGGTCCGGCTGCAGTTGGAACAGTTCCGGAGCCTCTGCCTTCATGGCCGCCTCGAACTGTTCCGCTTTGGACCCTGGCACTCCATACCTGTAACGTTTACATATGTTATAGATATAATTTACCATAAACTATCCAATATTAACACTAATGCTAATGAGTGACAGATGTAGATAATTACCAAGTCTTGGGCTCTCCCCAATGGAGGTAGTTGATGGAGTAGCTCCAGTGGTCCTCATTGTGCCAGCAGAAGGTGGCGAAGCACATGCCCACGTACAGCCATGGAATCTAAAACATTAATATTCCTCAATTTTTGTCCTGTGTGTTTGTTCACGCTAACCTCAGAAAAAACTTAAAACTGATTAGAATGCGGTTTTCACTGATGTATTGACGATTACCTTGATTAAACTATAGGATACTTTCTATTTTGAAAAAATTTTATGTTCCTGTTCCTGTGGGATTTTCAAAAAAAGGAATTAAACAAATAAAAAACTACCTTCATGCCAGATATGTCAGCATTGATATGTCCCAGCACAGAGCCCTCCAAAACTGGCAGGTTGTTCAGGTTCCAGCTGGATTCGGCGTACTGCTGTTCGCCTGGATACAGATGGGCGCTCGATTTTGTCGGAAAACCTGGAAAAACAGATTTATAAGTTGCGGTTTGTAGAATTCACAATAATTTTAGCTCTTCACAATATTGGTAGTCTCCACTAAGCATTGGGCCATGGCTTTGCGCGCTTTGAAATGTGACAGCATGACAATGTTTTTTTTGTTGGGTCGTTTCAAGAGCTGTCTGGTGGCAGTCACCAGCCCCTTACAGAAGACCACAGTTTAAGAATAGCAAGTGTGCTCTTGTGCTTCAGTGAGAGACTTATTTTAGTAACAGGTCCCCTAATAGGTCCCCTACCGAATTTCCCATACAAACTGCCTAACCCCCAACTAAAAAAAGTAATTAATGATTACCAGATCCGTGATCCATCGAGTGCAAATCGGCCCCGTACTCCACCGTCACATCTTCATCCAGCGACGACACGACGCGCCAAAACTCCTTCTCCACCGTCGAGGTGGGCACCATGTGGACGGGCATGTTGAAGTAGTCCGACTTGAACTGGTCCGCCATCTCTCCGAACTGCTGCAGCGTGTACTCGCGCGAGGCTTGCTCGAAGCCGAACGCCTCTGCCGGCTTCGAAACCGCCTCCGCTAAGCACACTGGACACCGCCAATCGCCTTTGGGCACGTCTGCTAGCGGAGGCAGCAGACAAAACGTGTGGTATGAGTCATCGCATCCGTCACACAGGAGCATCTGTTCTTCGACGTCGCCGCGTCCGCACACGCGGCACATGTACTTCGCCAGCGGATCGTCCGCCGCCGCCGCCGCCGCGGGCGCCACTGACACCGTCATGGTGGACATGCGATGCTCACGCAGGCGGCTGGAACGCGTGCGTCCGCCGCAACTGCCCGCCGCCGACATCCACTTGTTCTCGCGCGGGCTGCGTCGCGTCTCCTCGCGCCGAGTCTCGTCGCGCGCGGGCTGAACGGCATCATCGCGCGCTGGCAACGCTCCCTCCGTGTGGCTGCCCTCGGCCGCCTCCGGCTCGCTCTTGTAGCGCGCGCGTGCAGCCACCGGTGGCGGTGTGGCGGCCGGTGCGCACTTACCTGCCGATCTGGGCGCGCGCCCGTTGCCCATCAACTGTTTCTCTGGCGTCTGTTCACGTTTCACTTCGATCTTCTAAATAAGAAACAACACCTTCATATATCTATCTCGCTCTATAAAAATAAAGTGCTCACAGACGTTATAACAGTCTCTGGTACATAATAATAAAATTCATAAATAGTGAACTTTGTAGAAGCTCTAAACCATTGACTTAGTCATAATTACAGGGTCTAGGACAATTCGCCGCCGCCAATTCGTCGCCGCCCTTTCGCCGCCGCCATTTCGCCGCGAGCCGTTTCGACGCCGGCCGATTCGACGCCGGCCATTTCATCGCCATTTAATTTAGTTCCATTTATCCACCTATCCTGAACATAAATCGAACGAATGCGGCCCGCATTCGTGCAATATCCGAGTTGGTATAATTCCATATACCAACTACATGTACCCTAGTTGGTAATATTTATGTACATTTTTTATGCATTTATGCAACTAATTGAAGTAATTGAATTGTTGAAGTAAGTAAATATAAACCATTTTGTGAAATTGAGTTATATATGCCATTGTTCTCAGAAAAAAATTTCCCTATCGATCTCTATATACGATATACAGAAATTTGCCTACAAATGTTTATACAATCCCAGAAATTTTTGGTCACAGAGATTTACAAAAGGTATTTATCAATGTAAAAGCCGAATGTTATTTTTGTAGTTTTGTTATGATGTAACGACCATAATTTATTATCCACTCAAGGCGTAAAAAGTCGTCGTTAGTTGTAAATGGTTTATATTCTCCTGAAAAGTTGGGTTTTGGTTTATACACCAATTGAATCCAAATGTATCGATACACATTGATGTAATATTATTGATTGATAAGTTGATTTATTATAAAAATAATTTTATTGTTAACTAAATCACTCTTATCCTTACTATTAATTATAAACGTGAATGTGAGTTTGTTTGTTTGTTACGCTTTCACGCAAAAACTACTGAACCGATCACCATGAAATTTTGCAATAGACGATGTCCGGGACACCAGAAATAAGATAGTTCTGGATGAAAGATACCTTTCATCCAGAACGCGGACGAAGTCGCGGGCACCAGATAGTATGTTTTACTAGAGTCAAAAAAATATTGTTGTCAGGTTTTATAGCCACACTTATAGAGCGTTTATTATTTCTTTCAAGCCTTTCTGATTCTTCGCTCAATAAAGACACAGCAGTTATAATTTGCTTCTTTGATGGTTTCGTCCATCTCGAATTCTTGCTATATAGTTTAGTGTGTGAAGTTGAAAATATTGCTAAGAAAAAGGTATTTCTTCTATAGCGGCGCGTCATAAAAAAAATTAAAAATTCGGTTGCAAATTTAAATTTATAGACAAAAGAAGTTTTGTCGGTGCAAAAACGACCCTTTTTTATCATTGTTATTATGCAATGATTTATGATCCAACACGTGTCAGAAGTGAACTTGTAAGTATTATTTCTTACAAAGCACAATAATAGTTAGTTTAGCAGGAAAAAAGGGCAGGCATTCAGGTAGGAAATAACCCAACCTTTTGTTTGTTTAGCACCTTGTTGTTTTGTCACTTATTTTGTGGCACATACTATACCTACTTGTCCTAAAATAGAATTAACCCTTCAATTCCTTTAGAATTACTATAATTTATAATTTGTTTATTCCCACCTGAGTATAATAATTTTTTTATTACTTTTAAATACAACCATATCTAAATATGTTACCTATATTACTATTTGTAAGGATCTGTTATTATTATTTTACTAATAATAAAATTAAATAAATTAAATTATGTAGCTTTATTTCACTTTATGTAAAGTTGAACCATACTAATTATTATAAACAGTAGCATAAAAAAACTCTGGTCGTAAAAAATATGTGTTTGTACACCGTAAAATTTGTGTGTTAAAATTAAAATGTTAAAACAATTTACGATTTTACCTACTAATTTGACACTATCATGCAAAGAATTTATAAACGAAGTTCTATTCCTTTACAAAAAAAAAAATAGATCAACTCGGTTTTTTTCTCAGTCCGTGTGGGCTAGACAAACTCACAAACACACTTTCACATTTATTATATTAGTAGGGAACTATCCCTACTAAATTTAGGCAAGGTGCTCTTAAACCTGTCACCAAAGATAATTGATTGGTCTCGCTGCGCTCGACTAGATAGAGCGCTATACAACTTTTTATTGTAGTGTGTAAAAAATCGTCACTTTTTATCACTTTTTACCCAGTTTTATTATATTTTTACACAGTTTCACTACGCAAACTGGTATTTTATTATGCCTAAAATTTAATAAAACATTCGGCACCTACACATCACAAACAGTTTGCAGTGTGACTGGCTCGGGTACGCCGAAATCGGCGTACTATTTTATGCCGCATTTTACAAGTACGACGGCAGCGTCTATTCGAGCGCAGCGAGACCAATCATTTATCTATGCCTGTCACGTTTTGGTATCAACAACAACATCAACAAAACTTTATTTTTAATTTATATGAAGGAAAATAGAGAATATAATGTTATTTAATTCTTATATTATTTTAAGTCCAACAAGGTGTAGCATTGAACGTAATACCACGTCTCTGGGGTTTGTCTCCATTTATCTACTCGATAGATAAGACTTGTCAATATGTAAAAAAAAATTAATAACTGACAGTCAGGTTGTAAAAATAAAAAAAAGTCCTTAGTATCTTCATTTTAACTTAACTTAACTTATATATTTTGCTGTCTTTCGTTTTAACAAGTATTGGATAGCTTAAAAAAACAATAAACCCTTAAATATCGATTTTTTGGAGATTAACATCTATTTTGGTAGTATGTAATTGTTTTGCTTTCTACAATCTGCGCATAATAAACAAAAGACTATAACGAATGGCGATGAAATGGCCCGCGTCGAATCGGCCCGCGCTGAATTGGCTTGGCGCTGAATCGGCCGCGGCGAATCGGCGGCGGCGAATTGGCGGCGACGAATCGTCCCATCCCGATAATTACATGTGTTAGACTCTGCATAAATATAATGATTATCTTATTATAAATAAAATAATTATTTAATACTTACAGTCTCCTTATTATCTGCTACAACACCACTGCTCTTGAAGACATCGTACGGATATAGAATCCGTTCGTAGTGACTCTTCAATATGGAGCCAATGCCTTTGCCTTGAGGGTGGCCCATGCGACGAGCTATTTTCGACCATTTTCGTTCAGCAGTACAAACTTCAAAGCCACCTGCAGATTTTTTTATTTCATTTATTTTATGGCTCGCAAAGTAAGCACTATCGGACAGGGGTCAACTTCGAAAAGTTCAACTGCAAAGGAGTCACTAAGGTGCCCGGAATCGAACCAGAGACCTTAGGGACTGTATTCATTATGGAGTACCGCAAGGATCTCTGCTCGGTCCTTTGCTATTTATAGTGTTTGCTAATGATATTACTCACTGTTTTCATTATTCCAAGCTACTTTGCTTTGCAGACGATATGAAGATCTTTTGTGGAATCACTTCCATTGAAGATGTTGACAATCTCCAGTCTGACCTACAGCGCCTAAATAATTACTGTCTCGTCCACAGACTGGATCTGAATCCCTCTAAATGTTTCATGATAACATTTTCGCGTAAAAATATAAATATTCCATCGTCTTATACGCTACAGGGTCAAATTCTCCAATATCAATGAGATTTAGGTGTTTTTCACAATTACAAATTGCATTTCAGTGTACATATAGTTATATCGACAAATAAAAATTAAATTTTATTCTCAAATTTTTATGGATTTTCGCTTATAACTTTTTTATTTAAGTTGTAGGTAATTTTTTTTGTGAGACCTATAGTTTGACAGATAAACCGTAAAAACTATTTAACCCCTTTTTCCAAGATGGCGGTAGTGGGACAAGGGTTGCAACCCCACAAACTTGGATTTAACTTTACACTAACCCCCCCTTCATATATAAAAAATAAAATTGCGTCTTACGTCTAACTTTTCAATGGACTAATATGGCACAAAATGAAGCTATAGGACTGTATTGTAGAAATCTCATACGAAACTTGAAAAAGTTTACATTGTACAACAAATACATCTGATTTTTTGTCAATTTGTTTGTTGACCTATTTTTGTTTGGTAGCTATTGATGAGCTACCAAAAAAAGTACTTAACAATAATTTTATGACGGTAAAAAAAAATGGAAAACAGTACATATTTTTTTTATTATTATTATTAGCATTTCTTATATGCATCACTTAAACTGCACAAATCCTTACATTATGACCCTAATATAATTAAAAAGAGAAGAAATGATAAAGTTGCTCAAATAAAAATTGTTAAAACTGCCTTTGCTCGAAGACAATATATTACCCAAACGTCTTATTTATATAACAAATTGAATAAGAAACTTAATTTTTATCCTATGACGCACTATAATTGCAAAAAGGCCCTGTCAGACTTTCTCAAGACACTAAATTATAATGAAACTGAATCCTTATTAAAGGACTAACTAAATTAAATATTGATTATCTAAACAATTTTTATTTATTCATGAATTGCGACTTATGTACATATACCTATATTGACACACATGTATACACTTACACACTTTATTTTATTTTCCACTACCTACATCATCTGTTGTTATTGTATAAACATAATGTTATTGTTATATATATATATGAATATGTATGTAATAATATGTATGTATATAATATGTATGAATATTAAGTTTAAGTTTAAATTAGCCTTAGTTTAAGTTTGTAATTAGCCTTAGTTTAAGTGTGGCGTAGGAGGAGCGGGGGTCTCCTGATACAAGTATTTTTTTACTTAATAGGAGGTCCCCTACACCCTGTTGTACCTAGGCTTAATTTTTCGTAAATAAATTATTATTATTATTATTATTATTATTATTATTATTATTTCTTCTATTTTGGAATTTTATTATTACATAATTGTTTTTTGCCTTCTATTCCCTGCTTTAATTCAAGTTGTGTTATGGATTAAGGACATTCATCTAATACACAATATTATTAATATAATAATATGTACATAAATATTAATATATTATATTTTAATTTTATATGGGAAAACAAACAATTACCTACACCATATAGGTATAGTAAATTTGAAAAAAGAGAAAAGATACCTACATAAAAGGTAACCGTGCAATCGACAGCATTTACATAATATTTTATACATATATTTTATATTTTATAAATAGACAATCCTCATCCTATGATCAATAAAAAAAAATTAACTATTAATAGTTAGAAAAATCGTTTTTACAGTAACCATAATTGAAGACTCCTAAATAAAATCAATAAAGTCTTATTTTTCAATACAATAAATAAATACTAGACTTTTATATACTTTTATATAACTTATGATCAATAGACATATTCCTTTAGTTTAAGGTCGACAGACAGGCGGATTATATATAACACAAGCTACACCAAAGTAGGATTAAAAGGATGAGGGATAAGAAAGAGATGAGAAAATAAACTGGCTGGTTACTGCAACCTGTCTTATTACCTAAACAATACTGGAAGGAATCTAAGTAATGATAAAATGGGCTTACAATTAGCATTTTTTTTAAATGACATAACTTTCCTATTAATTCAAATTCATACTTGTAATGTTTCTTTCTGTGTATATTGTTATATGTCTTTAGTTAGTTAGTAAACCTTTTCAAATAAATAAATAAATAAAAGCTATATATATATATGTGTGTGTGTGTTTAAAACACTCACCGGCTTCTTTGACAACTTTGTGCAACGAATACAAATCCAAATGTTTCCTCTCGACGGTCGGTATCTTGAGCACGGAGCCCTGCAGCTCCCAGAACTTGATGATTTGGTCCAGGAAGTTCAATTTTACACGAGTTATAGCCTGTCGACATTGTTACAATATTCAATTCACTAAATCAAATGCTTTTTTTTTAACAATATTATCAACAATAGTGTTAAAATGTATAATAATCCATTTGAAAGAAATTAATTAAAACGGTAATCAGATTTAAAAGTTCACTTATAAATGTAGGCATATAAAGCAGAATAAATATAAACAAATTTGACAATAGGCTATAGTTATGGTATATTGAATAATACATTCTTTAAGTGAATGGATATTTAAAAGTAACTAAATATTATAACAAAAATTATTTAATCATATATGTTATTACAGATTATATGTTATACGGTGGATCCAGACTGCTTCTGTCCTATTGGAAAATTATGGGGGGAGGCCTATGTTCAGCCGTCAACGTCCTGTGGCTGAGGTGATGATGATGATGATGATGATATGTTATATAAACATTTAAAACATTTTTTAAATATTAGAAAAAGTATAAAGACAAGTTTTTTACCTCTAATTCATTTAGTCTTTGTATGCGAGGTATGAACCTCAGACGATCCACATCCACAGCAAACGGAGGCTGCCAGTGCTAAAGACAAAATAAACATAATTAACTAATCATAGACCACTTTATACTGGCCTGAAATTGTAGGAAACTGAGTCAATATTTTCATTTTTAATGCATCCTACTCTTAGATAGATTTTTTATGTAAGGTCAACAGACAGGCTTTCAATCCACTTGACGGTAGGTGGTTACCATCGCTTTTAAGGCCATAGGTGCTGCAAGAGCACTAGCTATCGTAGTAAGGATAAGGGATAGGGAAATGGGATTTGGCATCCCTTACTCACTGACCCAAACACAAAAGCACACATGACATCACACATGATCCACATGACATGTGGGTGATTACTGCTCCTATATGGGGTACCCGAATGACTGTAAAATGCAGTGTGTCCTGTTACTAGTTTACTGATACAGAACAAAGTCAAATTTGAAGATTTCATTCCCAAAAGACCGGGAAGAACCCGGGACAGAGGGTTAACAAAAGCAAGCATCTTAACCACTAATCCAATGGGTACATTAATAATTTCTTAAGTGTCCACAATGACTACTAAACCTATATGGTTTTTATTCAGAAAGTAAAGAATTTTACATTAAAAAAATCTATACCTAACTAATATAGTAAAGAGAGGGCAGATTTTGTATGTTGTTTGTTTATATGTGGACTGAAATTTGAAATTCTTTGAGTATAGTTATGAAAAATACATTATTCCATATAGGGTATTTATTATGTATACTAATAATAAAAAAATATGTAGTGTATAGCATACTAATTATAAAAAATATATATTTATAATTAAAATAGGTACAAAATCTTAACAAATTAACAACTCTTTCCTTAAGTATTTCAAAAATTAAAATAAATTTCTTAGCAACTTCCTTTGTAGAATAAATTATTGGAAAATAACTATTCCTGTGTAGAATAACTACCACAGAAATATTTAATCTTTGCAGAATAATAATAACTTCGTTTAAATTATACTCTAGTATCAAACTCCAAGTGTTCTCAAGAAAAATTACTGGCACACAAACTATATGACTGATAAGTTGTGAGTTATAAAATTAATTAAACATTTCCTGTTTTCATAGCACACTGTTAACAACACTGAGAATGAGAATAAAGATATTTGTTTATATTTAACAATTATGTACCAACTAAACTTAATAAACTGTTTTGGTTAAATAAATTACAAGATTTTATTGTTGCTTAGTGACAAAAATAATTCATGTTACATTACCAAAATAGAAATCAGCAAAATTAAATTCAAAGCAGTGTCAAAACACACATGTTTGATAAAAAAAAAATCCATAGGTTAATCCAATTAAACAACTTGTTAAAATAAAATAAAGCATATATCTAGGCACAAATAAAAATCAAATGCAACACAAATGTATGACAGAGGATCATTTTAGAATAGCACAACCAATTTTGCAGGTTTTATTATATTCGTCATTTTCATGACAAGGTTTGTATGATAGATTTTTTTTAATCCACATTTTTATATGGATTTGACATGACTGTTGAGTCAGCTAGTTTTTTTTTTTTAATAAATATGAAGCATTACTAAATGTTTGATGTTATGCAACACCAATATCAGCAGATAAAAACAATATTATTTTTAATAAAGAAAATATTATTATTGTAAAAATTTTAATTAGCTGCAAGGGCATACAGACAGATGTATGGAAATAGTAATCTGTAGAACAGCCATTTTTATCATGGCTTCAATAAGTCAGTATTTTTTTGTATTTTGGACACTTTATTGTCCAAAATATCATTTTTAAAGGTATAAATGATATTTTGTAGCATTTACACTACAATATTTCACTTTAAACATGACAGTACAGATGTGAAAACTTTAAGCATTCTGGTTCATTGTTACCAGGAACATATCAGTCAAAATGTAAAGTAATTTACAAGAAATTAAATACAACTAGCACTGAAAAATGTTCAAAATACAGTTAGACAAAGCAAAAAGCGGGCATAGTTCTTTTTTTATCTAACTATCGTAGGTAGGAGGGCATGACACAAAATGGCAACCAAATATTTGACTATACATACAATATGCAATTGCATTAATTGTTGTTAAAATGCAAATTATCAATAAATAGTCGCCCATATTGTGTATTACCACGTATTAATGAGGAATAAACCATTAAATGTTAAAATTTGATAACGCGTAACTATGCGAGACGAGTTAATATGGTTGCATCACACGAAAAATAACCTGCACGTTAAGGATAAATAACAATCATGAAATGCGATTTATCGTAAAACATATGGATTTTGAATCGAAAAGCAAGTTATAACAAAAGAAGTTGACTCACCGGAGGGGGTTTGATCTTTGCGATTCCGGACTTTTCAGCGATTGGCCTTATTTTGCTAATATAAGCCAAAGGATCTAGGAATTCTTCTGGCGTGGGCTCAAACACGGGAGCCTCCGGGGGCACGGTGAACGTGAAATTGTCTGGTTTCATGGGGGACGCCGAGTCCCCCATGTTAACTTCGACATTGGCTTCATCACATTTTCCCATTTTCAACAATAACTATGCAGTTCCGACAAATGCAACTATAAAACACACTTGAGCATCATATAATATTAGGGAATAAACAATCCACGTCCACAAAGAAACACAAACATTAGACTTAGTCCTTCCATAGGGAATCACAATGAGAAATGATATTTAATACTCTAAACTAATAAACTGGAATTATTAGCAACAAATAACACAGAGCCGTCTTGTGTTGTACGTCCGCCATGCGAAAATGAACTTTCGAAACTGCAATGTTGTCAGATTAAAAAAATGCAAGAATATTTTTTTTTTCTTTTCCTCACAGTTCTAAAAAATATTAACAATAACTTTTCTCGGACAATGAGTTACAAATAATTATAGCGATAAGCCACAACTCAGATCGCATAAGATATAGTTTGTTATATTTATATTTTGATTTAAAAGTTAATTACATTTCAAGTCATATTTTTTGAATAACAGTCTTTGTAAACATAGGAATCGATTAGAATTCTCCCGTAGAATTTTCCCTATATTAATTTTATTTGTGCAGTTCAGACAAATTATTGTCAAAATATCATTAAATAATTAAAACATTAATAACAAAACCATTTTATTTACATTTATTACATACTTACTGCAATTATCACAAAAGCTTATTAATAGATGGTGCCGATTTAAATCTTTAGATGGTACAGTATAAAAGTTAATAGGAAGGTAGAGAGGTATTTACCTCTTATTTTCTGGATAACTTAACAACCAGTATAACAATGACTGGACGTCAATACAACGAGTAATTACTAGTGAAAAGATCTTTATTAGTTTCATATCCTGTAACTAGATGTGTGTCTTTTTTGGCATTCAATGTAAAGAACATTTTATTTTACTATTATTACTCTCTACAAATTTATTTCTTCTTCTTGATCTTCAAGAAAAACTTTGATTCTATTAGCTCATTGAATCTACTCAGTTGTACCATTTCATCATACATACTCTTGTGCATCTCTTGTGCCCTTGTGCCGAATTGACTTGATAACTCGGTGACTGAAGTGCATACGAAATTGAGTCAAATCAAATTCGTTTTCATTCGCACGAGTAAATAGTGTTCTATGTAGGTTCTACGCATTTATTTACCCATTATTCTGGTAGCACAGCGGAGATATATTATAGGTAATGGCAACACTTTACAACTTCACTCCCCGTGCTTCTTCAGCTTACTTTGTAAACGCGCAGACTCAAATACAATCGATGAAATCACATCCGTCATCCGCCATTTGCGAAAGTGGCCGATCGCTGCGGAGCAGCGCGAGTGTCATATGATTATGTCGAGTGTGTAAATTTGTTATTTTTCATAAAACTATTAACTAAGTGCTGTTGATTGAGCAATTAAAATGATTGTGAGATTTTGGAGCATTTTGTGCGTCGGAGTTTTGGTCGCTTCGGTGCTTAACGTCGAAGGAAACAACGACAATGAAGGTAAGGTACTTACTCGAAAGCCTTTTTGTGTATATTTTGTATAAATGTTCAATTAAGAAAATTCTTATACTGGTCGTTTGGAATTAACGCATATTTATTATATAATAAAATATATATTTGATAAAGAATTTTAGACATTTCTTTACATAATATCGGAAGGAAAAGTGTAATTATAAATAGGTGTACCAATGTATACATATAAACGGCAATATCAATACGGAAAAATTATCACACATCTTAGGGCCAGGTGTGCTTTTTTGGAATATATTGCAGCAATCGCTTGGTGCGTCGGATCGCATAGTGAAACGAGTCATGTGGGTGTCGGGGCTTTAGGAACAGTATATTGGAAGGAAACCGGCCCGACCACTTAAATGAACTCGTGTCCTCTGTACGATGCACACCAAGCACACACTCTCATCTCGGTGACCCGGTGTGGGCGCGAACCGTAGACTAGTTTTTGCAGTTGATTCATTCAATGTATTTTGTTGTAAAATGACATCCTGTCATGTACCAGTGCATACCTATTACAATTACAGAAATAAAAGTGATGCAAACATGAACAAAGATTTGAAAGGAATTTTTTAACTAATGAACGAAGAGGCGACAATTTTATAGCCCACAATTCACATTAACAATTTTTCAATCACAACTCTTTCTCACTTACTTGAAAAAGACAAGAATCTGAAAAAAATCTGAAGAATCTGATAATCCCATTTTACTGTGAAAAAATATACTTAAAAAATGGTGGAACTGCAAATATTAAATATAAATAAATGTCATTATTTATTGAAATTATTGTTATTATTTATTTAATAATATTATGAATAAAATCCCTACTAACATTACAAATGAGAAAGTAAATCTGTTTGTTACCATTTCACGCCTTAACTACTGAACTGAATCATCATTCATCATGAAATTTTTAGTAAAAAGGACATAGGGTATCTTTCATCCAAAAAAAAGAAGTACTGTCCGCGATGGATCATATCAAAATAAAAATTCAACATTTTGCTATAAAAAAATTGCTCACAAATTTTGTTAGATATTTTTTTGTGATTTTATTCAATGCGAAGGAAGTTATACAGACAAAAGCTAGTATAATATAAAATTCACAAGCAAAATGTATAAGGGAAAAAGATGATTTTTTTTTGGCTAGACCTACATTTTCGATGTACTTGAGAAAAAGGAAAATCTTAACTGGTTGACACGAATTTCAACTAATGGTTCATAATTCAAAGTGCAAATAGAATTTTAACAAGTTTTTGTTGATTTTAACAATAAATACTGCTAATAAAAGAGCAGGCTTTAATCTCTTGAATGTGTTAATTTAAGGCCAGTATTATGCATAATGTTAACTTAACACAAAAGAAAAACTATGCTTCATGACAAGACATCAAGACACATAAATATTGTAATGTACAATACTAATAAATATTATAATAAAGAGGAAAGATTTGTTTGTTTGTTTGCATTGAATGAAATCCGAAACTACCAAACTGATTTGAAAAATTTTTTCACTGTTGGGAAGCTATATTATCAGCGAGTAAACATAGGCTATATTTTATCAAGTTACACGGATGATGTTGCGTGCAACAGCTAGTGTCCAATAAAGTAATAAAGGCACATTGTGAAAAAAAGCAGTTTTTTATAACAATGAATTAGCGCCATGATTTCCTTATAAGGGGTGCCAAACCTCATTCTTTTTTTGCAAGTGCACTGTGACTAACTATTCTTATGTTAAAAGGTTTGTCTTGGAAAACTTGTTTGCATAATATCATAAAGAAAGTGTAAATAAATAAATACAAAGGTTATAATTTGTTGTTCAGCAAGTAAAATAACGAAACTGACAGCCTAGCAAAACTAGTGTAGGAGGAAACTGACGAATCAGGAAAATGCCTAACTAGTGAAATTGTCAACCTACCGAAACTGTCTAATGAGTAAACTGCTTAATTAGTGAAATTGACGAGTAAGGAAACTGACCAGTGGTACGCTAACCCAATATTTTAACTAGCTTATTTTTAAAGGTGCTGGTGATACCAAGTAGTATCACTAGTACTATTAATGGTACAGGCCAATGGTACTAGAGCAACTACATCATATTTTTAATGATATTCAATATTTTGTTCATGGTTTTACTCATTTTGATTTCAATTCTTGTGTTAAGACACTTTTTGTATTGATTTGGATTAAGTAAACACCATGAGTGTATAATATGTTCTACAAGGTTTTATTTTTCTGGTAGACATTTTACGTAATAGGTACATATATTTAAAATTTTATTTGTATTTGAGACTATATAGTTACAACAATACAATATTTGTACGGTACGAAAGTCATCTTATAAGTTTTTTACTAGACGGTGCCCGCAACTAGGTTCATATGGTTCGCACTTAACAAAATTACATACTTTATAAGATCTTACTATTTTGTTATTATAATATAATATTATGAAATACAATTATCATACATATTATTATGTCTTGTGGTCAATTAAATTGGTTGAAGCGTATGTTGGTGAGTCTTTTTACACGCAATTTGTAGGTTTATAGGTCGTACGTCATTACCTGAAGTATAATGTGGAAAAGCGAAGAGTGGTCGCCGGCGTGGCGCTAGTAACAGCAATGTCAAGATCCTCATTAGCGGAGGAAGGAACGAGTGTGCCGCGGAAGATTAATGCAAAAGGAACTTTGTTGGGAATTTGCATTTAAATTACACGCTCCTCTATGGGCCTCCCTTAAATATGCCTTAGATTATATCTTAACTGGGTATAGTTACGACAATAGGACGCTACTGAAAATGTGCTTACTTATGTTTTTATGTAAAGGTCCGATAGTCAGGCCAACATTTTTTCAGTAACTATAAAAAGTTTTATTTATATATATTTATTTGTACAAGGTGTCCAGCGAGGAAGATATCAAACTATTTATAATATAATTTATAGTTAGTTATCCTATACTATAATTTTTAATGTACAGAATCGTTTATGATTTTATTATAGGTATGTATAGATTTGAATTTGCAACCTCGAAAGGTCGATTATTAATTTTTCAACATTGATGCACACAATTTATTTTTCATTTTGAAATAGTAACTAAGCACTTAATATAATTCAATTTTAAAAATTATAGAATGAAAAAAAAAATTTTGCAGAATAATGACTAAGCATATTTCTGTCTCTCACACTAGCTAGGCTATGCCTGTCCTATAATATAACATCATTTCCTGTAATAACAATTACAATACTATGGTTAATTTAATATTATAAAAGTCGTATAACTAAACTGAGACGCTTACAAATTGGGTGATTGATAACCCGGCAAAATGTTGGTGGAAATGTATGGGTAAAAGAAGTTGAAAGTGATCGTTTGATTGATCAGAGCTTCCCACGTGGATACGCCCACCTTGAGTTACATAATAGCGACAAACGTCGTCACAAAGAAAATTAGCAATTCTATTGGGAAAGCTGTTCATTATTATTTATGGCATTTCCGAGACTTGGAGTAGAATAAATACTAGTAGCGTTATAAATGTGAAAGTAAGTGTCTGTTTGTCTGTTACCTTTTCACGCCTAACTACTCAACCGATCGTCATAAAATTTTGTATACACATTGTCAGGAATACACGAAGGGTACCTTTCATCCAGAAAGGATTCGTCTGCGTTCTGGATGAAAGGTATACCCTACGTTCTTTCTGGTGTCCCAGACAAACGTGTATGCAAAATTTCATGGTAACTAATCGGTTCAGTAGTTTTTACGTGAATGCGTAACACACGAACAAACAAACTCACATTCACATTTATAAAATTAGTGAGGATATCTATTTTAATTTTATTAGTTTGTTTAGCTTTCACATCTAAACTTATACCATCCAGAGAAAAATAATAATATGAATTACAGGATGTACGTACATACAGGATAATGGACTATATTCATGTAATATACAATTCCTAGTAAATAGTAATAACTAGTCATAATGCTTCTAAATACATTACTTAAATATTTACTTTTCAATTTTTGAAAGTGAAGATTCTTTAATTTTTTTTAAAAAAATACACTTTGACACATGCGATCCTAACCATAACACTAGGATCCATTTTGGCAAGTGCCTAAATTAGGATTACCAGACTTATTTGTAATAATTATTCAGACTCGAATTGTTGGACTGATCCTACATTGTTATCTACGTGGTACGTGTTTTGATAACTAGATCGTCTCATATTATTAATATTCATAATGAGATGTAGCATATTATAATTGTATAGATAGTTAGGTATGTCATTGTACAAGGATATCATGAGACCTTCTGCCAAGATGCTCCATTAGGATCTTCTTCCTTCCTTATATGAACTTGATGTTGGGCGGAAATGATTTAATATTTGTTACCATATCGACATGACTAAAAAGGAAGTGACCATGCGCCTAAAATCGTTATCACAATATATTTTGCGAGTGTCTAGCGTTTTGCTTATTATACTGGTCTCTTGTAGTATAGTAATTTTGTTGTACACAAGTCTCGTCCACATATTTATTTTACTGATTTCGTTGTTTTTTTTTTATGAAACATGGGTTTGCTCCTGGCCAGTATCTAGCCTTGTAGCGAAGATGAGTCCTACGATGGTGCGAGCTCACCCAGAAGATGCCTATTCACTCGAACTTTGAAAAAATTGGCTCATATTAGCTAGGAAACACAGACGCCGGTAGGGAGTTCCAATCCTTAGCAGTCGCATTCATGTTAATATTGAATACCTACTGTTATTCAAATTAAATCACGAAAGAGTATGCTTTGCTTAGTACTGTAAAATATTATTAGACACTAAACTGAAAATGTTTCCGTTGTTACCTAACTATTCCAATTTGAATAGCTCGTATCAAGAGAGAAAGAGAGTTTTGTGTTGTAACTTGTAAAGTAGTTTAGGTCAAAGGAGGGAAGCGTCAATATTCCCCACGGTGCTCTTTACCGTTTTCTGATAAACTAGTTCCACATTGCATTCTGATGTATTCCTTTGTTATACCTTGCTATTTTTATTTCTATCACTGTTCTATCTTGCGCGTCTCCTGCAGCGGCGTTTTTCGCTTTTATATTCATAAAAACACATTTGTCTTTGAATCCACGTTGAAATGAAAAATATCTATTTACCATTCAGTTTTCCACTGTATTTTGTTACGATAGATTCTATTACAGATAGTGTCAAGAGACTTGGCATAAAAGCAGAAAGTTATGTTAGGTGTTTGATGTCTTAAGATAACGTAAAAATGATGATATGTTTGAAATTTCTGCTTTAAATTTTCATTCAGATTGAGCGTGTTCAGGAGAGACCCTCGTATATTTTTTGTGGACCTATTTCGATAGAATATGAAATGGTTGTTGCCGAAGAAGATCTATAATGTGACTTTCATGTTCTGATCGACCCAATATCACCGCTAATTTCCGCCTCACCCTGTGCGCAAAGAGCCTCACCTTTGTGTGACTTTTTTGTTCCTATATAAAATTATAATATATATCTGCGAGAAAAAGGGTCGGAAACATTAGCGGAATAAATGATTTCTCACTTAACATTCATGTTATGTAACTTGAGAACAATGGGTCAGACGTTGCAGTATAGTATGTTTGTATAGCGTGTGTACCTAAACCTGTACTTATTATATGAACTTGTAGGCTATTGTTGAAGTGTTTAACTTAACACGGCATTGTGTCTGGACTGCGGACTGGGAGGCTTCGCTTTTGGAACGTATATCTATACTAATGGGTGTAACCATAGCAGTTAGTTGGCACAATGCAGTCAGCGTATGAATGGTGTGAGATAGATGGAAAATGTGCGTTTAGTTCAGGGAATGCGGTTACGGCTCGGGCTCCAATTAACACCAGTTTGTGACTCGATTCTTGATAAGTGCGATCTCGGAAAGCTGCACGTTCTCTCCTCTTGCAGACAAGAAAAAGTTCATTACCAAATTGAATATTGTTTTGTTTAGTAAGTAAGTAGTCACAAAAACACACTGTGCCGGCAGAGACTACACTGCATTTCGCGTACATAAACTGGGTATCCTGAGTTTAAGTTGTTGCGACAGTAAACATTCTCTTGCAGAAGATCATCTCGAAATTAAAGCTATTCATGCGTAAACAAGGGATGCCATGAAACTTCAGCCTGCCCATCCCTCTCTAACATAAAAAAAAATTGTGCATTTGTGGCCAAGGTGACAAAATCTACTTCATCCATCACTCTTTATAGCTGCTTGGATTATGAAATAATGAAAAATCTATGAAGTACGACAGTGGTGAAAAATATTCCACAGTTTTGGTTATACTCGTAGCAGTTTTTTTATCCTCAAAAATTTACGAATTTAGATCTTGGTTTCGCAACTTATCAACCGTATTCAAACTTTTTATGTTCTTAATTTCGTAAGTGTAGTAGCAAACTTTTGGACGTATATCGAATGAAAGATTATATCGTTTGCACTGTTATCGTTACAAAAACAATTGTATTGAAAAACTTTGTAACTCCATCCATATTGAATTTGAAACTCCCTTTTTCCACTTGTTTAACTTGTCAAGTGGCTGAGCAGGTGCGTTTTTTTTATATCCGCATCTGCTCTGGAAGTATTGAATGGCGCTACGCCGTTTACGCCCTCGTTTTTTTATGAGGGTATACTTTATGGATTTTTGCTGCAAATGCCTTTTAAATATTGATGGTGATTGATCATACTCGTACTATAGTTATGTATTTTAGTTAATATTGATGTCATTTTTCATGGCACACCCGCTTTTAATCAAACACCCGATAGGATTGCTTGCTAGTCTTCGTCCGTGTCGCTTTTTTTAAGACATTGTATTTTTTAATTTTGAGATAATTCTTCGGGAACAGTACTTTTCATGAAAGGACTTTTACATAAACATTGTTACCCTCTGTCAGGAAAAGGCACTTGACAGAATGTAACAATATTTATGCGAAATTCGCCGGTTTGGGTGGATAACATCATTTAAAGCAATTACAAATTTAGCATAGAATAGAAAGACTACCCGCAATATACTCTTCTGTTCTGGACATTTTTACTTTTATGTTATCTCCTGTTTTATCTAATTTGACAGGTTTTTAAATAGTTTTCGAATATTTCTTACGCAGAATGAATATTGAAGAAACTCAGGTACACCGTATCTAAACGAACATATGTAGGAGTAGGTAAGTACCTACCAAAACTTGACATTTATAAATTTTTCTCATCAGAAGCGTATAGTTATAGGGCGCAAGGGTCACCGTCCATTTTTGGTAATGGTCAGTGGTCATTACCTCTTTTGTCCGTATTGGCGTTGATCGCCTACCATTCTGTTCATATCTTTGGTAGACGTGACTTTCGCCTGTAGTGGGTTACTTTTTCTTTCACGGTAACTCTTTTATTATATCTAGACGTCTAATCCAACCATTAAAGAAGGAATGAATGTGTCTAAGATAGATATAATTTTATGTTTATAGTATACTAACTGGTGCCCTCGACTTTGTTCGCGTTGAAAAAGCAATATATCGCCTGACATCGTTATTGCTATCATAATTAGCCAGGAGTTAGTTTCCTTAATTTTAGATAATCCCTCGGGAGCAGTACTTTTTTTCTGGATGAAAGGTTGAAGACCCTATGTCCTTTCTGGTGTCCCGGACAACGTTTATGCAAAATTTCATGGTGATCGATTCTGTAGTTTTTGCGTGAAAGTGTTACAAACATCCGTACATAAATCCATACAAACTTTCGCATTTATAATATTAAAAGTACGGCAGTACGGATAATATGTTAGAAACCACATCATTATATTAAAATTAGACATTTTTTATAAAGACTTAACATCAAGTGACATCTACCATCAAGTGACGGTCCACTTGATGGTAGATGGCTACCAGTGGCGTGCACAGAGATTTCAGACAGGGTATGCACGGCTAAAACTTACCCACTTCAGCATTGTTTAGATGGCCTACCGCCAGTGGGTTACCTGCGGTGGTACCTAACTGCCTCCTACTCACCGCACGGCGACCGGCGGCGACATTGGCTTAGAGTAGGTATTAATTCGCTGATATTTGTTTGGGCCACCATGAATATCTAAATAAGTGATTGAAATCACTTATGTGATAAGTATCCAAGGTGGCCTTTAATGTTAAGTTTATTTTCTTTGCGCAAATTAATTAAAATTTAAAAGTATCTAGGTACCTACATCACGGATCAACTGATTTTTTCATCGAAAACAATGAGCTCATATTACTACGTAAAGGCGGTTTTTATATTTAAACCCACTTATTTTCATACGTTAGTACATATTACTTCAATGTTATTTTCCATGTTTTATAGTAAATTAACGAAATAATTAATTAATTAAGTACTGTCAAACACGAAGAAAATCAATCAAAACAAATATGAAAAAAATAGCGACAAAACGCTTTGACCGCTTTGTAATAAGTAGGAACAAAATTGTCTTTATTGTCCGACTAAAACAAGTCGACCGCCTACAATCAACAATTAGGCTACGCTTTGTCTGCTATTCAATTCGGACGGGTTACATCCATAAGCTGTGCCTCTAAAATTCGTCAAAAGTTAAACACACGCATACATTTTCACGCACACATACATACATTTACTGTGTACTACACGTGATGTATTGTATGAAAAATAAGCACGACGTAGTACAGCTTATGGCCGCTAAATGCAAGGGGCGCCACGGTTGCGTCGATAGGCGATAACTCAACAAGTTCCTTAATCATAACAAGAGATGGCGCGCGATGTGAAACGCGAACGAGTTAGATTAATTATTATTGTTATTACCATGATTTTTAACGAATTTATAGTTATCATTTAGGGGCATGTATGTGTGGGACTCCAGGGTATGCAGAGCTTATTTGCATGTATGGAACGCACGCCCCTGATGGCTACCGTCACCTATAACACAAGTAACCTTACCGATTATATTTGGATTAATGATAAGAAATTAGGAAGGTACAGGAAAATGAGCTCTGTGGTACCTATCTTTTACTCACTCACCGAAAGAGGCTTGATTATTGCGGGCAGTCTGCCCTGCCACTACACTAAAACATATTATGCTTTCGTTCCATTCAACGCAAAACTTAAAATTCAAATAACCTCCTTGTATTTGCGTTCAGCCTAAAGTGGATTTATGAATACGCTCGACGTGGATTTAAATTATTTAAGTCGGAAGAAGTTGTGGAAAGTTCCACACAGACAATTATGAAGAGAACGCAAACTAAAAGAACAAACTACAAAAGGGTCTATTTACATGAAGCAGAACTCAAATTATAGTTAGTTTAGGTAGTTTCGTTGTTCTACACACTTTCCAAGTATTTTTTTTTTCTTATTCCCAATACAAATGTAAAATCCATAATTGGCTGTTAGTTATATTACTTTTGTAAATACTAACGGTCTTACTACAAAAGATTCAGTAAGCACTGTTCAAACACATGCTTAGTTAGACAAGCATTAAGCATTTAAGCATTGGTCAGCGAGCGTCTAAAATGTCCCTACCACAAAACCTTATTTAGCGCTTGTTTCGGTAGACAGTGTTAAAGTACGTGAATGTTATTGAATTATGGCAACCTTGGCAAACATTCATTCAGTCACTCGCCCTGCATTCATGTCGTTTTCATTTTACGCAGATCTGATAGGCGTATAATGATGAATTTTGGTTTTCACAAGCTATTATTACGGACTATATTAATGATATCAGCAAATTATAAGATTGGAATAAGTAATAAATTACAACAAATACGTTAGATTATTTATAAAATTTCGTAAAACCAAAAAAATATTGAGCATAATGGAACGTAACTAACACTGACGTAATTGTCAAATGTGGTCAAATGTAAAGTTTGATTTGTTAAAATTGTTAAATAAAATTTTTATTTGAGGATCCACCTCTAGCATCACATGGTTAGAGATCATCCTTTATTAAATAAATAATCTTGTTACCAAAGTTATATATTCGAATGGATTAATTCTCTCACGATGTATTCTATCTCAAAAATTATCCATGTAATCCATATCCTCCATGTCAATTAAATTTAAAATATCCATACTCATTTATAAAATCAAAAGAAATCTTTAATATTAACTATTAAGTATACGCAAAACGAAATTTGACACAATACGTCAGAGGAAGAGAGGCCGTTAACTAGATAGACACTCGTTAAACTAGCATATGGCGGTGGTTAAATTTAAATAATGCTCAAGCATTGTTAAACTCTAAACAATGCCTAGACACTCTTTTGTAGTAAAGTTTTTTTTTAACACGTGTTTTAAGCCTGATTAAAGTGTGTTTAATGTTTTTGTAGTAAGACCGATAGTATTTTTGAGTAAATGTATAAATAAATACTTGATATTTTGTAGAAATATCACTTGAGTAATCATATAAATTGATTTCCAAAAGAAACATCAAACAATGTTCAAATTATATCAAAATATACTAATCTAAAGAGGAACGTCCATCAGCCATAAAAAATGAATTATGCAATTGTATTTCAAAAGGATTTCAATATAAGCTATTTAAATTTTTCAGTGATTATAATGGACCAAGCCAAACGAGCTATTTTTTAAGCTAAGTCAATTCAACAGTTTGATAATTCAAATTCAAGGAATATTATACTGCTGTTTATTTATTTATTATAGTCTACTGGCGATTCGTACACAGCGATGCCCTTTCAGGTTGCAAAGGCTCGTCACAGCTTCGTACGTAGCTATAGGTTTTCCGCAACTTTTTCATTTGATAAGTTTGATTGCCTCCTCGGCGCGGCGCAGGCAGAATTTAAATCGTCCCGTCTGCTGCCTCTGCACGAGGCTCTTCACCTTATTTGTAATGCATTAAAACGCCCCGCTGCTGACTGACGTTACATTTTAGGTCACCATAAAAAAGTTTGCTGATTGAATCACTTGGCCATTTTTAAAACACTAAATAATTAAAAATAATTATTACATATGTAATAATAAATATGTAACTCGGAAGTTATACTGGAGTCTGGACAGTATCCAACTTTCTTATGTGGTGTCGACCAATTATTTATTGATTGCTTATATCCATTTTAACATTATTTTCGTATCTCATTTCGCCAGAGATGCATGTATATGCGACAAATACTTGTATAATTTTTATTTTTAAATCATTGCTTTGTTTTCTCTTAAAAAAAATCGAGTCAAGCGCTAGGGGCACTCCTACAAAATCAAGCGGTTATAAAGCGTTAAAAAGGAAAATATGAAATTCAACGCCTGACGATTTTTGTCTCCAAAACTGTTGAACCTTTATTTACGAGACTTCCATTTGTAGGTACAGAGAGGAGTCTAGACTAGAGTCTGGACTGCTTTATATCGCGTTACCCACATTAAAGTTATACGAATGAGAACCGTCCGTAGCAAGAACGGAAAATACCTGTCGTTTTAAATTTAAAAGGAATTTAGCGGTAAAGTGGAGATTGTGTAGATTTTATTTTTTATTTTTTTCAATCTAATATCGTGGGGGACGTACGTTCGCATCGAAGTGCTCTCTGGTCGACGGCGAAGCACTTGTTCACTCGACTCCACGTGAATCGCACTCGTTATTTATGGTAATGAACCATTTCAGTTCGAGTACGATTTCATATTAACTAATGGCGTTTTGTGATTTCGCTTTAACATGACATTCTACTGATTTTCGTATTGAGATGAGATCCATTCCACACTGCATTGACAGGCTGACACTTCCTTGTCGTGTTATGTTATGAGTATGTCTTGTGTGTTTATGTATTTAATTGAAATACCAAGAATAGTACAGGCAAAAGTCTAAAAAAATATTTCCATGACAATTATATACAGGTAGGTACTAATATTATAAATGCGAAAATTTGTTTGGATGTATAGATGTATGTGTGGATGTTTGTAACTCTTTCGCACAAAAACTACTGAACCGATCACCATGAAATTTTGCATACACGTTGTCTGGGACACCAGAAAGGACATAGGGTACCTTTCATCCAGAATTTCAGAAACGCGTACGAAGTCGCGGGCACCAGCTAGTACAGGTATAAACCATGTCGCCACATTGACGTTGACTCGATTAGTAGGACCAATGCCCATACAAAATTATCATTTTCTTATTACAGTTCTATCGGTAGAACCACGGACAAAAAAAATGCCCTTGGTACTACCAGTAGAACTACGCAGTAGGACCACGGGCAACGAATGAACGTATATATATAGGCTATATTTAATACAGGCGAAGTCGCATGCAACAGCTAGTTTTTTTTAATATTTATAAAAGTCATGACTTCATGTCGATAAATTAAATTTATAATCAATGAAAGTAGTATCCAAAATATTAATATTTTGTCGACCAAAAATTGGTTCCAAATTTCAACCTGCAAACGGTCCTTTGCTTTGCTAGTTTATTTGTATTCACTCGACAGTGTACGCAAGCATTTTTGTTTTTAAGTGCAATTGAATAATTAAGCGGAGCCGGCGTTTTATTTAATTGAATCTGTCTTCGGCGAAATCTCTTTGTCTTGTCCGCGTTCCTGTTTCGCAGTTGCTTAGGAGTCATTATTTACTTTCGTTCCGCACACGGACCGAACTAGCGGACTTTTTCTCGCTCTAAAAATGCTCCAATTCTGTCAACTTTTTAACTGTTCGTTCAGCCAGTTCGCAAAGACGAAGTTTAACACTCAGTTTCTGTACGTGCCTAAATGGTGTTCCATTTTAAATTTATTTTTTGTGTCACTTTTTTTAAGATCGATTCGATTCGTTTTATTTTCTGGTCATGTTTTGTGCGGAGTCTGGGTGCCTATTTTTTTTGGTCTAAAATAGGTTCATTGCACTTGAAAAACCCCCAATTAAGTTCATTGTACACTTACTTTATTATCCAAAAAAAAAAAACTATTGATTTGTTATATGAATTACAATGACTTAGTTTTTTTATTCACTCTTGCTCTAGTCTACAATTTTTTAAAATTTGCATTAAATGCACCTGATTTTATCTGACCAATTCTGATATAATAATTTCAAAATGTATTAAAACTAGCTGTTGTACGCGACTTGGCCCGCGTAACTTTATAAAATATAGCTTATATTAATCGCTGATAATGTAGCTTTCTATAGGTGAAAGAATTTTTAAAATCGGTCCAGTAGTTTTTGGGTTTATTCATTACAAACATACAAATCTTCTCTCTTTACAATATTAGCATAGATATATAGTTAATTAATTTCATTGTTGTAAATCAAGTTGCCTTTCATTAACTAACAAAAAAAAAAACCGAAATTCACCCGCATGCTCGTTGAAAGAGACACAGTAAAATTGTCAACACACACTTGGCCACCCATTTTTCGGCTCCACTAATTGCTATACGAAGTAGACAAGAATGACTTAATTTGAGAGAGAGAGAGAGAGGTAGAGAAAAGATTCAGTGCTTCGTGATGGTGTTAGCGTAGCGAGTTTATCAAGGTATAAGCTTTGCCGCTAAGTAATGTGGTTTATTTCAATTACCACTAACTAATGGGTAACCATTTTACAAAAAAAACTACTTATGTTTTATCTTATTGTGGTAAAATACATGGGTGAGAAAATTGATTCCGTTAAAATAAATATTTTAGGTTAGTCAAAGACTAACAAAATTAATCAAATATAAAAGAAATCATCAAATTGGTTGCTCAAAGAAACTCTTACAGGTAAATTTAAATTTACCAGGATTTCGAAAACAAATTTTGATTTTGATTTTGATGAAATTGTGTGCTTATCGGGCTGAGTCTGAGAATCGGCCCCGTTTGTCGGTTCAGCTAGTGAAACTATATTTTTCTAAGCATGCCCAAAATTTTCTCAAGAAGCTTTGAGAGTTGATAATATCAAAGTAAGTCCACGCGCATCGTGTATTATAGTACGTGATGTTAATTAAATTTCTTTTTAGAGGAGATTTCCTAAAGCGGCTTATTAACAATAGCGTTTCGAACACGGTATAATATATAACCAAACAAAACGAAAACCAGTTAGCGGAGTCGGCCGTCTGGAGCGACGATGCCGATATACCTGGAGATACTTCCAAGAATTATCCGCTTTACCTTCGGTACGCAAGTCACTGGCAAGTCGAATTTAAAAAGTTTCGATCCATGTTTTCTTTATTAGTGAAATTATATTTTAAAATGTAATTTGTTGTTATGTATTTATTTATCTACATAAGTATATAAAGTTTTCAATTTAGTAGTCGTCTCGCACAATTTTATTTCGTACGAAATGTGCTAAAAGCCAAAGGTTTGGTAGTCGTCTCGCACAATTTTATTTCGTACGAAATGTGCGAAAAGCCAAAGGTTTAGTAGTCGTCTCGCACAATTTTATTTCGTACGAAATGTGCGAAAAATTAAATTTAAATAATATAAATAAATAAATATAACCACCAGTGCTGATATCTCACGGTGGTGGTGCTCTAAGGGGTTACTGCCGCCAGATTTATTCTTGTAAAAAATCCATGGCGTATTTATGATAAGGGATGGATCGATTTCCTGTACTGTAATAATATTTCATCCTATATCGAGGTATTTTTTTTAGGTTGCCTTTCTTTTTAAACCGAAACTTCACATTCTCGAGTGGCTAAACAAGCTACGCTGTTAGATCTGTGTATCTATACACTATAGAATTAAGAATACCGGTATAATTTTATCTGAATAATTATAATAAAATAATGAATCTTGACTTTTATAGTACCTACCCGGTACTATAAAAGTCAACCCTAGGGATAGTACCTGTTCTATCCCGCAAGGCATGCAAAAATATATTATTAAATGAATTCATATTTTACCTATACTATTGTAAAATTATCTCATTACCCTATTTACTATATTATGTGTTTTTATTGTCATAAAATATATTATGTCACTACTAGCGACCGGCCCCCGGATTCACGTGGGTGCTTTTTTCTGCAAATTATATAAACGAACCTAACTCGCTTTCGCTCTTTCCATTATTGAAAACCCTATCAAAATCCATTGGGTGGTTTAGAAGAAATTAGCGGACAGACAGACAGACAGACGGACAGCGACTTAATATTATATTATGAATGTATAGATATAGATAAAAATCAATCTAGTAACCATTGTATCAACGTTCTTGTGATTATTTTCAATTACCTAGAGTGTACATTTTTCAATAAATGCCTTCGCTATTTTTGATCAACAACTTTATATGTTTGCCCTAATCGCGAAGTTGTTATGCATTTGTTTCCAATGAAGCCCGAACAAAAGGGTCTTGAAATGTTATTTTATACTCTTTCGAATGTATGTATGTATGTATGTATGTATGTATGCGGGTATCCGTCGAGAGACGCATTTCAAGTGTCGGAACAAGAGAGTAGTACATTCCCTAGTAGCGCGTTTACGAGCAAACATGTATGTTTCCCTGGCTCGATACACGCACAATATTGATTTGTTATTTGTGTGACCTTTATGAACGCTTACAAGCTCCCGGCCTTTTAATTAGATGCCAACATTGCCAACTATACATCCTACAGCATTAATCAATTTTACCGCTACATCTATAACTAATATTACAAAGAGATTAAGTTTGTATGTTTGTTTGTATGAGGTATGTATCTTCGAAACTGCTCATCTGATTTAAAAAAAAAAACTCCTTAATCTACATTAAGAATTTTCTAAAAGATTATTTAAGTGATAAATTTATACTAAGGCTGAGGCATCTCATAACCCTTTTAGAGCTCCATTCTTGAGGAAGCTTATTATAGGCTATCGAGAATTACCGAGAAGCGCCGCCTATGCAAATTCAAAATAAAACGGCGGGTAAAACTGCAGGGCATGGCTAGTCAAAAATATATAAATGTACGCTTTGTAATTGTATAGATAGCCTATACAACAACCAATTAACTACAGTAAACAAAAGAAGAAGAGAGGGTATTTATAAAAAGGCAATTTCCATTTATAAGAGAATAAGCTGGCGTATTTTTAAATTTATAGCTAAGTATCCTCTAATTGTCCCACTTGTTTCGATGTTCGCAATTTGTTAACATTAATTGATCGCTATTCTCTAAGCTTTACTGATATTATCATTTATCTCTTATTAATATTTCCAATAAAGCTATTTTTTTATTCTATAATTGCTTCTATCTTGAACATTTTTTAAATGGATTTCTCATACATATACATTGTTATCTAATGGCACTAGAACATTCATCACATCATGTCATATATAGGAGGTCAAAGCGTCTAGCGACGTCCCACAGCCCTTATTAGGTCTTCTGTTAATCCTGTCGGCATTTGTACTAATTACTAATTAATTGTGGGAGCACTACCGCCCTTCTATACAATCAAGGGAGATTTAGGGGTGACTACCGCCCGTTGTTAGGTCCCCGCTATACCCCGAGATGGCCACCTACCTCCACCTTCGGGTACGCCTAGGCTCTGACAGGGAGCGTACTCCTCATTAGTTGCAGGTCGCGGATGTCGTGTTATAACAGTTCCTGCGACCTCGCCTACGTAATGGCCGCTCTAGAAAGTCGTTGGGTCTTACGCCCACGTTGACGGGTATCCACGAGGATTTCCCAACGTTAAAAAAGCAGTAGTTTCATGGTAACTTACAATACGTTTAAGCAGTGAACTTACAATAACTTACAATACGTTTAAGCAGTGAATTATAATATATAATATAAATATATAAATATATTCACACATTCCACACAGCACTATCTAGTTCCAAAGTAAGCAACTTAATGCTTGTATTATGGATACCACAGTTGATATATTACATACAATACTTTTTTTTGTAAATACATACATATTATAAATACAAAACATCCATGACTCAGGTACAAAGGTAAAATGTTAACACTAAACATTTGCCCCTAGCGGGATTCGAACCCGCGACCGCTTGGTTAACAGCTAGGGTTACTAGCCACTAGACCAAACGTGTCGTTGAATCCGAAATGGAAGTATCCTAACATTAAATATGTTGATCATGTGAGGAAAACGAACGAAATTAAGTCGAAGATGTTCCAGAAAAAGTGATATCGTGTGCTGCTTTAAATATAGACGCAAAGTGGGCGCGATGTGTAATCGGGCAGTGACCGAGAAATCTCGGAAATTGTCACATGGGTGAATTTAGGACATTATTTAGGTAATTACATGATTCATATATAGATTAAATATCTTGCTCGTGTTATCTGCAGATACTTTTTCCGTGTACCTCGTCCCTTCTACAGACTTGAGTTTGAGTCTAGACGCTTGTGCATTGTAAGAAATAAATTTACTTCAGTCAATCTCTATCTGCCACACCTACTAGGCTCAAGCTTGTCCTATGAGGCAAGTAAACGAATCCAACATTTTATGGCTCATACACAAATAAAAGGCATTCTGTTACAGACTCAAATTTTTGTTCGAGTGAATAAGCATTTTCTGTGTGAGCTCGCTTCATCGTCGGCCTCATCTTTGCTGTGCACGGTCAGATGCTGGCCAAGAGCAATCCCATTATTTATAAAAAATAACTTAGCCACGTCCGTGCTGGGCTTTAGGCATAATTATTATGGCGACAGTGAGTGCCTTGCAGGATATCACTGTAAAATAACATACTTGGTTAACTTGATACTTGGTTAAGTTAATATTGAGATATCTGTTGCCATAAAAAAAACTAAATGATCAAATAATTATAATGTCATCTGACCTTTGTATTTCATGCCATTTTATTTATACCTACCTTTGTTGGTTGTAACTTTGCACAGCCCGACCGTAAGTAATATTGTTTCGAATACCTAAGTTATTTTAACTTACGATTGAACAAACGTAACGAGACACCATTAACCGCTGACACACAATACTCATGCAACTGCTACCTCATGTAGGTATGCTATGCTATACATATACATACAAGCTCTTGTCTGTGTATTCGCTTTCTTGAAAGCCGCAATATAGGGCATTTTCCTGGCATTCATTGATTGTACGATTCTAAATATTTTGTTTCATAAAAGAAAATATTTATATTACTTAATTAATTAAAATGGCGTTTTTAAAGAGATCTGACGTATTCAATAGATGAAAGGGGATTTGTCAAAGAACGAGAGGTCTCGTAATAATTGGGATCGGATGAAAAGATTTTGGTGATGATCAAAAGCAATCTTTGAGTTCATTAGTAGTTTAGAGCGGTAATTTAAATAATCTACTATAGAGTAGATTATTTAAATAGTAGCTTTTGCTCGCGAGTTTATCCGCGTGTATTAATATATTCATAAATTGTAGCTTATGTGTTATTCTGACGTATAAACTTTATTACTGTAAAGTTTCATGAAAATCCGAACAGTAAAAAAATCCAATTCTTTTGCGACTCAATGACTCCAAAACGCAGTGTATCCTGCCACTGCCACTACACATTGCGGGATTCGAACCCGGGACCCCTGAGGGGTAAGGCAAGCACCCTAATCACTCGACCAACGTGCTCGGCACAGCTAAGTAGTATATAATATGTAAAGTTACCCTACATTACCCGTTGAAGGTATTTGTACGTAATTAGTTTCGCAACTAGCTTAAATTAGCACTTACGAAATTATGGTTGACTGGAATTTAGTATTAAGCTAAACTTTGGTTTACATGAACATGACTAATTTAATTTCATTCATTATTGAATCCCCCAGGGGATCCTGGTGAACTACAGTCAAGTCATTTTAATAGGTAACATTTGACAATTCATCAAATTTCAACAACGTAACCTTGTAACGGCGGCATAAAATAAATATTTTTTCGTTTTGTTAGAACTGCACAATTGCTTAACTTTTTTCAATTACGATTACATATTTATTGTAATAATGACAGATACAGATTCGCTTTCTTGAAAGCCGCAATATAGGGCATTTTCCTGGCATTCATTGATTGTACGATTCTAAATATTTTGTTTCATAAAAGAAAATATTTATATTACTTAATTAATTAAAATGGCGTTTTTAAAGAGATCTGACGTATTCAATAGATGAAAGGGGATTTGTCAAAGAACGAGAGGTCTCGTAATAATTGGGATCGGATGAAAAGATTTTGGTGATGATCAAAAGCAATCTTTGAGTTCATTAGTAGTTTAGAGCGGTAATTTAAATAATCTACTATAGAGTAGATTATTTAAATAGTAGCTTTTGCTCGCGAGTTTATCCGCGTGTATTAATATATTCATAAATTGTAGCTTATGTGTTATTCTGACGTATAAACTTTATTACTGTAAAGTTTCATGAAAATCCGAACAGTAAAAAAATCCAATTCTTTTGCGACTCAATGACTCCAAAACGCAGTGTATCCTGCCACTGCCACTACACATTGCGGGATTCGAACCCGGGACCCCTGAGGGGTAAGGCAAGCACCCTAATCACTCGACCAACGTGCTCGGCACAGCTAAGTAGTATATAATATGTAAAGTTACCCTACATTACCCGTTGAAGGTATTTGTACATAATTAGTTTCGCAACTAGCTTAAATTAGCACTTACGAAATTATGGTTGACTGGAATTTAGTATTAAGCTAAACTTTGGTTTACATGAACATGACTAATTTAATTTCATTCATTATTGAATCCCCCAGGGGATCCTGGTGAACTACAGTCAAGTCATTTTAATAGGTAACATTTGACAATTCATCAAATTTCAACAACGTAACCTTGTAACGGCGGCATAAAATAAATATTTTTTCGTTTTGTTAGAACTGCACAATTGCTTAACTTTTTTCAATTACGATTACATATTTATTGTAATAATGACAGATACGAGTAATTTTACGATTTGCTTTCACTAATAAACAATTTCTGATCTAAAGAACTGAACGTCGTTACAATGTTGCGTCAGTTAATCCTTTTTCTTTTTACACTAGGGATGTTACTCTAAAAACGAAAGCTGTTAATTAGAATCGAATGCAATGATTACTTGTGAAGAAATATCACCATAAATTAATAACCACGTTGTGATTATAATCAAACATAATTATATTTATTATTCTTTTAACTAACCATAAAAATACAAAAAATAAAGAAATCTAAAATTCACATATGTTTGAAGTCAGTATCGATTCATTCTCGATGTTTTTAAGCAGGTCACCTCACTATGAAGATAAAACTGACAGACGTCAAATGTTACCTATTAAAATGACTCCACTTTCGATAAGCAAGTATTGATTGCTTATCAAGCAAGTATTGATTGCTTATCAAGCAAGTATTGATTGCTTATCAAGCAAAAATGTGAGAGTAAAACTGTAAGACTCCTAATGATTGTTTTGATATAACTATCGTCATTCTGTTGGGGAACCTTGTATGAATTTGAATGTTATATTCTTTATTACTTCATATTTGGTTATTTTTAATCTCGTTTGTTTCATTATGCAAATTAAGAGCCCAATTTGTTCCTATTCTAACACTTGTAATATAAGTTCGTCTATCCTTGAAAACATTTTCTTACGAATCTAATTAGGACTGAATGTCTATAACCTCTCTTTTACAAAGTTCAGAAACCTACAATTAGTCATTCATCAATTCAAACGAAACACGTCTGTTTGTTTTATCGTTGGATATTATTTCGAACAAGATATTAAACCAATATTGTTGTCTCGATTTTACGATTGCGCGTTCAGCTGTTTCTCTTGCAAATTTAAATGAATTAATTTCAACAGAATCGTCTGGTAATAATTAATTATCGACTTTAAAACTTCGGTGTTCCATTCGCAGTGATATTAGGATCCAAGATGGCGACCGAACGAACGTTTCGCTGTGTCGATAATAAGCATCGTCGTAAAAGCTAAGTTGACAATTTAATTTTTAACAATGAACAAGGTGAAAAACTAATCAAATTAAAATTCTGCATTGAAACTGAAGAAAAAGCGATTAGCTAAACTTCGAAAAGTCTCGACTTTGGAGCGCAAATTATTATTGAAGATCTCGAAAGCAAAAAAAGGCCGATTGTCCGTCTGATTTAGAAATTTAATTACGAAGTTTCTAGTCGGCCAAGTGTCTGCACGTAAATATAATTGTTGATTTAATATAAATTAGTTTCAGAGTTGAGTTCAGGTCATGCGAGGTCACATTAGGCTTCGGATCGATAAATAATAGCTCACTGTGTAGATGGACTTAATTTAAGCGCGTGTCTGCGAAAAATAAAAAGAAGGTTTATTCCCATCTCGGCACCCTCGATGGAAACCTTTATTAACAAAGAAATATACTTAAGTTTATATTATTTTGAATTGTACCGTGGAACGAAACGTTGTGTAGGATAGTAAGTCATTAAAGTAACCTTATAGAAGTCGCCTTTATGGGCGCAGGACTCTAGTACGCGCGAATAGGTATACTCCAAAAGAGTACATAAGAGTTGGAATAAGAAATTCTCTATTTCACAATTTATATAAAAAAGTATAAGACTAAATATATGCATCTTTTCCATGTTGTATTTCATTTAGTTTTCTAGCTTCAACTATTGTAAAAAATGAACTTGGCTAAGGCGGCTGGATGCTGCTGACATGTGACTGTTAAGCTAGATTAAAAAAAAAAGAAATATTTTTTCGTCGTTTCAATTTATAACCGACGAAATACGATTCTTACATTTGATACCGACAAAAACGACACAAAAAGAAACGGGAAGTTCATGATTTATCGATGGACGCCCTCGCGACACGGTCTCCTCGGTATAAATCCTTGTCCAGATAAAATAATATCGCCAGATTTCTGTTGGAATATGATGTCCTAATGTTACCACTTGGCTGGTTTTAGTATATCTTATAGATTTTCAAAATTCAACCCCTAATTATGAAACTCAACTTCAATGAAGATAAGAAATATAGGACTTGTTTCCTGTTTGTTTGTTTGTTGCGTTCTAAAGGAAAAAATATTTAGAGCAATATTCTGGAAATAAATTAAACACCCGCTCAAACATTATATTTACCTGGAAATCTTTTAATGAATTACGTCAACTGATTCTCTCGAAAAGGAAACGCTGAATGTTTTTGTTTTTAAAAATCGCCCCTTTCGGTCGCAATCTGCTTTGAAAGCTGATTTCGTTTCTACAAATTTTGTTTGTGCTTGTGAAGCCATTTCTTGTCAAAGGGTATTGCTATCCGAATACACATTTTTTTTTCTATTTAGATTTCGTTTTACATTCGCAAACCGTTTTGAGATTCGTACTACAGCACCAGTAATGAGCTCTGACTGAATTCTGGCAAACTATGTTAATGTGTTTTGAGGGTGCTGACTGTGTAATTATATGTAAGGAACGAGATAGCTTACTTTGCAACTTTCCTACATTTTTTTTACGGACAAATATTAAACATTACACGATAACAACTCGTTTAGATTTTTCTCCGGAACGAGGACGTGCACATCTGCGCCCAACGATGTAGCTGTAATAGCTGTAACAAAGTGGCATTAATTTGGGCAGAAATTGCCCCGACCATTCTCACTTATTGGACGGGGAATTGAGTTTGGTACTTGTTTACAGGTGTTTAGTTTTTAGTAGAAACGCTTCTGAGTATACTCACTCATAATAATAACATGCGGGAATAAGAATGTTAAAAATGAAAATTATTAAAACTAAAATTGAAATTTATACGAATACCCTATTATATTTATCTTTGTACTTCCATTTTCGCCGGGAGCCTGGTTTAAAATAGCACGTGTGTCCAATTGAGCATGCTTAAAACTAGCATACTTACTGGTGGCAAATGTGAACAGTTGTCGGAGCATGCTAGTGTTAAGCAAGCTAATGAGCATGCTTTTTATGTGCATGTGTAGCTTAAAACATAGAATCAGCTCTAGCAAGGTCGAATTTAGGTGGCACCTGGAGGCAAGAGCTACTTTCTCTAGCTTAAACAAAAACTGGTGTCTTGAACTATGCTAAGCGGTACTTCACGCGGAGGGAACGCCTCATTCTCTATAAGGCCCAGATTAAGGCCAAATATGGAGTACTCGTTGAATTGTTTGATTCTTCAACGATCTCACAATACAACTGCTGAAACCTCTTTGTATAAGAAAACACGAAAGCTGTTATTCAATTTATCTGTAATTTTTTTTGTCACTAAATGGCCGTTGGCGTAAAGTCCGGGTGGGTAGAAACTTTATCCCAACTTTTCAATTAGCTATATACTTCTTTAAGCACGCAGTGTCGCAGTAAATAAATAACCATTCATCCTGGTGTTGCCTATGTTACCTGGCTACCTGAGCATTCAAGCTAAGCTAAGACTTGAAAGATATCGCCTTTTAAGGGTAGTTGCTCACAAACGAGGGACGACAGACAAAACAATGCTCCAAGAGGTTTTGTTGTAACCTAAATACCTGATTGGAGATATTACGCAGATCTTCAATTCAAATGGGATCAGACGAAAGCTGATGACATTGTATATGGTTCAAATCCCTTTATTATCTTTGTCGTAGTGGAATCGGGAATACTTCCGCGTGAAGGGAACTCGTTTACGATTCAATGGAATTAAATGAACTGTGCTCAACCGAAATGCGAATTATAATTGCTCATACAATTATAGTAGGTACTTTGTTTACTAGGTAAATATAAGCCAATCGAAATGATGGCCGATTAATTTGTAGCTTAAGTACCATAAACAAGCCTTTCAATATTTGACATCGGTACGGTTGCGTGGATTTTGCTTTAATTTTAAAGTACAACTATTTGCTCTAAAAGGTCAAGCCGAAAGCTCAACTAAATTTTAATTAATCTGAATCCGCTTCAAGTGTCAGAAACATTTCCTCCTACCCAGTCGACCCTTTGTTTTGCTGTGAATTATTTATAATGGCAACTTTTCCATTGGTGTTTTGTGTTAGAAATAATTCACGAAATCCCAAACAGATTTTTGGATTTTAACAGTGACATATTAATTCATTTTGACGTCTTCAATTCGTTTAAAGTTATTGAAGTTTTTATAGTGTTTATTTCTGTAAACGCAAACTTATTTCAGACTTCGATAAGAGAAGAGATACAATAACTAGGCTGTGAAGATTGAGATGCATCAAGCTTTGTAAACATCTGTAACAAACGATAAAATTATTATTATTCTGCTGATACATCTATGATAATATCAGCAGAAGGATCAAAAATATCAAAAATGAAACCATAATACTTGTTCCGATGTGTGAATAGAAGAATAGAATGGGTATTATTACTATTAAGAATGATTAATATTGACAATTATTAAATAATTGTTTTGTTTACTTTTTAATAATATTAATTCATTCATATTATATACTCGGAATAAAGAATTATTTAAGTAATTATTACTCGAAATAAGAATAATAATTTGCGTGAAATATTACAACTATTTTGTCAGTGCTTTAAAATTTTAAAAATCAAAAGATCCGTCAAAATTATATTTAATTATTTAAATTAAATATTGTCAATGTTGTTGTTAACAGTGTAATTAACTTCTAGGTTTTAGTTGTAATAATAAAAAGCACAAGGACGAACTGCAGTTGATGTTTTTAGAATTTGTTTATTATTTTTATTTATTTATTTTTTATATAAGTCAAGGCAGCGCTTGGCCGCGATCTCACTTGATGTTAGGTGCAGATGCGGCCGAAGGTGGATCACGCTTACCTAGTAGATGCCCATTTACCCTACGTTTATCCTCCAATGTTAATATACAAATACAAAGAGCTAATCATCCAATGACAACAAATAAACGAGAAAAAGTGGACGCAGCCGCTATAACAATTCGGGGATGTCGGGGCGCGCACATTTTTCACGTCTCGCGCCGACTGCCATCCACCCGAATTCAGGCTTAGGCGTCCCGTGACGCACACCTGCAATAGCCTATTTATAGCCTGTCCCATCATGCAAATGAAAGTGGCCACAATGAATCTCAGTCGATCACTTTATTGTTTATCAAGGTGACAATTTTATTTGTCTCGTTTTGCTTGTCTCAAACCGCTTGGAATGAACCAAACACTGCTAGGACTAGGTGTCAAGGTAGGGAAGATTTGCTACAATACTTATAAGTAAAATAAAAACCTAAAAATAATAAAATAAAGTAAAATAAAAACCATATTTAAATAGTAGATTAAACCGTTTCTGAGTTTGCACAAACGTACAGACAAACAGACAAGAGTTCTAAAACCGTCTACCTACAAATTCAATTTTTTGTACAATACCTTTTATTGTTCATGGTTTATATGTTTATGTATATAATAATATGTTTACACGTAAATATGTATTATTAATCATTAAATATATATTATTATTTTTTCTAAATGTTCAACAGAGAATATAAATATTGGTACGCAAATGTAGACGTGTTTGTATAACTTGTAAATGTGTTTTGGATAATTTTGATGTACAATAAAATAAAATAAAATAACAAAAGGCTGCAAAAGTCACCTCAATCAATATCTGATTTACATTAAAAAATATTTCATCTAATTTGTTTATTTATTTTTCAATTCAAGTTTCTTTTTAAATGGAAATATTTGTATTTCTGTGAAATTTGCAAAGTATTTTTGTAAAATCGCTTCATGAATTCGCACGACCTAAATATGAATTCGTTTTACTTTTAAAAGAAATATCCCCATTATGTCTGCTAGTCTTTCACCCTCTAGGGAATAACCCAAAAAGCCTTCTTTGCGTATACCTACCTACTGTCTAAGTAAAGTTGAAACTTGAACTCTCAAGGGCTACATTTCGAGGGTTGATCAGTATAACATTCAATAAAAATGTTTTTGTATATGCAAAATATAAAGTATAATAAATTCAAAAGTAACTTATGAATATGCTCAAGCATTACTTACCAGTTATCCAAACCACAGTTGAATTCCTACTAATATTACAAATGCGAAAGTTGGTGAGGATCGATATATATTAAAAACGGTTTAATGAATTTGGATGAAATTTGGCACACATATAGTTGGATTAACATACTTTTTGTCGTGGAAAAAATTTAAGTTCTCGAGGGATCTAAAATTATAATATAAAAAATGGGGGCGCCACTGTTAGGCTAATAAAGATGTCGGGCGTTATATATATATTTCAAATCAAATAGTTTATTTGCCTAAAACGTGGTAGTCAAGGTGTTATTTAAAATAAGTTAAGGAACATCATGTTTCGCCCTTATACGACCCCTTATGTTTCTGTGACCTTACCATTACGATAACTTACCATTTGAATAGTTTACATTGAGAAAAATCAAGTCTTCAGTATTTATTTATGAAATTGGTAAAACAAATAAGGTATTTTATACTAAAGTGAATATAATAAATCAAGCGGTAATAAAAGCTGGCGGCAAATCGCCAATACAACTTGTTTTCTGTTTTTATTACATTTTATAATTTATACCCGACTCTCGACTCGACGCCTTTGTGCTGTGCCATCGGCAATAAATGCGCGGATGGCTACCGGCGCATTTTACAATTTAATGGGAAACACCTTTTACGCAATCACGTAATAGAATGCTTAAGTTACAGATTTTATTTTATGACTATTAACCAAAAAAAAAAATAAACAAACGGTATTCAATTCGATGACAACAGCAACGTTTCGAAAAAGCATATTATCTAAAGTTTTTTTTAGTAATTTTGCATACAACTAGATACTATCAATTTTAATAGAATTAGTTACTGACATAGTGTGTGTGTGTGTGTGTGTGTGTGCTCGCAAGCAGAGGCTGATTGTTGGCGCGATGTATGTATATCTCAGCGGCACGTTCGCTGCTAAACTTGCAAGAACGTGTGTAATAGTGTTTAGCGCGAAAACTGAGTCAGTGTACAACTCTGATTAAAATTTGCATATCGCCATTTTACATTCCAACAGCCGTTAAATGTAATGAAGCTGGTGTATTATACAAACAAGTAGGTAAACAAAACAAACTTTATAAGTATCTATACTAACTTCTTTCTAACGATATATAGTCTACTTATGTGGATGTGAATGCGCTCTATTATTGGCCATATAGCAAATTGGATATAAACTATGTGCTAAGTTTTAGTACTTTGTAACGTAAAGTAAAGTAACAAACTTCAATGTTAACACGTACTTATCTATGTTTTGGTAAAATAACAAATTAGATTTATAATTAAAATTAATGTATGAATTTATTCATGCATGCAGGTCCGCCGTTTTGGTTGGGAAGTGCATGCTTGAGCGAAACACAGTTTGCGCTGTAATGGCACGGGTAATGGCCACAATTGAATTTGCTTCTCGCCATCCTCACTGTTCCGGTCATATTAATACATTAATAATAATATTGTGTGGAACTGAAAAGAAATTGAATATCAATTGTGCTCTGCGAGAAGAGCTTGTGCTCTGTCTCTTAGTACGTTACAGATGTTCAGACCGCGAATCTCTTAGACTTTTAATTTTGTATTAAATAAATTTATTTTAAAAATTAAATGTATTAAATTGTAGTTTTTATAAATGTTTTGCGTTGACGTCATCTGCAATTAAAAAGTTTATAAAAATGCATTTAAACATTAGTCTATAATATATTTACTACCTAATACTATAAAGAGAGAAGATTTGTAATGTTTGTAATGAATAATTTAATATATAAAAGTAGCTTATGTGCATGAATTAATAGAATTGGTGACTAATGGAGATTTCATTGTTGTTCCAGGTAAACAAATCACTTAGATAATAATATGACCGGACTCGACATTCATCTCTGCAAGCGTTTTCATTTCTGCTCAATAATCGTAAAGTGAGTTTTTCTTCGATGTGCCAAATACATAGAAGTACTACAACTATGGAATATGCGTCACAGATGCCAAAGCGGAACATAAAAAATACGCCTAAAACGGGGAATCATGGCGGAATCTTGGCCTTCGCGCGTCAATGGTAAAAGGTAGTAACTACCAAGTTCTACTATTGATTTTAAACTCTAAATGTGTTGTCGTAAAGTCACATTTGACTTGACTTGACTGACTTGGACTGGACGGACCTGTTTTGGAAAACTAATCAAAATTATGACTTGACTGAACTTGACTTGACTGACTCGTATCGGGATTTGCTATTTTTGACTTTAATTTCAATTTTACCCTTTTTTATTTTAAAAAAGGGTATTACGAATTGCTATTTTTACTAATGACACTGGCAAAATCATCGGAGAAGATCTGATGGAGCCAAGACATTAAAAGAAGAAGAAGAAGAAGAAAGTCACATTTTCTTTAAATGGTTGGTCTAAAATGACAGATGACAGACTGAAGTCTACGCACAATTATGTCACTTTAAAATGATCCATAAAGTTCCTAGTGTTTTGTATAGCGTGCGAAATCCATAGTGTTGTAGTACCTACATTGATGGCTAAATATATCTAAAATGTTTATTGAAACTGGTATTGTTCTCAAGACACGTAAATTCCTATCGGACTAGTGTGGTTTATTCTTTACAGTAAATCGTTTTCATTGTTTAATTTGCAGAAGTTTTCTTGAATGACAAATAGTTTTAAACTCTAAACTGCAAGGATTATCATACGGTTACCCGCCCGCATAAAATGTGGACTCGAAATAAAATTTTAATAATGCTCTATTTGCATAATCCCCGTCCGTCGAGTGGACGCTGCTGTTGTTTCAAACCACTACAATAGTGCACACAGTAGTTCTACTATACTCATTTTATATTGTACTCGCTGTTGCACGCGACTTCATCCGCGTAATTTTATAAAATACTAGCTGGCCCGACAAACGTTGTTTTGCCAAAAAATAAAAAAATAAATTTTGGGGTGGACCACCCTTAACATTTAGGGGTATGAAAAGTAGATGTTGGCCGATTCTCAGACCTACCCGATAAGCACACAAAATTTTATCAAAATCGGTCCAGTCGTTTCGGAGGAGTTTGGCAACAAACACCGCGACACGAGAATTTTATATATTAGAAGATATTAAGCTATGTTACTCAGTGATAAATAATTAATGTAGCTTTCTATAGGTGAAAGAATTTTTAAAATCGGTGAGTGAGTTTATTCATTACAAACATACAAATCTTATCTCTACAATATTCCAGATCATTCCAGAAGTCCTAATGTATTACAGTATTAATTAATTAATTACAGTCAAAAAAGTTGGTCTAAATTATTATGTTCAAGATACAACCATAACCTACTGTGGCCAAAGTTGTTTAACTAATAAAACTCGTTACAATAGGTACTCATATTATGTTAATGTTTAGTTTGTTGGGTCTAAAGTACTTTAAAGTCCAAACATTAGATTTTCGAAGTTCAGGCCCCCTAACTCTGTAATAACACTTATAGTTCTTGCAATATACTAGTTTTCGTTTGCATCTTCGCCCGCTTCCCTCGGGAACTTTACTCTTTTTTGGATAAAAAGTACTCCATGTCCTTTTCTGTTCCCCTGACGAGGTGTATGCAAAATTTCATGGTGATCGGTTGAGTGGTTTAAGGCTTGAAAGAATAAGAAACAAACTCGCTTTCGCATTTATTATGATATTAGGTTGTGATGGAAGTTCTAGTTTTATTTCTTAAATCATATCGTTAGGATAATCTTTTAAAATTCGTGCTGACATTGGATATGCGACCCACCAAAAGTCGGGATGGAACTCAATTAAGAAGACTCAAATTGATAATTTAATATTAGGTATAGGTTAAGCGATCTCTTGTTTTTTGGATCTTTTGAAAACAGTTTGAAGACCGATAATAGTGTACCGAGTCATATAGTCCCGATTTTTTTTTTTTTTTTCTGAAAACGCCGAGCTTCACGCGAACGCAGATTTACGTCAGATTATAGCGAACGATTTTGAAGTCAAATTGAAAGAGTGAAGCCTTCGTAAACAATTATCCACTCAGTTGGTCACGAAAATTGTTTCATAAGCGAATTGAGAGCGATAAACCCTGGAGTTAAGTGGGTTTTTGGAGTATGATCGAGTGCTCGCATGTATAGCACATTTTCGTTTTTGCGTCTACTGTATTTACGTATTCTTCGGCGTCAATAAAGGAGTAAAAATAGATATATGATTTGTCTACATGTTTACTTCAGCACGTATTAAATTTAATCAAACATAACTAAAAAGTTACCTGTGTTGCCGAAAAAATACAAATAAATTCTACTAGCTAGTGCCCGCGGTTTCGTCCGCGTTACTTTCACATTCATATTATTCGTATGGATAATATTATATTTTTTGGATTTGATAAATCGGGCATTATCGGTTGTATAATATATTTTAAAAATTGTGAAGCTTTTTTTCATATTGAAAGTGAAATTACAATCGTAGAGATACAAATTATTTCTTTTTTTTTTTTTTTAATTTAGTCAACCATCTCGAGGGCGGGATTGATCTTGCGAACGAAATAACAAAATGTCTATAGATGTAGTATCTACTTTACGAACGAAGTCCCGATAAAACGCAGATACAAAAGGAGGGAAGAAAATTAAAACGGAACGGCTCATTGAACTTAGCGGGTGACAGTAGCGATTTGTATCAACTACCCCCAGGAGGGAGCTAACTGATGGGAATGGTACTAGACATGAAAAGAAAGGCCTTGTTAAAGTGATATCTGATACACTCTTTTGTCCCGGTTGTTGCTTTTTTCTACCAATATTTTTAACTTACATAAAAATATTGCACGAAGTGGCACACCTATCTTGTTTCTGGCGTTAGAAATGTTACATTCATCCAAAGTGTTGTAAATTCTAATAAGTATAAAATAATATTTAACAATATAGGTACGTTACGAAACAATAAATAAATAAATCAGCTTTACTGTTCAAAAGAGCTCGCCTGAATAGACTTGGAAAACGCCCAATATTGCTGCTTGATTGATAGACAATTAAGCGGGTAAAGAAGGGGGTACCTCCTGACAAATGGTGCGCATCCACGCAGGGTGACCGCAACCGGGACAAAATTGTGGTATCTACTCGTACAATTTGGCGATGGCTTACTGTGGCATTAATTGTTAACTTGCTTACTATTTAGTTGATAATATTGTTGTTTAGGTTCTGAAGTTGCTAAATAGTTTTTATGCTTACATCCAGTGTACTGTCTGAAAAAAAAAATTGTGTCTCTGCTTCCATGTTATCCATCTGCTGCCTCTAAAAATACTTAATTTCGCGGCTTGGCTGTTTCTACATGTTATGAAAATTGTCCAAACAATCATCAATAATATTAGGAAAAGTATATGTTTTCGACTAAGAATTATCTAGGTTTATGATTTATCAATAACATCATGCATGACATTCTTTCGTTCATTCACTCTTGCATTTCACTCTTGAAACCTGAAATATAAAATGGCTCTTCTAGCTTTGTTGCGGGCCTGCCTGAGGCATATTCTTCCGGACTTGTAAAGCTTTTTAATTTGTGTAAAGTTGGAAGTTTTGTAAACTTTCGTGTTTTGGATAGCAGGTGGTTAGTATTTGAGTTTCTCGGTGATTTAGATACTTACTTTTTTATACAATGTTTTCTTACTTTATTGCGAAGAACCAAATTTCAGTCTCTTACAAGTCTTGTGCAAAAGTATTGACTATTGTAAGACTATTATGTAACAGTTCGGAAGTACCTTTGAGTTTTTTGATTTCCCAAGAACACATCATTGCGAAATAGTTTCTGCATACACCAATACCTATATTGCAATTTTTTAAACCCCGTAATATGTATTTACGTGTCCAAAAGTAGACATGGTGTCGGACCGAGCACACTAAGTGAGCAAAATTATTCTAATCACTCGTTATAATGACAAACCACGGGATGCGTTATAATGGTATTCCTATAGACAAGACTCTTGTGGCATGCGAATTAACTTTGTCTTCACTGCACTATAAATGAGCGGTTTGGGACTATTTTATTATAGAAGTGGACATTTGGACATTCAAGGTTTTCTTAAATAAAGTCGTATGTGTAGAGGCCCTATAATTTAGTACCTAGGTATATTTATATAAAATTTGTGAGTGTAAAGGTACAAATTACTTAAACCATAATTTTAAGAAGTGTCTTTTTATGAAACGGTTACCCTAAATAACTATAAATGCAAAAGTTTGTGAGGATGAATGGAAATATATACCTACTGTACCTTAAAATGTCTGGAATAATGAAAATGAAATACTGGTGCGGATATTACCTGTGATGAATTTTATATTTTTTGTGGTGATATCAAGATACGCAGGGATGATTTTACACCGCATTGTTTTAAATATCAGTGTTGATGCTTAAAATTGATTGGCCACGTTTCCAATTTCCAATATACCTCTCACACATTGAAACGCTGAAAATGTTGTCACGAGCGCAGTTTCCGGTCGGTATTTTTAAAATTATATCTACATATTGAAAGACATACATATTGAAGGCTATGCTCGGGGTTACACTGCGAGATCGAATCAGAAATGAGGAGATCTGCAGACGTACGAGAGTTGAAGTGGCAGTGGGCAGGACGGCCGCTGGGGCCGGAAGGTTCTCGAGTGGAGGCCACGGACCAGCAAGCGCAGCGTAGGACGTCCACCCACAAGGTGGACAGACGACCTAATAAAGGCCGCGGGTCAGCGGTGCATCCAGGCTGCTTCTGACCGGTCCTATTGGAAAATTGTGGGGGAGGCCTATGTCCAGCAGTGGACGTCCTACGGCTGAGATGATGATGATGATGATGATGATGATGATGATTGAAATAGTTATCAAGAATGAGGCTAGGATATAAATTCAGGAATATCATATCGTTAACAATGACAAATCACGCAAAATTGATTTTAAAACACTGTCAACAAGTAATGGATGAATTAGCGGCAATCAGTGGGTCGCGGTCACGCAAGTACAGAATTACTTGGTCACTAGGAAGTGAGAAATACTCCTTCCCTTAAGGATACCTATGCTGGCCACATGTCGTTACTGCTTGGTACCCCTAGTAAGGTGCAATAATTAACTTGGGTTAGTGTTTTCTCGAGAATACGAAACATTACTTAGTTTATTTTATTGACAAAATTAAACGCAAATGCTCTCCACAAGTCGTTTATAAACGTCGAGAAGAAGAAAAATTCGCTTCAAACCGGAAAATATCCCTTTGAAGGCAGCCATTTTTTTGGAATTAATTGCGGATTCCTCTTACCCTTTCTAAAGTGGAAGATTGAATGGCTGAGGGCATTTTAATTTGCTTTTTTTCGTTCATACATTGAATATTTTTAACGCTCGTCGAATTTCAAAAGAGATTTTTAACCCTTTGTGTCGGTTTGACGTGAGTTAGCGGATTTTTTTGGTCGCGACAGTTTCACGCTGCGTTGTTTAAAAGGTTCTATTTTGGAATTAATTGTTTACTAAGAAATTGATTTTTAGAGAATTGAATAAGTAAATGAACTTTTACGACGATAAATACAGAAATTTAATTTGAGTTACAAACGTTAGATATACACCAAAAGGATTGACTTGAATTCTCACAGAACGATCACAACCTGTTTCTTTTTACATTATGTAACACTGTAAAATATATTGCACAGGGGGCGTTTTAGATGAATATTGTAATATTTTGATCGGAATTCGACGAGCCCTTTTAACCAAGCACATAACATTACAAGGCCTGAATGAGCGAGTCTCAAAGTCGACACAGAGAAATGCATCAAGTCCGGCAATAAATATTCATAGCTTAATCTCGGTTCGAACGCCATTCGAGCTTGCTACGCAAACGAGCCCGACCCAGTACGAGCCGCTTCCAGCCGCTCTAAACCGGTTTCAACTAGAATTTTCCGGACAATGAACAGTTTGCGCCGATTCAAAGGGATATCGAGCACTCTATTTGGACTTTGAATTTGCTTTGCTGAGTGTACAATTTTTAAAATCATGCTTTCATAAATATTTCAAAATAAAAAAGACTATACGTCAATGGACATAGACATAGATGGACTATCCACGTCCAGCAGTCTTTGATGATGATGATGATGATGATGATGATGATGATGATGATGATGATGATGATGAGTGCATGATGATGTACAAAATGTACTATTCAAAAATGGTATTAATCTCGACACAGGAGTGATTTTAAATCCACTAGGTAGATACTCAGAGTAATCGTATTTTCCTCGCGATAGGTCAATAGGAATCGCTGTGTTGTGTAGAAATATATCGTTTCAGAATTGCTTATCTTACCTAAGCTATCTACCTGCCGATTGCTGTGTAAAGCTGTAGCGCGATTGCATCGATATCGCACACACGTCACAGCATCTCATATACAGTAGGTGAAGTCGATTGTGGTATAAAATAGGTACTCAGAGACGTTAATTTGGTTTAGATGTTTCTCGAAGAAAACTATTTCTTGACACAAACCAATCACTTTCGAAAATTACAAGATAGAGTTTGAACTATTTAAATTGAAGTAGTTAAATGTGTTGCTATACAAAATGGTTTTGTTTCTATAGATTTATTGAGAAGTAAAAAAAAATATTCGTTTAACTGCATCAAATATGGCGATGGCTAAGATTCATTATCATGTTTAAAAAACATAAATGATTTTAATCGTTTACAAAAGTCAATTTTATGCATATTTTGACTGGCAAGAAAACTCATAAATTTGCTTCTGTAACATCAATTTTATATTCAGTAAACTAATATTCACCATCCTCATCAGTCATAATATTATAATCAATATGGAAGTTATGGCCTGTTCGTTTCGAATAAAAGCACATTGCGAAGTTCGATCACTATATAAAGTACGGTGGGCAACCCTTGACGTCGACCGGTCGAGCCACTGCGCTCCGTTGTACCACATCTCTACCGAGTACCGAGTTCACCTATCAAAATGTAAAATATACGAAACGAACGGAAATAAACGGGAATTTTGTAGGATCTCTGCAATGCTTCAAACATTTCCAAATACTAACTATAATGTTTGCTACCAGTTCATACTTTTTAGGTTTTTTTTGGTTCAGCTTTCATGGAGGATGAAAGTTATTAAGGAATTTTAAATATTTTTTTAAAAAAAATCGTTTCATTGTTGGCTTTTCAGTAACCCATTTCCATCGCATGGCTTTTAGGCTGCTGAGATCATTGTAAAAATAAATTAAAAAAATAACATTACAGGTGGATATTATTTTGGTACGAATTAAAAATAGACCGAGCAAAGTAAAATAGATTTGTAACAAGGTGTAACAAATCTTTGAATCCCCACATTAAAGCCTCCAGATTCGAGGTTCCTGTAGGCGTCGCTGAAGCCCCCCAGAGCCGCGCACATAAATTACATATCGTGTTGGGCTTTAAAAAAAAATCTCATTTTCTTCAACCGCATCTCGCTTTGATCAAAGGAATTTATGCTTTTTCCTTTTACGTTACGCAGTATGTATACCTATGTTTATATAATTTGGTTTAAAGAGATTCGCAAGAATCTGAGAGGACATCTAACAAATTACAATGACATGGTGATTGGATCTGTGGTGGATATTCGACATTAGGTTCCCTTTGTTCAAGTCTAGATTGGGGCTGGTATTTAAGTAGGCTAATGTTTTATTTACTTTTGTTAATTAGTTGTTACTTAGTTTTTAATTAAGTACTTAGTTGTTATCATTAGTGTTTAGTTTAGAATTAAGTTTATCAATTTATGCACTCAATTTAGGAATACAATTTAGCTTATTATTACACACATTTATCTTTGTTTTCACGAATTTGATTGTATTCTGTCTGTGTGCTTTGTTTAAGAAATAAATAAATAAATAAAGGTTATCGAAAAGTTTTTGTGTGTACCTAATAGGTATACATATGTAGAACTATATGCGCCATATAGGTATACTATGACTATACAAAAAATGCTTTTGTCCATTCTTAGCGAGTGTCTCGTAGCGAATAATTTCCCAGCGGAGCGGTAACTCCTCGTTCTGTCAGCTCGCCGGTAATTTAAACGCATTTTAATTGGAACGTTTTTGAACTTCAAACGAAACTAACTATATTGTTTTTTCAATTACATGTTACTTACGTCATTTATGTAATCGTGGAACTGGAATCGTTCCGGTGACATCACCATTGAAAGATCACAGGTTCCACCGAGTTACTAGACTACATACCTACTAGCTACAATTTAACTCAGCGAGTTATATCATGTTTGTTTTTGTACCTATTATTTCATTAGACAACTCGCTCACATTATTGATAATTATTGATAGCGTCTAAGTAGGTATACTACATTTAGACAAATAAAATACTTAGCGTAAGATATGCAAAAACTTCGCAAGAAGCCTCACCGCGTGTACGTGATCGTTCGTTACACTTGAAACGTCACAAAATTTCTTTATTTCTCTCATATTTTGTGTTTGTCCCGACGGTAGACATCAACTGGTAGTCTGCCAAAAGAACATTGTTGTGAGAAAAGTGATTTTATCAAGCGCATGCCATTCTTTATAAAACATAGCATTTGTGAGAGCAGAATTGTACAGCGTATTATCACAGCATACTTATTTCATACAGTAGGCCGACGGAGACGTCTAGACAGGGCAATCGTGCGGGGCGTGAGGGGTGAGGCGCGAGTGGGACGTGCCCAAGCTGCATACTTCGTCATTCTTAGTAGCTTGGGATAAATATTCCAGGGCTATCGCGTCTTTCAGATTTTAATTTATTATATAAATCAAAATGGTGCACACGGCATGTGCTGTAAGTGCGTGCAAGTCTTTATCTCGCATAAATAAATAACTAAGCTTTCATCAATTTCTGCACGATGAAGAAAGGTAACTTAAGCACATTTTATATTACTTAATTTGTGTCAACCCTTCCGTAATTTTTAAATACCTACACAGGCGGCGGTATCGCCCACATATTTTTCGATCTTCCACAGAGTCATTTAAAAGAGATGTTAGAAAGTTTCTGTCATCGGGTACTGCTTGATAGTTTGTTATGCAAAATTTTTTTTTTTTTTTTTACTTAAATATATTTGTTTAAAATATTTAAATATTTTGTTCTTTTGTTCTTTTGTTTTGGTATGGTTTGGTATATTGTTTTCTTTTTTATTAGTTTTAATTTGTAAAAGAAATGAAACAGGAATGTCTTGTGTTCGTTTTTAATGCATGCTGAGTTAGCCTTTAAGTGGAGTATACAATGCTAAAAAATAGTATTTAAGTAAATGTTATGTTATAAAATGTACTGTTGTATACTGTGTTGGCTTTCTAATAAATAAAATTAAAAAAAAAAAAAAACATCAAAGGCGTCGGCCTACTGTAGGAAATAAGTATGCTGTGGTATTATCATTGTGCACAGTGCACAGCCATTATTATGTCACATTGTTTACCATAGACGAGGCGAGCCGACCGACAGTATTCCCAACAGATAATTATTATTATGTTATAATGACGTCATTGTCGATGCGACCGTTTATATAGTGGTATCATAATAAACACTCATCTCCATTGTTATGTGGGAAAATATAATTATATAGTTTAGTAACTATACCAATTAAAATTTAAATATCGGAACTCGTAAGTCAGTCAGTCCCTTTAACATTTCTTACTGATTACTGCCCAACTTAAGTATAAGTCAACTTGTATCTGCATTTAGAAATTTAGATAAGAAGAACCATTATTTCTTTAAAACTGCACTGATATTTTATTACATGAAAACGAAAAATAAGACAACTCTTCTATACTATAATATTACAGAGGAAAGATTTGATTGTTTGTTTGAAATTAATAGGCTCCAAAACTACTGGACTAATTATTTCACCTATAGAAAGAAAGCTAACGTTATCAGGGAGTAACATTTAGGCTATATTTTATAAAGTTACGCGGAAATACTGCATCGATTTTGATGAAACCAAAACTATTAACATGTACATAACCATAGCTCTTATTATTATGTTTGTTTTATAGTCATTTTCAAACCCATCGGTCAGACCCATTAAGTTGTTGTAATCGGATCAAAAAATCGGATACGATAGCTTTTTGAAAATTTCCGTGTAAATTATGTTGAAGAAGCAATGAATTGGCTCCTCACCCTCCTCGTCTGAGTTGAGGATGTGGAGATATTTTGTTTACAAACATTGAAACCATTCACAAATACTCAAGGTACGAGTGGGATGTATCGTTGTATTAAATGTTATTGCGCTATAAACTTTCTCCGCGCAATCCCAAGAGAGAAGTGTAAAAGATATACTCGAGATACTAAGAGATACACTCATACTCGTAGCCGTGTTATTCAAGTTTCTAGTAAGTAAACTATTTTTTTTTTCATTCTGATGACTTCGTCGTTGATATTTGTTGTAACCAATTTAACAAAAATATTCATTTCACTTAAAAATAGTAATAAAATAAAACATACAGCTGTCATTGCACACTTGATTCAGCAATTAATCTATACTAATATTATAAAGCTGAAGAGTTTGTTTGTTTGAACGCGCTAATCTCAGGAACTACTGGTTCGAATTGAAAAAATATTTTTGTGTTGGATAGATAATTATCGAGGAAGGCTTTAGGCTATACAACATCACGTTGCAACTAATAGAAGCGAAGAAACAGTCGAAAATGTGGAAAAAAAAGGGGACAATTATTCATCTTTGAGGGCTTCCGTTGCGTGCGCTGAGAAAACCATTCGAGATACCCAAATGATTCCCAAAATAACTATTCCACGCGGACGAAGTCGCGAGCACCAGCTAGTAATGATATAAGACCTTCACAAAGGCGAGTTTTCTAGAGGGGTTATATAGTTTTAAAAAAAGAAATACGTGAATATCAGTTTCTTTGTTGTTGTATAGCTGAAGATGTAGATACTGCTGCGGTACAATTTTAGACTTGACCCACTGACCCGTACTGGCACACTCATCAATATTTTTGTCTCTATTGCTTTAAAACTCGAATGTATTTAGCAGTATTTGCACACCTCTAGCCTGCATTGTGACTTATAATATATTTTTATAATACAAAACCCCTACATACTTTATCCATTCATAATGAAAATTGTTTCCCGTACAAATTAAATTCTTATCTACATACAATCTTAGCAACAGAATAACGTTGGAATCTCGAGTAATAAAACGGGTAACACGTTAAATAAAACCAGGATATTACTCCGGGCCGGGGACGGGATGAACCAGACACGAGGGAGGGGGTGTATTGCACTGCACCACGGCTAATAAAAAAGTCTGAAACACGTTCTAGATTAAACCTAGGTCTTCTGAGTGTTACATTTTATTTTCAGGGAGAATAAGTTTTGAAAAATCCGATGAAAATTAACTTTCCGTGGCTGTCTAAAGTTTTTTGTTACCTGGAGATTATATAATATTGTATAAGCATCTAAGTATCTACTACTTGAATTATCTTAGGCTCATACTCAAATTAAATGACTTACACCTTGATGGAAGTTTAATAACACTTGACGAATGTAATGGCATCAACGGCTTATATATAGCTGTATGTGTAGAAGAATATAATAAAACTTGAGTCTTTAAAAACACAGTCTTATTTCAAACGCAAAATAACGCGAAAGAAAAATTAAACTGCCAAACTGAAATTACGAGTTCTTGTAAAAATTAATATTGCCTATAAATTATATTATAATAGATATATAGACGATAAAAAAAAATTAATAGAATTAAAAAAAACTTGCAATTTTTTTTTAAGTGTTTTTCTATGTGAGCATTATTGTTTATTGTATCAAAATGCTAATTATAATATTACCAAACATTATCTATTAATAAAAAGAAAGAGTTTCGCCTACACTACTATACAGTATCAGTTACCTAAGTACTTTGACACAGGTATTATGATATTGTATTGTATTGTTAGGTAATATGTAGTAATTATCCAAGCCACTCCCGGCGATGGATCGTGACACAAACTAAATCAACTACAAACGGTTACACCATTAGATTAGGTCATAGGAATAGGAACGTAATAGATCGCAAGTTTACTGCCACCTTGAACAACAAACCCGTTCTATACAAACCCACCACCTTCACCTATATCGAAAATATTCAGCCTGTATTTATAGACTGTTTTAATGGCGTTTTTAACTGTTCCTTGTCCCTCTTTTTTTTTACGTCTCTTTACTTATTTGTTTAGCAATTTTTATTGCTTTAAAAACAAGAGGATAATTTGTATTTTAGAACAGCTAAAAAGGGATTTTCGATAATTTAAACTCCACGCGAAGCCTTGGGCGGGTTGCTAGTGTTATATAAAAGTGATGCTTTTATTCGCCTCACTAACGAAACAAGTTTCAGGTAAAAAATATTTGTTTCATTCAGCCGTGCCTATATACAAAAATTTTATAGCGACCAGGCGCCAGAAAAAAAAATTGACCCTAAAAGTCTGACAATAGGTCGTTCTGTGAATCACAGCCTTCGAGCAAAGATGGCGGCGATGCCTTATTTGGTAACGTGACATCATTTTGGTCAACTCGAAATTGTGTTGCCGAGTGGTTGAATGCATGCAACATTTTAATTTTATTTCTCCAATAGCATAAGGCACTCCATTATATTTGACGCTGAATTTGGTTAAATTTCGTTTAATTTTTAAAATATAAACTGCATTAAATGCAGTCAAAGCAAAGACAAATTATGGCGCATTTCGCAAACGACTGCCTAATGTTCCCAGAGAACATTAAAAAGCGCGAATATTTTGTCGCAGTTGCAATTGCAAATGAACTTGAACAGTAATATCGTTAACCGTATCTCGTGCGAGTTCAGGATGTTGGTGCATTTTCAAATAAAAATACTCACGTAAAGTAGATTACTTATTCTCTCCTATCTTCCTCGTTTCTCGTAAGATACGGTCGCCTACAGCTTCGGGGTGTTGCTGTTGTGTACGGGATTAGTACACTGTCGGCCGCTCGATTGCTATAAACGCATTTGCATTTGATTTGGTAGGAATTATGTACTGTGCTTGAACTAGCTCTGGTCTGGGTTCAGCTTTGGGGTCAGAGGTCCGCAGCCCACTAGCAGCACCTATGACATTGCATGTGTAAATAGGCGACATAGCATTTAGCAACCCACCATTGAGTGGATTGTAAGCCGCCTGCCTCTTGCTTGACCGCTACATAAGAAAGTACATGTTAAGGCCGCCATTCACGGGCACTCCATTTGGCAGAACTCTACATCGGTGGACGACATTCAAATTCTTATCACACACAATTCACGTGATTTTTTTACATTCACGGTGAGATAGTGCATGAATTTGGAGTGATGGAGTGGAGCGCTGCCAAATGGAGTGCCCATGAATGGTTAGTCCTTTAGTAAATATTAGACTTAGTGTTTTAAAAATATGTAAGTAATGAAAGTAGTTTAAATAGAGCTTACTCTTCTACTCCCACCTTGTCTATCTTTTGCCTTATTCAAGGTTCGCAGCGCATTTCCACTTGGTGATAGTTGGACTTCATTTAAAACAAAAATCATCCAAATATACTCTCTACCTGAAAACAAAAAAATAAAAGTTAACAATCCAATAAACTTTAATTTGGTTAGCATTTAAATTTATGTCGAATTAAAAATAAATACATTGACCTACATTCGAAGTTGGTCATTACGATCTCATTCAGTAGATTCTCGCTAAAGAATTAATGAATAGGGGATGATATTTTAAATTATTATATATAGCAATATGGGAATAATAGTGATTGTATCTACGAGTAATTAAGTTGTCTCATTTCTTTTACTTTCTGTTCTGTCTGTCATACATGGGAATTTAATATTTTCAGCTTCAACTCGGTTCTTTTATATATATTTATTATGTTTTTCTTGCGTTTGTTTCTTGTCTATAAAGAGTGTTTTCGATTGAAAACAAAACTTGTATTAATAGCTAATTTATTTCTAGCAGAATTCTCTATGAATGCACTCGAAGTATAGATGCAATCAGTTAAAACATTTGCAATTGCAAAACTAAAAGCACCAACAATGCAATAACTAGCTAGAGCGGCGAACCACAGTCCACCACTCCAATATCTAAACTCAATTTTCACTAAAGGTAAAGTGCATTTATCGGTCAACTTCCCAGCAGCGGTGTATTAACTTGTCCTCGAGTGTATCGCACTTAATGCCACACATATTACACGAGGTGCCGCCTTAAGCGGGACTAGTTAGAAGAAGAAGAAGAAAAAAAAAACACTAGAAAATCACTCTAAAGTTTAAGCGCTCTAGAGTCGGTTATTCAGTGGATCTCGTCGGGGAAAATTGGCAAAGAACTTTTCGGAGCGCAATTCCGCAGCTTCCCTCTGCAATCCGCGTTGTTTTATGCAAAGAGCTCATCAGTATGTGATTAACTCGAGCACCATCGACCTCTGTGATTAACATTTTAATTTCATTAGGCTCATTTACATCCTACACTTGATGTTAACCCGGCTATGGGACGTCCACCGCATGCCATTGAATTATGCAAATTTTAATTTCCTATTCAGTCGGATTTAGATACATGTATACAGATAATGTGCATTATTTATTTATTATTTGAAAGTTTAGGTGTTTAGTCCAATTCTATGTAAAGTTTTCATTGAAATTTACCTAATTACAAGTTTATTACAGTTTATTCTGCGTTTTAAAGTACTCTTTAATTTTTAATGTGAAATGGAAAGTCTGATGCAAGTCTAGTGTCGTCGACCTCGCCTTATCTCGTGGATGGAGGACAAGCCAACATCATTAGGATGCCACGTCCACACAGTCATAGCACAGCATACTTATTTCGTACAGTAGGCCGACCGAGACGTCTAGACAGGGCAATCGTGCGGGGCGTGAGGGGTGAGGCGCGAGTGGGACGTGCCCAAGCTGCATACTTCGTCGTTCTTAGTAGCTTGGGATAAATATTCCAGGGCTATCGCGTCTTTCATATTTTAATTTATTATATAAATCAAAATGGTGCATACGGCATGTGCTGTAAGTGCGTGCAAATCTTTATCTCGCATAAATAAAGAACTAAGCTTTCATCAATTTCCGCACGATGAAGAAAGGTACTTAAGCACATTTTATATTACTTAATTTGTGTCAACCCTTCCATAATTTTTAAATACCTACACAGGCGGCGGTATCGCCCAACGTCAAAGGCGTCGGCCTACTGTAGGAAATAAGTATGCTGTGTTCATAGTGTTTGAGAGATAGAATAATATGTGTCTCCTTGCTGCGCTGCGTTGAATTTTTGGAATTTCATAAACCTTCCGTTCCATTTCGTTAGGATGTATAAGTTTTGTATTCTCTTAATTGTTGTTTACAAAGTTTGTTACGAGTTAGCACAAAGGAGTTGTTAATAATTCCTAACTGATCGCAGTCTATTCTTGAAGAATTATTTCTTCAAATTAATATAAGTATAAATAGATCCATCAAATTAAAACACCGCCCACATATAGATTATTACCGTCAATCTCAAGGAGGCTCACGAGGTAACCGCCATGTTGGATGTTGATTCGACATCATCGTCCCGATAGTCGTATCGGCGAACGGTCTTATAGCGAAGAGCCTCGACCAACACCTCAAGAGGCTCTCACTAGATGGCTGGATCAAGGGTCAGATACAGAAGGCGGTACTTCTTGACACGGCACGAATTGTCAGGAGGTTCCTCACTCTGCAGCCCTAACCACCGGTAGCTTGGGCCTTGCCCCCGCTACCTGCGGCAATCTAGTTTTAAGTTTTTTTTATAATATTTATTGTTTTTTATATAATTATTGTAAAAAAAAATCAAATTAAGAAATAAAATAAATATATGTGAATAATAAATATATGTAACTGTAAAATTTAAAAATATTTACGGAGAAACTAGAGTAAGTATAGAAATGTGAAGGAATATTAAAAAATAAAATATAAGCGTTTTAATACTAATTTAACTATATCAGAACTTCTACCGTATCACAATAATAATGTACTTGGTTATGTATCCCGTTTTTATCATAAATCTCTCATATATCTTTGTCTGATATTGATTTTTTTTATAAGAAACAGTACTTTTTTCTCCTGAATGAAAGATCTATTCTGAAATTGACATAATTATCGTTAGTATTTCAAATATCATTCCCATTTTTTTTTTAGAAAAGTAGGTATTGTAACAGTAGGTACGCAAGGACTGTATATTTTAGAAAGTCTGTCAGTAATCAGTGTTAGAGAAATGTTGACTAAGGAATATTGATGAGTTTGAAACTAACTGCCCCCCTCTGCACAACCACCCTCTTCACCCCAACGGTAATGACTGCTAGTGGCCATTAATGAGGCACAGATCCCGGGAATGTGCTTTTAGTTAGTTTGCCGACTAAAAACATACCGATTTATGTTATATTTTTTGCAAATAAATCATGTGTTGTATCTTATAAATAAAAATTAATCGCTAAAGATAGCTTTTTTTCTAGGAAACAAAAAATACAAAAAAAAATGTTTTGGTAATTTTATAACTACATACTTACTACAAATATACCACTTTTAAAAAGAGATTTAAAAAGTTAAAGATAAAGCAATTATTTTTTCACCTTGAGACCTCTTTACGATGTCGTTGAAGGACTTCAATTTTAAACAGGTCAAGTAAAAGCTTTCTTACTTCCCTCGAGAATAAAAAAAAATCGTGTTGTCATTCCAAACAACGAAAAAAATATTTATCATAATGTACACAAAATTTAACTTTGTTAAGACACTGATTAGTACACGTGTCCGGCGGCCATCTTTGTTAAACAATGGTGTAAGCAGCAATGGTACCTACATTGTTTGAGAAATTTCCATTTATATAAAACCCTTTCTCTCCAACTTGGCTGACTGTAAAACGGCGCATCATTTCGTAATTTCCCTGAAACAAAAAGAATAATTTGCACCATTGTACAATTTTACATTGAAATTGTCTGCGTTTTCCAAACCGTCCTCGGGGGACTGTTGTGTTTTTCTATATACCTATGTATAATACTTATACCTTTTTCTTTTTGTGCTCGTATATTTATCTACATGTTTCGGTAGGTACCTACGACGGGATTCAGACCGGTTTAAAAGGCTTTTGTTTGTTGTCCTTAAAATATTTCCTCAATAACATACATCATAAGACAACATAAGATATTGTCATATTATAACATATTATATCATATTATATTATTGTATATATCATATATATCATTGTCATAATATAACATATCATATTGTCTTATGATATATTAATTGTCATAAGACAATGTATTAAATTTCATCTAGTTATATCTATTATGAAAAAAGTCGCCGTCCGCCTCTCTCTGTTTCTCCGACAGCTTCTTCTAAATCGCACATCCGATTTTGATACAGTTTTCGCTAATGGTGAGAGCGATAGACAAGGCGATAAGCGATACTTAACTAGTAAAATACAAAATAATGTCGCTTTCCGCCTCTTGTCTGTTTCTTCCACGTTACTTCGCTATATTTTCTTCTAAATTATCCATATGATTCTGACACTGGTTTCACCAATGGAAAGAGCTATTACGAGTGCGAAGCCGGCGCGGTCGTTAGTATGTAGTATTTATTTAATTCAATTCTACTAGAAAACGAAAACCCTACTACGTAGTTTTGTAGTGGTGCTATTGTAGTGGTTGTGGGGTCCTTATAACATACACACCTCTGATCTATTATTGCTACTTCTGAATGGGCCTGTCAAATCATTGTTGTCTGTCCACTTGATTCACGTGCTATCATAGCTAATAAATAGGGTGCTTCGTAATATTTATTTCATAAAAATGGAATGTTTCAAATTCTTTCCTCAATAAAGTCCTTTAGAAGGTATTTTTTAAAGGAATGTCGCTCTCTAAAAATATTATAAAACGTTTTTAAATTGATGACATTTATTATTAATTAATTTCCCACCAGAGCTTAAATTTTCAAAAATCCTTTCTTACCGTATTCTTATGCTCTTACATAAAATAAAATAAAGAGAGAAAATGAATAATGAATAAACTCAAAAACTGGTGGACCGATTTTGATATTTATTTCACCTATAGAACATATTATACTATATTTTATAAAGTTACGCGGGCGAAGTCGCGTGCAACAGCTAGTTATAAAATAAGCTGAAATTTATGACGATGTCATAAGATTAGATAAATTACCTAGGACACTCGTCTTATGGTTATTGATATTAATTTTAGGCAAACACATTAGTTTTTCTAACAAGAACCATTACGAATATAACCGTGAATGCGCCTGCCCGAATTCACCGCGTGCGTCTGACAATCCTATAAACATTGCTATTTATTTTGTAACAGGCGTTGCAAATTTATTGTGTGTGATTCATAATAGGAATATATATCATGGTATAATAATTCATTCGTGGTAATATTCAGGCATTATTTTGTCAGCTAATGGAGATGTGAATATAGTTAGATGTATTGCAAAAAAATATGAAAATTAATTGTGAAATTGTGTAGAAATACATTGCAAAAACTGGACCACAAGAAAATTAAGCTCAAAATTAAGGAGATAAATTGATGTTACCCTCAGAGTTAATTACAAGGTAATCCTCTCCCTATGGATATTTGTAATATGTGAGTAGGTAAATATTCAGTTATCTTGTCACCCCAACGCATATATCGAAAGTATGTTTTATATTAACATACGCTTACGCACACATCAATTATATTTGTGCTTCATTCTCGCCAGTCTTTTGATCTATCGTTCTATGCGTTATTATTCTAAGCAACGAAACTGATTCTAAGGTGTTTTATCAATAGTTATACATTTCAGGGCCCTGATTCTGTATGCCAAAACTCTTGTCTTGACAAGGCAAGATACGTTAATGTCATTCCTTGGCTTGTCACGAAATTCTTATATATTATGCCCTCAGCTGAGATAGCATAATATTATCTGTGTTTTCAGTGGAATAGTCAAATAAATACAATAGTTTACTGTAGTTTTTGTGAAATCATATCGTGCCATAGATAATTGTCTTGGGGCATAAGATATAAGAATTCCATGACAAGCCAAGGAATGACATTAACGTATCTTGCCTTGTCAAGACAAGAGTAGTTGTCATACAGAATCAGGGCCCAGGCGAGTTTCAAGTATAGAATTCCTCACGGTCCCATCATTCGTGGCCCAACACTTCCTTTTTTATATATCTATATGCGAAAATGTCGGGACATAAACATATCTTCATAATTTATTGTTAGGGACCTTGCCCACGCCCACGCCCATGCCTCATTTGGACCTTTCTTTTGTTAGCTCGGAGGCGTTTCATGTTTGTTTCTACTTGTTATTCAAGCGTTAGGCAAAGTTTAGTAGCGTGTGAAACGAACGAAACGTAATAATTTTTGTGTAGTCTCTGATCTTGTTAAAAAGATATATACCATTTTAAAACTGACATCGCTTTAAACTAAAACTTAAAATAACAAATTTGATTTTTCGAAGCGACTGCTCCTCTCACCATTTTTTTTATGTCCAGCAGTGAGGAACTGAAAATGTATATTATTCATTTTAATCTTCCCATGGTTATCGTTGAGTGACACTTTTTTTTCTTTCAACGTAATTTTTTTTTTAAAATTGATAATAAATATAATAATTATATGGTTGTGTTAGTGTAGTATACTATGTAGTTTATTGTTTGAATAATGATCATTTCGCGTGTTTTGTAACGCACAGCTGAAAAGGTTTTCTGTTATAACATTTCCTTCAAGTTTGTTATTGATTGTATTACCAAAACGACTAACCAAAATGTTAAATGGAATTGTGTTGAAATAAAATTGGTACTTAGTTAAGTCCGTTAACGTATAGAATAAACAAACAAAGGGTTTTTTTTTATTGAGACATACCTACACACAAATTTATGTAAAAGTTCTCACAGGATGAATGTTCGTTACTCTTTCTTTCATGCAAAAACGGCTGAACGGATTTGTATGAAATTTGGCACACGATAGTTTATTATTAAAATATAAGATATTTTTTACTTTCCTATTAACATTTTAATGTGTTAGTTAAGTAAGTAGTTAAGTATATTAACACTGAAGGCGTACGCAAAGTTCGTCTTTAGAACGTTTTAGCACTAAAGTATAAAAAGTCTCACGTAAAAACCTTGAAAGCTCCTCGGGTTTCTTTTAGACCAACTACTGCAGTTTAAGTTCCTATTTCTCCCCCTCCCCTCCCCCATCAACTTTTAGGCCAGGTTTCTTTGCAGTTAGTTGAACAAGTTAAGTAAGCCGGCACACAGTTTAAAGTTTGAAAAGTTTGTTCGAGGGCGTCTCTGAATTGCCCTCAAATGACGGGCCCAACACATAAAATTATTATTAATTCCACTTTTATGACTGTTTAGAAACCACTTACTTACAATGTTACTTACTTATAATTTAAATACACGTAATTGGTCCAATTTTATTAAGTATCCGTTAGAACGGTCTGCGATTTATAAATGACAAGTTAAATGTTCTGCTAACCATATGTCGTCCACTTCAGGAATTAGGCCTCCTCATAATTTTTCAGTAGGACCGGTCAAAACAGTCTGGATCGGTGTCGTCGGACCCTTTGGACCCACAAGTTTTGACTCACTCTATGAAAAAGTGCCCGTTTGACCCAATTTTATAAAAGGTACACGCGGGTCCATTAGGCTGTCAGTCAATTTTTTCCCATTGTCTTTATATATTAGTTGAGTGACGTTGAGCTTTCTCACGAAGCTCATAGTTAGAACCCTGTTATAACTATAGGCTACTGTTTATGATTATATTTTAAAAAAAAATTGTGTAACATTTTGTGCAAAATTTTTGTATAACCTACTCAAATATTTCGCTTTGCTATAGGGATTTTAAAAAAACGTAATGAAGTTATTGGGCAAGGTTGAAGTTGACCCTTATTACCCCAATGATAATAACACTCGAACCTTTGCAGGGTTGAAAAGGATACTCACATACGCGCCATGGGCGTTTTTTGCGATCATCGATTCTGTTACATTGAGTTTTTTGTTCGATAGAAAATTGCTACATTTTTTGCCGCGCGTTTGCAAATATACATACTCGTAAAAGTACTTGTAGACAACGCCTCATAACACTCAGGTACGGATCCTTCCTAGGAAATTTAGTATATTTTATAACTGTTTTTCATTCTCAGCTTATCACCCCATACCCTTCTTTATCAGTGTTAACAACAAACTTGCATCTCCCCTCCCTTGACTTTAGTCTACAGGCGACGGTAGCAATCCACAAACAAGAAAACATTTTCATGTTGGTGTTATTTTTCTTCCGAATATCACAAATTATATTCAAAGTAGCAAAACTAGCTTCAAACGTTCAGATGGTCATAAAAAGTTATGCGGTGATTCAGTGTGTACGCATTGAAAACAAGTAACATATCCTTACTAAATGTAACATAATTTTATTCAATGTTCAATAATTTATTATTCAGGAATAATGTATGATGAAGGTGACGTCACACAAGAGGGCTTTACAGAGACAATGTAATTGCAAGTTTTGCCGCATCTTACGAATGAGCACTTGGTCCGATGCAAAGGTACACCGGCTAGCGTTTGTAGAGTCGTCGGTTCGTATCTCAACAATTCATGAATTGTTACTCAGCTAGCTCAGCATGTTACACAGAGGATTTGCTCTCAATAGCGGATTTGTCTGCAACTGCATGCCAGAGGAAAATAAGGGAAGATAATTTACACATCTATCGCAATGATAGTTGAGTTGTGTACCTTTCCAACATTTCATTGTTTTAAGTTTTATTTTCTTAAATAACTACGCAACTTGAGTACTAATATTATTAACTAATATTAACTTGAGTACTTATATTAACCTTATGGTAAGGGGAGCCCACGATGCTAAATGTGGAGTCACTCGAGCGTCGTTGGGACCTATTGGATTTTGAAGATTAGATTGTAGGAAGACGAAAAGGTTATATGAAGTTTTTCATATCAGCGGTGGGTTGAGGCGTTCAAAATTTTGTAGGCGCTGTATTTAAAAAAATCTTCCATATAATCGTCAGATTAAGAATCAGCACGATCAGGAGTTCAGGCTGAACCGTCTGTATGAAAATCTGACGCGCTCGAGTATTACAAAATGGTAATCGCCAAAAATCATTTTTGCATTTTCAAAAAGCTGCCACGAGCTTGCGTTGCATCCGAATCGTCTGAATTTTAAATGGGAGCTTAGTTTAGGTTCACTTAACATCCGCTCTGAAAATCTGACGCGCTCGAGTTGTATTTAAAATTTTACCCCCACCCCCACCAACCCCACCAACCAAACCGGCAGATTAATACATATCCGTTATCGGAGACACGTGGGGAATATACATTGGCAATATCTAACGCGCTCGAGTAAATCCAAAAATCCCCTCTTGGGCTCCCCTACCATTATACTAATAATATAAATAAAGAAGATTTATATGTTTGTAACGAATAAACTCAAAAACTACTGGACCTATTTTAGAAATTCTTTCACGTATAGAAAGCTACTACATTATCAGCGAGTAACATATGCTATATTTAAAAAAAAAAAATTTTTATAGAAACTCCTTCATTTTCTCTGTCTGTCTGTATACGTATGCGCTAACATCGGGAAGTTGTGATCTGATTTTGTTCGTATTTACATAGACGATAAGAGGGATTTCTGAGGATGGTTACTCATAGGTATTCATAAAATAGATTATTTTTTTCAAATTACTTATACGATGCAAAAAAGTCTTTAATTATTTTATTTTTTTTGATTTGGCAAAATTACGCTATAGAAAAGCCCGTGTATATTATATTTTTATGAAGTTTTTTTTATTCTGTCAATATAATATAAAAATAAATATTGAGCAACTCTTGCCCTGTTCATAGACTGTACCTACAGGAGCATAGACCTACGGAGTTACGGGCAGAGTGAAGAAGTTGTTAGATTAAAAGGGGAAAATCCAGTTTGAAATTAACGAAGCAGACAAATCGAATTGTAGGAGAGGCGTACACTCTGTCGAGTTACTTAATACTTGTAATTTAATAAATTATGCACATTTATGAATGCAGTATTCGTATTGTAGGAGCCATGTCGCCAGAAGAAGTCGGGATTAATAAAATAAACTAAGAAAGAACGTTTCCTGGCCGACATGTAACCATCATAATTTTAAATAAATTATTCTAAAGTCTGTACGTTTTTAGGACTTTTCGGAGTCTATTAAAATGTTAGTAAAGAAATATTTGTTCGAACAGTATACTCAATCTAAATAATCATTTTAATTTAACTAGATATAGATACTCACCTGTTATAAGTTATATTTATACTACTTAATAGTGAATTAGTGAGTTAATGGACAAATCGCCCGAATTTACTCGCCCGGGTCGGGCGGATTGTCATGTTTTATTTTATTGACTCGCCCCAATACTCGCCCCACAAAAATATTGAATTGAAATTTCAAAAATACTTACCTTACCTTTGCTATAGATATCTATAGATTGTCTATCTGTGAACTATATATATCTGTGGTTATACTTAATCGATACCTATAATTATAGGAATCGAAATTTAATCATAGTTTTTGGATTGATAAGTAGTTTATGTGCATTCACTATGTACGTAATGTTAATGAATTAATGATAAAAACATCATTAATTTTTTTAAGGTAAATTTGTAATTAGAAATTATGTGTTTGTCTTTTGGTTGAACAGAAGAGAGACAACTCGGCGAAACGTTTGAAACAAAAGGCATTTATTGACCCGCAATGTATTTCAGTCGACGGGCGGCGTTTGAATTATTTATCCGCCTAAAGCACTAGTCGTGTCATCAATTCCTCCCGACTTCAACCCTCGACTCCTCGACTCAAACGAAGCCCCCCCACTCGGCGGTTCCCATCTTTATTATCATAGAGTATAGTAGTCTTTTGTTCATCCCATACATTTATTATCACCAATTTCTCATTACCAAGCCTTGCCTTGCATATCACGAGAGAATCCAAGCTTGAAAACATTCAAGTGTTTGATTCAATCTTTCGCTTTGATCATTATTTATTTCATTTAGTTTTTATAATTCTCAATTACTCACGTTTTTTCTTTCAATATAAACCTTAATTAATAGCTACGAAGAAATAAATTAATAGTAATTTAGTCCTGTGATACTTTTCCAGGTTCTCAGTATAGGGCCTGTTGCAAATTATGTTGTAAATAATTAACTAACTAATGTTGTAAAAAATCGGCTTAATTTTTAATAAAATATTGAACGTGATTAATGATGTTTATAAAAATGAATATTATATTCTCATGAATTCTAGGCTTGTAATTTTATTCTTTAGTTAACTGTTATATTATATGAGACCTCTAAAATGGATGTTCAATTTGAAAGCCGAAAGAGCTACCGCAGCGTTTGTTTGAAGGGCGGAGATTCAAAGCCGACTAGTGATATTGATACAAGAATTCGCTGACCATTTTTTATTGAACATTCGCTTCGTATAACCTTTTGCCTTTAACAAGTCTCTCGTTACTAATTTATGGGAAAAATTGCAGTGTGCTTTTTACTCGGTAAATGTTCAATTAATAAAGGTGTTCTTTTCTTGTTCCAGGTAAGAGTTGCGATGTTTTATTTACATAATTAAACAATCGATAAATTGTGTGAAATAAACGTCGTCCACTGGCAATGGAGTGGAGGGTTTGAAAAATGGTAAGTTGTTGTCGGATTCTATTGGGCCATATTTAATGTAAATGCCCTTTAATTGAACAATTTTATGAAATTTTTAAGTTTAATATAGGTATATGATTTGTTTGAATGAGTTAATCTCTGGAATTTGAATGTTGAATTTGAAAAAATCTATTTACATTTGATAGACCAATTCCTTGGGAAGGTTATATAGGCTTTAAAATCATGCTACGACTAGGGTCGTACCATGATTTTAAATTTAATTTGATAAATTAATTTAATTTAATTTTAAATTTAAATGATTTTTTTTTTAAATTTGATTTTAATGACTTAGGGTCGCCTGCTTAGGAGCAGGCGTGTAAAAAATAATAATATAGGTATCAGAAATAACGCTAAGCGAATATCGAGCTCGTAATAGCGCGGGCGGACGTTGGATGCGGCGGGTTGGTGACCGAGATTGATCGCTAAACGGAAACCGAGCATTACCGAGAGACAAAAGAGAGAGAGGGAATCGGATTTCTTCTTAAACCTTAATATTTTTTCAATAATTATATTAAAATAATATTTACATACAATAAAATTGTAAAAGGAAAAGTAAAATAATACAAATTGCCGATGTAATTTATGTTCGCGTAACCAGATCGCTGAAACAGATCCTACGCTCATGTTTTTGTTTTTTTGATTATTTTTTTGCAGAAACATACAAATGGATAATATGATAATTTCGCCTAAAACCTTTTTATCTCCAACATTTTGACGAATAAAAAAATACACGTGCGAATGTTTTGAATTCATTTGTTTTGCCCTATGGTTCGTGTAACCAATAATATTTTATTTCATTTTATTGTAGATACTTTTGAGCAATATTCAAATGTATATTAATGTTTTTATTATTATATCTATATTATTTTTTCTATGTATTTTTATATCCATACATATTATAAAACAAAGTCCTCTGTGTCTGTCTGTCTGTCTGTCTGTTCGCGATAAACTCAAAAACTACTGCACCGATTTTCATGCTGTTTTCACCAATGGTTCTCGAGGAAGGTTTTAGTATATGATTTACAAAGTTACGCGGGCGAAGTCGCGGGCAGCAGCTATTAGTATTTTGATGTAACTTAGCCGTATTACACTGCCAGAGTCATTTCTCTATCCCCCCTTATCCTTAATGCCATTACTGGCGACGGTGGCCAGCAACTGGAGTCTAATTCATGTCTGACGATCTTAAATTTGTGATTGCTTAAATTTTCTCATCAGTTGAGTTATCATCATGTTTTTCAATGTTAATCTCCACAAAGGTGTCGGCTCGTTCAGACAGACGCCTTAAAAAAGTACAAAAAAAATATCAAGGGATATCACCTCACCGCCCCTCCCCCCGCGCCGGACACTCTTCACCCCTCTTACGCCCGCGGCCATCACTTTCTCTAAAATCTAAAGGAAGGTTGAAGTTTTTTTTATCGTCTCTTCCTGCCTTTATGAAATACACTTTTGTTTTAGCATAACCTTATTTTTAGATCTCCATTTTATGCAACTCAAATATCTTCCTTTGTATAAAAAAAAACTAGCTGTCGCATGCGACTTCGTTTGTGTAAGTTTATAAAATATAGCTAAATATGTAATATATTATGTAATATATATATATATATATAGCTATAATATGTAACTTTCTATTGGTGAAGGAATTTTTTAAAACGGGCCACCAGTTTTTGAGTTTATTCATTACAAACATACAAAAATACAAATCTTCTGTCCTTATATTAATATAGATAGATAAGGCATTTAAAATATATAATATTAATATAAACAATCTGTCTCCGAGAGCCACGCCGCTCTGTTACGGCAAAATTCAGAAGCACTGAATCGTTACAGTCTCATTAAAGAAACTCTTTCTGCTTCTCTGAATCTTTAGAAATGAAAATGTTTTCTAGAATTTTCCACCTCCGACTCTCGTCATTGTACAGTGTCCGTTAATTATTAAATACTTGCAATTAGATAAAGTATAGAAAAAGATATGTCTAATCTTTTGAAGGAACTTTGAGAAGTTCGACAGTGGGATACAAAGCGAGGTAATTATATAAGTTTAGTATTATCGCTGAGTCGTTTCCAGCGAAGGCATTCGGTCTGGCATTTCAATCCACTAGCTAGGTAACTTTCAATTAGCTAAGTAGTGTGCTTTTTGTGGAAAAAGCTTGCGGCAAATCTAGACTCTTTTGGCTTTGCCAAAGGCAATTTTCTAAATATATACCTTAGTTAGATAGATAGATATCTTTGTACACAATACAGTTGAGGCGATACAAGTCATTTTTTAACTTCAACCCTTATTAATTGGATTTCTAAAAGGTTTTTTAAGGTTTTTTTTTTTTTTTTTTTTTTTGCATAAAATATTCAACTCCTTTGTATATAAACAAAATGATCGCAATAAAGGAAATACTTCATCCTTTCATATTAGTCGTCGCCATTAAAATTCATAGAAGCCTCCCGGTACAGTAATCTAAATAATTATTTAACCCCGACGTTTTAGGCTTTTTGTAATAGGCCATATTAAACTTTACCACATTCATTATAAAGGTTGTTTGTGAAGTTGACGCTCGATATCTTTTTAACTAAATATCATTATTATAATTGTTACGCAAATATTTTACACATCTTGCACATCAAAAGGGATAATCTATATATAAGGAAATGTTAAAGATTAATCTGTATTTCAAACTAAATTTAAATAAAAACTCTAGCTTGTGCAAGCGACTTCATTTGCCCTTCTTTTTTTATTTTTATATTCGTATATTTTTATTAATAAGGCATTAATTTCTTATTTTTATTTATTGATTATCCTTCGAGAACAGTTAAGCAAGTAGCAGGTACTTCTTATGAATGAAAAGTTCCTACTTGTAAACGTGTATGCAAAATTTCATTAGTCAAGTAGTTAAGGGCTTGAAAGCGAAATAAAAACACTCACTTTCGTATTTTTAATATTAGTTGAGATTGTTAAAAGTTGACACATTATATTTAGGTCTTTTTTACATAGTTAGTAAGTCCATTTTAGTTCAATCGATGAGTTGAAAGGTTGTGCATATTTTTCGAATAGATTTACTCAATTTGCGCCTCCGGTCGTCTCTTTTGATTTTTTTATATTTTTATTTGGTGGCTAGGTTTCCAGACACACGTATCGATTTTCCTTAAAATAACAAGTCTCTCTGTGTGTGGAGTGGAGGAGAGTGCCGACAACTGATATTTCAATAGTATTCTGATATCAAAAGATTAATTGGCGACTCGAAACGAATTTAGTTTACCGATTTTAATTTATTGCTCTCCAGAGCCTAACATAAACTATATAAACCGGCTTACAAGCTTTTGCATTTTTGTGCCACTATAACATAATTATAGCAATGAATAATTAATATTTGTTTACAGTTATGTGATTATAGTCTTTTTCAATATATTTTTTTGTGAACAGCTTTTTTTGTAAATTCCTCACAATGGACGAGTTTCGTCCGATATGGGCTTATTTATGAAGAAAAGCGTCATGAAATAAATGTCTAAGTCATTGTCAAGTACGATTATGTATTGTACGTAGGCGTGTTGATAATTTGATAATCGTGGTAAATACCAATTACCAAAAAAAAAAAGAGTACGAGCTCTCGTCCGCGTGACCAAAACGAGAGTTAGGCATCAGAGTTTGGCAAAAGTTAGATTAACTCCTTTCTGTAGCAACACTAACGACACATAATGGCATTAGTTTCCCACCGCAGGCGCTCTATAGACTGATGTTTCCGGGGGTATATATAGACGACACGGGGCATTTGTCCGATTACTTTGTTTATTGCGAGATTGGATGGGTTAGCCGTTAGTTTGTTGTTCGGAGTTTGATTTTGTGGGTTCATGTTTTTTTGTATTGGATATGTTTTGTTTTGGACTATAAATAAATACATAGTCCAAATGACACGCGCTTGTGTCATCATTAAATTAAGGCTATATGGAAGTAAATCTATGCTATGCTGACGACACGTTTGGTCTAGTGGCTAGTAACCCTAGCTATTAACCAAGCGGTCGCGGGTTCGAATCCCGCTAGGGGCAAATGTTTATGTGTTAACATTTACCTTTGTACCTGAGTCACGGATGTTTTGAATTTATAATATGTATGTATTTACAAAAAAAAAAAGTAATGTATATGTAGTATATCAACTGTCTGGTATCCATAATACAAGCATTAAGTTGCTTACTTTGGAACTAGATGGTGCTGTGTGGAATGTGTGAATATTTATTTAATTTAATATAAAAAAAAATTATTTGTATTTTTGTATGTTTGAACTACTGGACTTGATTTCAAAAATTCGAATTTAGACCACTGCTGGGTTATCTGTCTTTTTCTTCGCCACGCTTACTGTCTCATCATTACAAAAGTAGTTCAGCGTTTATTTTTGAGTGAAGTGATTCACCATGAAGTACTAAATATGTTTTTCATTTTCACACGTAGAGCGTGCCTTATTGAAAACGTTGCAAATAGATTGCCTTGCCTCGTTCCCCTCTTATAAATATTTTTTCTTAGACGTACATATATATTGGAAAAAGTGTTATATTTTCCACGCCCAGATGGTTCGTCGCTACAAGGAAATATCACGATAAATTTTTCGCGGCACAATGAACTGTTAGCGATAAAAGAAAGGCTTCGTTTTATAATTGAAAATGTTAATACAAATGTGAAGAAACTGCTAAATTCATACGCGATTATATAATATAAAATATCTGAATTTGATTTTCAACATTTTCTTTTCAATAGAAAATTGTACTTTTGGGTGGAACTAAAAGTACAACAAAATATAGCTTGAGTTCATTAAAAAACGCATTAAAAATGCTATTTTGTGTTTTCATCAGTTAAATAAAATAAGCTGCATTACCGCATGAAACTTAACGAGTCGTTAACTTAACGAACTTAGGGCCGGTATTTCAGTCTTTAGTTTAACACTTAACTAATCTTCACTTTAACGTAAAGCTAAGCTTACTCAGGAACGATTTGTGTTGAGTGAAAGTTGAAATACGCTATATAGTGAACTTAAATTTTATTCCTAAGAATAGTAACAGTTGAAATACCGGCCCTAAATGTTACAAATAATTAGTCGAGTATAGGTAACTTGTAGATTTTAAAGTAGCAGTGTCCATGACACGGTTTCCTTGGGAACATAACAGATCCCCTAAAAGTGAGTTTGGGTGAATAATGTCCCATGCTTTATTGCTCCACTTTATGGCTCGTTTATGAGTTCTGGCCGACGTTATGCTCATCTTTTTGCACTAAAAAAATATTGATGTCTCAATTTTTCGCATTTAAATATTCAGTCGTTTTGGTTCATTTTGGTAAATTATTTTATTTATTGACTACTTTACACGCGAACATTTTTATTTTTATTATGTAAACTTTTTTCTCATTTTTTTTAACTAACCATTTTTTTTTTGTAATTATAGGTTAATACTACTACTATTTTTCTTTTATTTTTTGTTCATAAGATGTACAGACAGTTTTAAAAGTGTATAGGTAATCTAATTTTATAGGTTACAAAAAAATTTGCTAAATGACTAAAACTCCCCCCCACACATTGTAAACATTGAGCTTTACTTAAGATAAAACAAAGTATAAAGATACTGTTCTGTTTGTTTTACAAGTCTAAATTAATAAACTTTGAATATTTTCAAAAAATAATTTGGACTTGTAAAATTTCGGTTATACCTACTAGTGTTAAATAAAAAATAAATTTTGAAAAAATTGGAACAGAATATTAAAAAAGTTAAGTGAAATTACCTACTTAACATAGACTGAAGAAGTTGCAGTGATAACGATTCTGCTTCTATGCACGCTTCTATTTCTTATTGTACCCACTTCAAAAATTTATCGTGATAAAAACTTATAAAATTTAAAGAAGTTTTTTGAAAGACAAAAGTGCAATTTAGTGTTTCTTATTAACAAAATTTCAGCAATTTCATATATAGATAATTATATATAAAGACAAAATGGCATTGGTTGGTTTAATTGAACAACAAAACGATACATCAAAATTAATCCAAAAGGCACTATCAAACTACAAGAAAAAGCCTAAAGAAAGATTTACTCGTGGATACGTTATAATTAGAGTGGAAATGTTAGCAGAATATTGGAATACTTTTAGAAAGGCTCATTTAGAAATTATAAAAATATGCACAAAGGAAGAAAAAGCAACACTGGAATACTTTAAAAATGCAGAATATGAAAAATGTGAAGAAATATACTTAACTTTCAAATCAGATATGACTGATGTCTTACAGACAAAGTTTTCAAACGTTTCAAACACAACTACTCAAATGTCAACAACTGAACAGGTTTGCAATCCATCTACTTCTCAAGAAATAAAATTACAATTTCTTGCAGTAAATAACTGAGTATAATTTATATAACACCCGGTACAGATACACAGATGTTACCTACAAGCTTTTAAGAAAATTATTCAAAAGCTTCAATAACCCTTTTTAAGTGTATTAACTCGTATAATTTTTCAATTTCGTAGTGAAACCTTGTATTTTTTTTTCCTTTACAATTTGAATTAATTAAAATGTCGGCCCTATAGGGCAAATTGTAATAAAAACGTCAATCTTATTTTCTTAGTTAGTAGCGTACCGGCTGGTTCCCGCGACTAATTATTATTGTCTGTCGAAAATTAGTATTTCAAGAAGCTTGTAAGTTTTCATCCGTATAATTAATTCCTTAATGAAATTATTGGTTCTGCATACAAAGTTTCATCCCTGTGTCACCCCCTTCAAGTTTTTTTTATTGATTTTATTGATAGCAAATCCAATCATTTTTATTGATTTATTGATTAAGTATATATGTTGTAAAAGAAACATGCGAAAATGGCTGAAAAAAAGAAATGCAGCTCTAGCAGACCTAGATTTTATGACAAAAAAAAAATTTTGCTCTAGAAGGATATTCAAGGAGAAAACGGGGGAATTTGTATGGAAAAACGCTGCTAGCGTTCCCTCTTAAGTGAACTTTATAGAATTTGTGTTTGTAGCTCTCAATAATATTGCATTCCGTGAACGACATCATAATAATTACCCATTTTGGATATCTAATATACCTTTATATTTTACATAAATGAACAACTATTGTATTGTATACGAGCAGGCAATATTGTGTGTTGGTGAGTGTATTGTATTTTATCTGTCTGTGCAATACCAATAAATAAATCCCTCATTACCCCACAAACGGTCGTAGCACAATAAATATACCCCGGCATCGCCTATTGTCTGCCGTAATCAACATGTCGGAGTTACACCCGCCCCGCTCAGGGTTGCCGCTGGAAAAAAAGATAAATTATGACAACTCTTTGAAATGTTGCTTGAAAAATCTGATCTGATTCTGATATATTATACAACTTATCATTAGTGTTACTTTAGTGTTTTAATTTGTAGTAAACAATATTGAGTGGACTCTATGTCAACACTGGAGTTTAAAATACTAATAGTAGAACTTGGTATTTACTACCTTTATGTTGTGACGCAAATTTTATACTTGTAGTACTTCGATGGTGTAAGTACTCGTATGTACTTCTTTTGCAAAATTGAACCCATCGCTAAAAGAAATTGGTAAGTATCTGTAAATACCAGCTACCAACATATCTGGTTTCATATCTATTTTGCCATTATGTTTTTTTAATCAAATTTAAATTATAATTAGTTTTATGTTTTTGTGCATCTTAAATATTCATTTTTTTACATGAAGTAGTTGTTACAGGGACTATTATACTCATGCATGGTTTGACGCATCTCTATCGCTTCAGCCATACAAGAAGAAATTACTAGTAGTTATTTGGGTAATGGGCAACCCTGACCGCGAGGTTCAGGGGTGCTAGAGCGAGAAACGTGGGCGGGTGGTGTGACCATGTCTACATTATTATAGAGACTGATGTGCAATATGTTCTCTTTTGTTGTAATATACTTATATATACATGTTACATTAAAATATATTAAGTATATATTATGGAATATTTTTATGGAATCAACCATAACATTGAGCTAAAGATAACTCGATCAATCTAAAAGATTCGATCTCGAAAATTATGAAATCATATTAATTTTATTTTACTAGGCCTCCAACGAGGCAGCCATCAAACAATATAGCAGCAATGTTTAAATTAATTAGCACTTGGCGTAAATTTGTCGTACTTAAATGATTTTTCAAGTCAAGGTCGTCAGACAGGCTGACAGTTTACTCGATGGATAGCGGCTACCCTAGCCTATTAAAGTTGTTCTTTAAATATTCAGTGTGTATTCAGGGTACAGTCGAAATATTGTATTTGGGTGAGTGGTTTTTCGCAACGTATGCCACATCGCTTTGTTTGAGATTATCTCGCCCAGTTCGGCGCCACCTCGACCGACTTCTCTCGATGAATTATTAAACGTTTGTTACATTTTGTTATATTTGTCAATTGCCCCAACTCGTCGAACTCTGACTAGCCTTACATTTTGTGGTATTTGTCATTTGCCCCAACTCGTCGAACTCTGACTAGCCTTACATTTTGTGGTATTTGTCAATTGCCCCAACTCGTCGAACTCTGACTAGCCTTACATTTTGTGGTATTTGTCAATTGCCCCAACTCGTCGAACTCTGACTAGCCTTACATTTTGTGGTATTTGTCAATTGCCCCAACTCGTCGAACTCTCTAACCATAAAGCCTTCTTTAACTGATGATTTAGATAATTATTCAATTGTATTAAACCACGGTTAAGTCATTACAGCGCTCTTTAAATTCAATTTCAATGAGATTAGTCAGTCATTAATGGCTGTGTCCAGATAGGAGATAAAGCGAAACGCCTTTATGTCGCAAACAATGAAAACGCTGCTGAGGAACTTCTTTAGTTTTAAGCGTTTGGTACAAGTTATAAGATTTATAACAACCCGGCAAGTGGACTGTAAGTGGTGATAAACATTATTTTAGTAAATAATTATTTTCTACTTTCGATCGACAAAAAAAAATTCGTTATTAATTTGTAATTAACTATAATAATGGTGTATGAAGTAGTTTATATGTTAAACAAAATTAGTATCTAATAAAAATATTAATAAAACGCTTTCAGCTTGTGACATGAACATAGGTATATAAAGTGCTGAGCTCGTTCGTCCATTCATTGTGAGGACCTGAAAACAAGAGAGGCTGTCCTTTACAAAGCTGTCGATAAATGTTTCTTATTGAATTTAATAAGTTTACCTGAGTATAATGTTTCTTAGGAAACAAATACAATTATAAATTGTAAAATAATAATGAGAACAAGCCGCCCACGATATAGGTACCTATTCTATTTTTAAACCCCCGACTCCCGAAGCAAAAACGGAGTGTTAAGTTTGACGTCTGTCTGTAGAATCGTAGCTCCCAAACGGATGGGCCCGAATTTGATTCGGTTTTCTTTTTGTCTGGAAACTTTTCCCATTGCTATAATTTATTTGAAGACCATCAGCCCAATTACTTAGTTGATGAAGGGATTTCACTAACTTCCATAATTTCGATTGATGTGAAATTTTGTCTACCTACTGTTACTTCGATGGTATTTCTAAAAGGCATTTTCAATGCAAATTATTTGATAACAATAAAGAAAATTCTTAAATTTTGTATAATTGCAGACACTAATAAAATGTAGTATAGGTTAGGTACTCATCGTACATTACGTATAAAATGCGGTGTGTGGCCCCAACTGGAGTCGGCACGTGTGACGCGGCACTTTATAGCATTCCGTTTCGCGCTGCACTAACTATCCGGCCATATTTGTACAACGAACGGTGTACTTGTCGAGAAAATTGCTCTATTTATTCAAGAAATTGCTTCTATAAATGCATGTGTGCATTTACTTCATTCCGAGTTTAGTTTTTGTAATTTACGATTTAGCCAGAATATGTGTGAACCCAAAAATTGTTTTTTTTTTTTTGGGCAACGAAGATTTATCAACAACGACATTTGTCTTAACAATTTTAGAAATTCATTTTGCACTTGATTCTTGAGCCTTTTATTCGTTTTAAATAAAATTAGAGCACAAACTTGCAAAAAATTTAGCCTACTACTGTAAGACAATGAAACCGAGCCCTATACAACGAAGAATATTTTTATTTAGTTGATTATTTATTGATATATTCATTTAGCGTTCAAATTGTAAGCTAACTTGCATGCCATATGAAGCGTGCAACACTGAACCACCTGGGATACGGATCATCCGGATAACCGGCAATTGAGCTTAGCTTGTTATCCGGCAGAGGATTATTTATGTCCGAAACAGGTCGGTCGCCGTCCTGCGGCCATCCCGTATGCCACTGATTAATTATATAAATATAATAATATAATTATGCATGCAAACCAAATGGTTAATGGTTTGTGGAGTTTAGCAAATTGTTGTATCAGTAAGGCACGCACTTAACGATGAAATATAACATACTAGCTGTTGCACGCGACTTCGTCCGCGTAACATTTATAAATAACTAGCTGGTGCTCGCGGCTTCGTCCGCGTGGAATAGTTATTTTGGAAATCATTTGGGTATCTCGAACGGTTTTCGCAGCGCACGCAACGGAAGCCCTCAAAGATGAATAATTTTCCCCGTTTTTTCCACATTTTCGACTGTTTCTTCGCTCCTATTAGTCGCAACGTGATGTTATATAGCCTAAAGCCTTCTTCGATAAATGATCTATCCAACACAAAAAGAATTTTTTAATTCGAACCAGTAGTTCCTGAGATTAGCGCGATCAAACAAACAAACTCTTCAGCTTTATAATATTAGTATAGATATAGCCTATGTAACTAGCTGATAAATAATATAGCTTCCCAACTTACAGTGAAAGAATTTTTCAATTCGGTCCAGTAGTTTCGGAGCCTATTCAATTCAAACAAACAAACAAACAAACAAATCTTCCTCTTTATAATTTAGTATTGACAAATTATGACTGTCAACAAATAGCTAAAAACATCTCTTGTTTTTACTGTTTAAATGTTATTTTCACAGAATAGATCGTATGTATAATACATACTCAGAACAATAACTAAAGCATAGAAGTAAGGCTAAAATAAAAACCAATATTTATAGTGTGTTGCTTCTTACACTAATGCATTGAAGCCATAAGTCAAAAAGAGATAAACATACAAACTTTGTTCTTATTTTTGATCAGCGTACCTAGTTAAAACGTCAAATTTGGTTCCTTTCGTACTTTGGTGCCGTTTTATGATGCCGATTTAAAGAGGCTGGCTAACGTTAACAAAATGATGGCGCAAAGTGTCAACTTTACTTATCTGTCTGTACCTATGTTTTTGTTTTGTGTGTTTCTTGATTTCTGTTTCTGTATCAAAATATAATAAATCTAGCATCAAATCAATTATAACACTAATTAGATATCTGTGAATTCTTTGATTACCTAGAACAATGTCTTGTTCAGTCCCAGGATGTAAATCTAATGCGTCCAGAAAACAAAACGAGTATATGTTTATAAGTTACCATCGGTAAGTGATTTTGTTTGTTTGTATAATCAGTCATGCAGTAAATATACTGAGAGCTTGTTTGTATAATAAATACCACTAATAAATTCTGTTTTTTGAATGTACGTACCTAATATTTTAAGAAAAAGATAAAAACAGTATAGGTTATGTAAGTGTTGTGCCGCATATCGTCTTATATATATGGATAATTTGTATAGGTCACTCTGGTACGGAACAGCCAGACGAACATCTAGTGACAGTATATTTGTCTCTCTTTAGTTTATGGCTTCAGTGCATTGGTATAAGAAGCAACACACTATAAGTATTGGTTTTTATTTTAGCCTTACTTCTATGCTTTAGTTATTATTCTGAGAATACATACCTAAGACGACTTTAAGTAAGAACAGTTGACATAGAGCAATAACGTTTCGCGCCTGTGGGCCCACGTTCTGTGCCAACTAATTTATTCTACGTACAATGTCGCACGTACTGACTTTAAATTAACAAATTGTTTGTCTCTTTTCAACACGCAGTATACGACTTATATCTCTTTCTCTCTCTCTCTCTCGTCGTTTGACACAAAATAAAACGGTCGGAAGAAACTATAAACGAAGCAATAACAAACAATATCGACTTACACTTTGAAAGAGACATCTCGCATTAGTTAGATTAGTCTCAAGTTATCAGCGCTAGGGCTTACGCCCTATTTCAAGAGCCCTTATTCATTCAACCCGCTTACGCGGGCTTATCAACTAAAAAGTATAATAAATTGTCAATTATGTTAAAGCATAGTTAAATGAGTCGAAAATAAATAGTTTCTATAGTCAGTAGAGAGAAACAGAGAGAGTGTTATGCGAATATTTGAACGCAGACATTGCCCGGAGCCAGGGGCGCCCGCGTCAACGATGTTGATTAATATCGCTCTTAGGGACTTCTAATTAGTATCTCGCTTTGCAAGAGGAATGCCAATGGGGCCATAAAACGAGCGAACACGCCTTGTACAGGAGACCAAAAAAATATTTATCGCGTGAATGAAATTCGCATTGGGTTTTTTAATATGTCCTATTAATGTATGTTCAAAAGTATTAAATTCCCTTGGCACGTATACGCACCAAAAATAATGGGCTTATGCTCCACTCGCACGTGGGAGTTTAATATTTTTTAAAATACCTACAAATAATTCCCCTTTCGCACGAGTATAAATATGAATTCCCCGCTCGCACTAATACAAAAGTACAGTTCACAAAATACAAAACGTAAAATAAAATAAAAATAACACACAAAAGATATGTAAAACTTGTAACGAAAAGACTTACGACTTTTAATCTATTTAATAGGCTTAATTTACACGCATTCTGTAATAATAAAACAAAACATAAAGTAAATACTAAAACAAAATAGTGACATGTAACAAAAATGTACAAATGTTAATAAATTTTCTTAATATAATATCAACAACAAAACATAATTTGTAATAAAATATTTTTTCTATACTTAATGATTTATAACGTCTTAGAATTTTCGATGATTACTTACATGCTAATAAAATTGATTCTCGTATTATTATTATAATACTAATTCATTATTTTGAAATATTATTTACTTTACTAAATTGCAAATTTTTTCTATGCAATGGCCAAGACTTATCAAGCCACTTAAATGATTTTGAATGGTATTGTTAATTTTTGCGTTTTTTTCTAACAAATTAGAATTTCTAATGGAAATGGGTTCATCTCGGTAAAATTGTTTTATTTTTAAATCGGTCAAACAAGCATTATTATAAATCACATCTAAAAACTATTTTAAACTTGTACACTATTTTATAATTATAGACAAAACAACGAATGTGCACAATTTAACAAATATATATATAACTTTAATGTTGTCTAACAGAGGCGTGAATATCTACTGAAGGAAAGGAGAAAGATTTAAAGGCAGGTAAAACTTATTTGCAATCTACTTAATGCAAAATAAAAAAAATCTGTGCGCCGTCGAGGTGCCCTATTGTTTATAATTTACCTAATGTACTGAAATGCACGTGCATCCTTCTAGTTGGCATTCGGCAACAAGCAAAATACCTTTATTTTTGTGTCTAACTGTACAAATTCAGAGTACTCTCGTGTCTCGTGGCAGTGGAGCATATGTATTCGTGCGAAAGGGGAAATTATTTTAAAAAGTTTTGATTCGTGGCAGTAGAGCATACTTATAGTGCGAAAGGGGAATAAATTATTCGTGCCAGATTCTTCGTGCGAGTGGAGCATAAGCCAAATAATGTTATCTCAATTTTATGTAATTTGTTAATATTTTAAATTTAATAAAATGATAAAAATTTGTTCTTGACATTTCTTGAGAAAGGATGCCGACTCCCTATATTCCCCATGCACTTGTAGCATCTGTGGCTGTGGCTTGTAGCTTGTTCTAATGGGCGACGGTAGCCACATGCCATCAAGTGGTAAAAAAATATAACTTGGTTTGTATAGAAAATTAAACATTCAGAAGGAACATTGGGTTAGTTTTGTGGCCTCAATTCCCAACCAATCTAAACTATCTTTCCACTAAATTGCTGCTTTAGTAATTCTCTCGTTTTCATTTGACTCGCGCACATCGTGGGTAGGTAGAGGTACAGCCTACATATACAAATTAATGTATCGCTTTCTATATATATATATAGATTGTTGCCAACAAACTTCCCGACATACATGTCCCCCAGCACATAATATATTATGTATGTACAGAATGTTTGATGTATGTGAAGGTTTGAAATTACTTGTCGTCTTCACCATCTTGTGCTTTCTAATGTTTATTACATACTTCAATTTTAATATACAAAACTAATATAATAAATATGAAGGGTTTGTTTGTTTGTTTGTTATTATTACGCAATGCTATGCATTATACGTTGTCAAGGGTACAGGAAAGGAAGTACAGGAAAAGACAGGAGGCGCCCCCTTTCATCCAGAAAATATATAAGAAAATAGTATTTATCCCCAAGGGATCATCTAAGATTGAATAAATGCTTATTGCTAATAATTAATTATTTAATCTTATTTATGTTGCCTAAACTTTGTGTCAAATAATAAAATAAATTTTGTAATTTGAAGAACTCACCTGCCCGGTTCTGCTATCGTCGTCGTAACCGCCTCCCGCAGATTCAATAAATTAGAGCGGCTGCGTAATTTGCTATTTCAATTTGAAATTTTTTACTATTTGCATAATTTCTATTGTATCTGAAACGATACAGAAGACGAATAAAAACCCCAATTCTGTTATTTATAGGTGAATTCCAAATTGAATTATATAATATTGTATATAAGTACCTACTTATATAACTCACACAAACACTGCTTTAGCCATTTTCTACATAACAGTGTATCCTGATTCTGACCATTTTTGCCCTGCGAAATCCAATTTGAAAACTTGCTTAGGAAACCATTTATGCATTTGAATTTGGGTTTCGAAGGAACTTCGCGATACGTACGACCTCTATAAATCAACACTAGAAATATTCTTGTGCGTCAACGGTTTTTTTCTTATCAATTTACACGTTTCCTACCCATATATCAAATCCTATATAATACTGATTTTTTAGTGTAATTTTTCAGTAGGTACTGTTTGACATTTTTGTCTTTTTTTTTTCTTAAAATGGAGGAGAGGAGAGGAGTTGGCAATACCGCCTCCATTTTATTTTTATCACGATACAATAAATTGTATTTTCAAGTATTAAGCTGATCAGTCACCTGCCAAACAGTAACCTGCACCGTCTTACAACAGACCACAGGTGCAGTAAGACATGCCAGATTGTGTTCATCTATCATATAGAAAACTAGCTGGTGCCCGCGACTTCGTCCGTGTTGAAAAAGCAATATATCGCCTGATATCGTTATTGCTATTTAAATACTTAGCCAGGAGTTAGTTTCCTTAATTTTAGATAATCCCCCGGCAGCAGTACTTTTTTTCTGGATGAATGGTCCTTTCTGGTGTCCCAGACAACATGTATACAAAATTTAATGGTGATCGGTTCAGTAGTTTTGGCGTGAAAGAGTTACAAACATCCATACATACATCCATACAAATTTTTGCATTTATAATATTAGTACAGATGGGAATACAATACAGAAAAGTATTTACTGCCGACGGTGATCATTTAAGTTAGGTCGTCAGCTTGATTGCCGCCTTACATCAGAGAAAGAGTGATGGTGAAATGCAGTAGGTACCTATTTAGTTTAAGCATTGTGATTTTTGTAAGAACGGGCCTCTGTAAGGTTAGCACAGCGATCACGTGCCGAGGTGTTCAATCACGCCGACGGAGACTGTGAAAAATGTTCACTTTGAACACAACGTACATACATATAATATATACACATAATGTACACGATGGAAACCCTCATTACATGTTTGTATGGGGCACAGGAGGGTTGAGGTATTCGAATTTCCTAATCCCAGCGTGATTCCTCAATACTAAATGCTCGTAAAAGCAAGTGATGTTGCTTACTTGAAAGTTTGTCTCTTAGCAGTAGCCGAAACTAAGCTAAGTTCGGCACCCGATCAGACCGACTGATTTGAAAATTTTATGTGTCAATAAAAAATCGTTTGTTATTATCATCATCACTAATTTGACGATGAAGAAAAACATCGCGAGACTTAATTATATCGAAGGCTACACACATCCGGCATCGGACTTGCTACTGCTGACACGATGATGGTGAAGGTGATGATGATGATGATGATGATGATGATGATGATGATGATGATGATGATGATGATGATGATGATGATGATGATGATGATGATGATGATTATGATGATTATGATGGTGGTGGTGGTGGTGGTGATAATGATGATGATGAAGTATTAAAACTTCATGAGTAGGCACTCGCTCACACATTCAGGTGCTATAGAGGTAAAATGGATGTATGTATCATAAAAATATTGTAACACATTTATTGGGTAGGTACAATAATCCTCGCGTAAAACGAGATTGTACACATTTCAATACTCGTAAAAATGTAAAAAAGTGCTGACATATATCGCTCGTAAAAAGGAAATTAGCGATGTACATAGCAACTACACGCCATTCGAAATTCATTTTGATTAAAAAAAAAAGTTCTTATCGAGTGTATTTTTATTGAAATCATAACTAAGCACTTACTCCAAAAAGTGAGCTTCCTGTAAGCCTTTTTAATTTTTTTATTGTCAAGAGATGCTTTTTATTAAAAGTATCCTGTAAAGTATATTTCTTCAAGTATATTTCTTAAATAAGTAAATCTGTACTTCTATACTAATATTAAAAAGGGGAAAGATTTGTTTGTTTGTTTGTTTGTATTGAATAGGCTTCGAAACTACTGGATGGATTTAAAAATATCTTTAACCTATAGAAAGCTACATTATTACAGCAAATAACATAGCGAGCAACATATTTTATAAAGTTACGCGGACGAAGTCGCGTGCAACAGCTAGTATTTCAATAGGTAGATATAAGGTGTGTTTCGTTATCTCGGCTATTTATATACCTATTATAGCACTTTTATAGGTAAAAACAACATGATCCTATATGTTTTAAAATTGAATGAAGAAAATAAAGCTTTATAGAGCTCTTTCACGCATCCAATCCAATTTGGTAATATACGAGGAAACCGTTTTCTTTTAATGACCCTCACTTTATTGTTTTTATATGTAAATTGAGTTCTAAATTCAATTTGAGGTTTGCTTAAATTTTGTTACCTCTGAAACGTTTGTTTAGCGTTTTTATCGCGCGTATAAGGGAACCAAACGCTGAGTCAAAATAAATAAGCGCCAATAATAAATTTAACACGGACGATTTTTTAATTCACAACAATTTGTATCGATTTTTTTAGTTGTTGTTTAGAGAAAAATGTAAATGTTTAAAAAAGTGGAACATTTGCGGTCTTTTTTTTTTTACAAAACTGTTTTTTTAACCATAGCTTTAGTATTGCTACCGTTCTGTTGTTTTAACTTATTACAAAAACACTAATTATTAAATTATTATTATAATAATATGACAGATTCAAATTAATAAAATTTATTCTAATTATTATAATGATTGACTTGTGGTCTTTTTTTTTTGATTAATGTAAATTATTTGTAGTAATGTGATATTTTTCCTTGTTCACAGGTAACGTAGCGGATAACATCGTCGAACACAATATAATGGGAAAGAAATGAAAATTTGTTCAGTAGATACCAGTCAGGGGCGAATCGGCGTCGCACGAGTTGAACTTTTCAAAAACCATTTCTTAGCGGATGCTTACGTTATAAACTAAACCTAAGTCCCAAATTTCAGCTTTCTACATTTACTAGTTTTCGCTGTGCATAGATAGTCAGGAGAAACAAGTTATTTCGTTATTTATAGTAACTAGAAACTGGTTATATCAAGAGACAATTAAAAAGGCTTTCCTATATTTCACGTGAGTGCTTACGTAGGCTTAGCCTACCTATTAAATTTAATAGGTAAAATTAATTTATTGGTGTAGAATACACTATAAAGCCGAAATTGTAGATAAAGTCTAAAAAGTATATAATATGGCGTCACGTCTCAATTATTTCTCAGTACAAATACAGTAGTAGACTATTCCCAAGCGCGTATCGTGTTAACCTTGTGACTGTCGCTGGGTATAATATAGATAGAGAGCCTTTGCCCTTGGCCTTAGGCCGCGTGAAATGTTAAAAAGTAACAGACAGTCATATGTTTCTTTCGTTTCTATATTGATCCTTGCGGTTTGTTTACCCATGACATGACGAACTTAACAGACAGAAGGACAGTTATTGAAATTTTTAATATTATAATACTAAAGATAAATTTATAATAAAATATTAATAAAAATATCAGAGCTTGAGGAATCCAATCCAATTTTGAAACACTTGAGAACGTTACTGTTCCATATCCATAAATGTAGGTAAATTTAAAAATTATTTATGTTTAAATATACTTTAAATATTATTAGTCGATTGTTACAAAAAAAGTCTTATTAAGTAATTAATAATACTAAATCAGTATCTGAACTGGCAAGGATTCAGAACGCAGTATAAAGGGATTTTAAAAATGCTTTGTATTGAAATGTATTGAATGTACATAATTAGTCATTATGCTATTCTTATCTATTATTAAAGAGCAAGTGACGATTCACATACAAAAAAGTTTCTACATACCTACTTTATTTATTTCCTAAGTGCTTGATATACAAATAAAGTATATCGTATTAAATGTCAAATTTATTTGTTACACTCACGTAGATACAGACATACCTAATCTAGTACTTTTGATATTCGTACTACCTCTGCTCATCAGCAGATTTTTCAACAGATTTCAGTAGATTACATATAAAATATTTTTAGCTCATATAATATACCCACTTCCATGTTTGAGAGCTGCCCAAGAAGTGCCCACCTTCCTATCCGCTTCCCTTATTCGTTATCCTACTGCCTACCAACAATTGGACCGTCAGCTTGCTTGCCTATCGTAGGACTTACGGGTTAATATAAATTTTACTTTGGTTAAATATTTTATAAAAAGGTCCTTTTTTTTCGGATCAACTTTCATAATACGCACTGCCAAAGAATGGGGAACTCCCTTCCGGCGTCTGTGTATCCGAGCTCATGTAAATAGACATTTTCTGTGCTAGCTCGCTCCATCGACGGCCTCGTCTTTGCTGCACGGCTAGATGCTGGCCAAGAGCAAACCCATTATTATTATTAATAAAAAGATGATATTCACGTAAATGATCGCTGCCTCAACACACTATCAAGAAGTGCGTATGACTATTTCGGCGATCAATCAACGCCGAGTGAAGGAAACACGATTGGTAATTAGTGTTGCAATTGTTCCGACAGACTGTTTTTATTTATTTTTTTTGCCTTTCCTACAAAATTAGTGAGCGCATTAAATTCTGCTCGACACCCATTTGGCCGGCTTACCAGCCACTTTGCTTGCCAAGCACCTCCCACCCGACACAGAGCAAATATTGCAACCAAGCACTGTTCACACTTCAAGATAGGAAAATTGAAGTTAAGCTTTGGTAGCAGAATTAATTCCGTTTGAAACTTTCATAGATCTTTCTGAAGACGAGCATTTATTTGGTTGGTGGTCGTGTGTCGCGCGTAGCATTTGTGTTAGATAGATGCCTACGCTACGCCAGCAAAGTGAACTCCGAGCGCGGCATGCATATTGCATGCATACAGTGCAATAATCCCCACGTAGGTATACTTGCGTCTTTGTGTGTTATTGCACATCCGTTGCAACATACGCGATGGTATGCTTAAGTGGTCGCTTTAAATGCTATTTCAAAGCTTTTTTTAATATAATTTTAACTAGCTTTGCTCCTAGGTCCTACCTAGGCTGTAGTACTCAAACTTTGAGCACACAACAAAGTGTCTAGTTTTTTTTTAAGATACATAACCAACACCTGAATTCAAATTAATTTACTGATAAAAAATATATTACATATATCGAAATAAAATCACAATAAATTCCAAATTATGCTCAAAGTATCAATTATTTCATAACTTCTTGACAATTTGCAATTCTTGCCATTGCCACGAACATACAGAGATGATTTCATCTTTATAATAATAACGTTCGCAAGATGATATAACACTTTGTCATCGTTAGACTTTTAAGTTGATAAAACAAACAGACAAACAAACGGTATGTCATAATCGTGTTTTTTTCATTTTTCATGGCGACTGTAGGTATATACATACATATGTGTACACGCAAAGCCTGTATCACTGGGTCCTGGGTAAATTAATAATTTTGTTTACAAAATTAGATTAAATCACAAAAAATTTCAAATTACGTTTTACACATTAGATAGTTTTATTTATAACAAAATTGTTATTGTTACAAAGTTATAGTATGTATATATTGTTATAGTGATGAACGATCGTGTCTGTGTGAGTACTTGGGAGGAATTAATTTGCTCTTGGGTGGATTCATATGAGATATTTATTAGCTAGCTAGGACTCAAGAACACTGGAATCTATTCAGTCGTAATATTATTATATTAGGTGAAGTGAAACACACGGTTGCCAGTGCCCGTACTATAGAGTATTCGCCGCGGATGAGGATGAGGATGACGGATGACACCGCGCGCGGGGCGGACGGACGCGCGACGGACAAACAACGGACGAAGACAGATTACCTTCCGCAGAGACGCACACAAACTGTTGAAATGCTACATGAAAAACATTTCGTAGCCTCTCTTTTTATATTTTTTTCTATTCTAGCTCATGTTATTCTTTGATGTACCATTGTCAACCATTTGCTGAGTACCTGCCTACTGTGTTGTCAATCGTTGTAGAAAATATTCTTAAACGCACACCACGTTGTTAGTTGGCTACCGTAGCCTATAAAGACGCGAGCAACCCTTCTGGGGTTGTAGGTGCGTGCGCCGACCCTGCAGGAATTTTCGTCACGCTTACCACGTTGTAGTTAGGTTGTGCGCAAAAGGGATATTATTCCAAAGCTCGCGCGCAACCCTAGGAATAAATTTATATATATTCATCAGTGCCTTATCCAAGTAATACGGATAAATAACTCATCACAGCACCAACCATTGTACAGCTGGTACAACACGCAAGTAGATGTTGAAGGCCTGTTGGATCAAACCATCTCGGAGGGCGATTTTGCGATTCCTTGCGACACAAAATTAGTCATGTTCTTTGCTTTTGGGTTCATTTTCAAAAACAGGCTTACTGAGGAAGGAAGTGATTCAACAAGCTGTTGATATTCATTTTTGGATGTACACAAACTGTGATAAAATTAATAAAAAAATTAATCACCTTGTTTATACTGAAAAAGCGTCTGTGATTCTTTCAAAGGATTAACGGGATAATTAAAAGTAAACTGTCTAAAGTACCTTGGATCTCGTGAAGGTATTTACAGTGATTAAAGTTTACCATTAGTACCCACCATCAAAGAAATAAAAACAAAACTTCTAAAGGCAAACGTCATTAGATATTTACCTACCAATCGTTTGTCATTAGGAAAAATGTTATATATAATATGTATGTACCTATATACGTTTCACAAATTGGGCATTTCATAAAAGGATCGTAACGAGAAATATAGCGAAAAATCTGGGCAATCTATCAAATAGTTGCAAAGTTGGTGTTCCGCCGGAAGCGCTCGGCGGCCATCATGGTCCGCCATTAGCCGCCGGAAGTGGCCGGCGACGCGCGGGGCGCCGGTTCAGCACTGCTTACCGGTTTACAGCTTTATGAAGCAACTAGCTGATGCTCGCGACTTTGTCCGCTTTATTGGGAGGTTGAACGTTTCTTAAAAACTAGCTGTTGCCCGCGACTTTGTCCCCGCATTCAAAATTATCAAAATTATCCAAGACAAAAATATTTTTTCAATTCGAACCAGTACTTCCTAAGATTAACGCGTTCAACCAAACAAACAAATTCTTCAGCTTTATAATATTAGTTTTAGTATAGATTGCTAATTTATTTTTAAATTTATTCTTACTGGTTTTCAGAAACAGTATTTTTTTCTATATGAAAAGTAACATACTGTACCTACCCTGATAACGTGTCGTGTATGCAAAGTTTGACGATCGTCGATTGGATAGTTAAGGCGTGGAAGAGAAGAACAAACAAACTCAATTTCTCATTTATAATGTTAGTTATAACTATGAATAATCTTATAGGTGTACGTGCGCAACGTCCTATATAACGACGAGTATAATTAATCTACCTTAATTGTCGTTAATTAATCTCCGGTTTGTGCGAAGATTGCACATTTATGTGCGTTAGCTGTGTGCCTATTTAAGATTAAATTAAAATCATCGTTTAAAGAAAGATATTAAAATGTAAATATATCTGTATACCTATACATACTAGTTTTTGTCCGCGTCTTCGTCCGCGCCCCTTTTTCTCAGGAGTTAAAACATTCATGCTGTCTCATTATTGCTCGTATATTTCTTTCCATACACACAAAGATTTTTAATTAAGTATATTTTGATGAGCTCTCATTGTGTAATAACCGTTTTAATTTTATATATATTCGCCCGTGGTTACTATAAAGCGAATTATAAATTTGTCTAAGACAAACCTCGCTCCGACTAATGACGATGTCGTCTGATTCCAATTATGACGGAAACGCTAAAAGCGTGGCAACAATCGTTCCCGGATCGATATCTCGTTAAATCGGCACGCGGCTATCGAACAAATCCCTTATATTACACTTAAACTTATTATCCTTTATTTTACACTTGAAATTTTAGTTTTCCCTATTCAAGTATGAGAAGTTTCTAAAGCAGAGCTCTCCCAAAGACTAAAACAATTAGGTACCAATCAAGCAACGATCCCTTGCAGAAGTCCAACATGAAAAAAAAAACACATAGTTTTATATGGCCAAGAATTATTGTGTCGATAAAAAAAAACATAGATATAAGTAAGTAATTGATAAGGTACAAGTGTTGCGAATATCCAATTATCCGATCCCAGGGGTAACGCTGTAAAAACTTGCAACAAAACTGAATTAAGTGTAATATCCACTGGACATTTTAATTGTTCGCTTTTGCACTCCTCTTAATTGGCCCTTGTCGCATTTAATTAAACATTTGACGATTCCACATGACACGCTTCACGGTGGATGTCATGTTACGTAATCAGATTTTCATGGTATTTGTTTCGTGTTCGTGTGAATGCGGATTGTAGGCTCGTGCTACTGTCGTGCTCGTATATTGACATTTAATTTTGTAACTTATTGTGATCTGTGAAACGTAGGAATATCAGCACAGACACTTATGAGACGCAACGCAAGCACAATAATGCGAAAATCTTAACGTCTCTGATAATTAAAAAGACAATTGATACTTTTTTGTAAAAGTCGACAGGCTAACGGACGGCCATGTTAATGGTTGGTGCAGACCTCAGTGGAATAAAGGTTAAGGGATTGAGCTCTGATATCCTTTACTCGCAACAGCACATGTGAGTCGAAATTTAAATAATAGCATGTGCTATTATTTAAATTTCGACTCATTAAAATAAGAATTATTTTATTTAATACATAATACATAATAAACTATCCAAAATGACATTTTGACTCTTTCGCCGATGTTAAAGGTGGTATGTTTGAGCACCAATGTTCACTTTCTTTTCGAAAACACTTTTATATTTTCCAAATTGTCTCTCTCTCGCTTTCTTTCTATTTACAGAAGCGCGCGAACGTTTCGTCCATGTATGTACGTACGTGTGACAGGAGACCGTGTCACTGTCACTGTCACTGTCACGCTGACACAATACAATTATGTTATAAATACGTATATGTATATAGTTTTATGTATATGTAAATAATAGTACGTACGAGTGAAACTTCCGTAGTAATTAATTCGGGATAGTCTGTAGATTTTTCTTGATTTTTATTATAAATCATTTTTATTATAATTTCCAGTCAATTTTTCTTTGCTGCAATGTATTTTTTTGTACACTTATTGACAGTTTTTGAATTACATAAAAAGTTTCACTTTTGACGCTGTTAGTTTTGGACTGACGCATACATTTTTTTTTCATTTTTCTAGCTAAAAGAATATCAATATTATTATTTTTTACGGTGACGACGACGTGCGTAATAATTTATCAATCAATACTAATAATAAATCTGTAAGTGTCGGTATTATATGTGTGTATGTTCCTCCTACATAAACTCTTAAACGAATTTACTGATTTCAATGAAACTTGGTAGATAAACATTTAGACGTACGGCACACAGGATAAGCTACTTTTTTACGCGGACGAAGTCGCGGGCGCCAGCTACTTTATTAACAAAATCACCATCCCAATTTGAATTATTGTGTGCTAGCCTTATTATCTGATTCTTCTAAATCAGAACCCACTGAAAATTTACATAGGTGCCCGTGTTTTAACATAGGTAACCGCAAAGCAGCGATTTAACTCTTGAAAATGGGGAAACATGGTTAATTTTACACTTAAAAACATTCTAATTTCGCCGAGCCTCACCCTCATTATGAAACTTTAATAATTTACGCATTTAAAACCGTCCGGGACGAACGGTTCCGTTCCGAAGTCGCCGATAAATTGTTAATGCGCATAAGTTTATTATTTATCGCAGGGAAGTTGACGCGTCTCGTGCAAACCAGAGATAATACTCGCAGTATACTAAATTCACAGTATGTACCTACATTATATCGAAATAAGCTGTGGAACCATCAGGCTTAATTATCCTGGTTTAAAAAGAAACTTTAACCATAATTTTTTTTTCGCTGCGACAAAAGCAAAGGCTGTATTCATCTCAGTCTCATATAATTCAGGGGACAACTGACTGAATAATATAATTCAACTAATTGAATAATATAACAATTGAACTATTCGAGTGAATAGGCTCACTCGAATATCTACTGGGTGAGCTCGCTCCATCATAAGACTCATCTTCGCTTCACAGCTGGATGTTGGCCAAGAGCAAAAGTCTCTAATAAAAAAAAAAACTGATTCTCCTGCTTCTAATCATTAGCTGTGATGATTTATATACCAGACACCCAATCATCGATATGATCTATTAAAAATAGTCAAATGGAGGTAGTAATAACTATTTTGTATAAGGCACCAGCACCACACGCCTATTCGATTTCAGTCCAGAAAACAGTCCAGATGGTGTTAGTAGAATTAAGCTGTTCTAGAATTCTCCAGTGTGTCGTGTTGGTAGCCATTGCTGAGCACTTCAATATTTACTTCATAATTTTTCAGATTAATATTTCTCGCGCTACGTAGTTAAATGACGGTACAGTTTTAATCATAATTACATTTCAGTAAAACGTTAAAAATGGTAGGTAGACTAGAAATGAAAGTTGGTTAAATTAAATAAACTAGCTACTTTCGGGGAAAATATGTAACTTATCATACCAGACTATACCTACGCCAATATTGATTTTCTGGCCTTAGAATAACTACTTGACCCTGACTTACGTGAACCAACTTTTGAGTACTCTCCTCTTGGTTAAGTAAGGGATTAACATTCTCTAACAGTGCATGCACACGAATGCTTGTTTTTATGCGCTACAGGTACCATCAGATCCGCATCTGCAGATCAGATTCTATTGTTAGGTGTTTCTAAATGGCCTATCTCAATGAGGCCTGGAAATGGTTCAAGGACGACAAGTCTTATTAGGATTGCAAACTAATTGTAATGAACTAATGTAAGAACGATTTATGTTTTTAATTATTTTTTAGTAAATTTAATAAATTTAAAAATATATTTATTTGCATGCATAGAAAATACAAATTATTTGAGGCAGGTGATGCCTCCGGGCACTTCTAGTATTTTATTATATATGTATATTTAGATGTTCGTAAGGTATTAGAATTTGTATTGTGAGTGAGGGTTTTATCTGTAAAAGGGGATGGTCATCGCGAACACAACATACTTGAGAAGGGTTATCATCGGCCTTTCGCCTGTCACTCGCAAAACCTTAAAAAATGACCGAATTATTTCCACTCGTAATGTTTCTGTTACAAATAAAACAAGACGAGTATGTATGTAGCGGCATGAGCCGACTTGATGTATTTCTTTTATTATTTCACAAGTGAATTTTACGTGTACATAAGCCCCTTAAGTACTGTGTATACTGGAACATCCTCGTAAATAGATTAATAACCTTTCAACAAGTTGAGACGAACGATGTAAGTAAGTATTTCGCTATCCTTCATCGCAGCCCACGGAATTGACCTGCCAATCAAAACAACTTATCGAACAACAGAATATTAAATAAGTCGGGGTCTCTCAAAGTTTCAGAGTATCCATTGTAGGTAATATAATATCACAGTACACTCGATTTTACTTTACTTTCGAATAAAATAATTCTCATTACTCATTAAACCTGTAGTGTATGTGCAATGTGCATAGATATAACTAAATCATAGTTATATATACACTATCTCGCGTTCATAGCATATGGTGGCAACACTGATGAATAGAGTAGTATTTCGGTAGGCAGCGAGCAGGGCGGACGTGTGACTTGCCACATAATATAGTGAATTGCCGAGCCAGTGACTGCCAGACACCACAAAACCATTCATACTCGTACTATAAATAATGGAATGGTATACATAGTCCAATGGTATAGGATCCCCAAACTCAGATTGTATATATTTTTTAAATTGTGTAAAGAGTACATTTAAGTTAACATTTTTTTTTTAAACTAAAATATAACTTCACTAATTTGTCACTAGACTAATTAATTTACAACATTCTCATAATGATGAGTCTTTCTGATTAAAGCTCCTCAGTGTGCTAAAAATATAATCCCAGAAAGCTTCGGTAATTACTACTGCATCTACTTTTACTCGATGCTTTTACTATTACTTTACTAGTATGTCAATATTATAGCATAGACTCTAATGCCATAGGCGGCATTAGTTCCAATGAAACTTCTACCCGACCACATCACAACGAACAAGTGACAAGTATATGATTCCTAATTGATCACTTAAAATGCCTTTAAATAGAACTCGGATAAATAAATGAAAGAGCTGACTATTGCTTTTACTTTTGAACAAGTTATAATGAGCGCCGCAACTCGGAACGTTCGGACCTAGCAAAACCTCCGGCCGCTGTCCGAAATTAAGCACGGCAACTCGTTTAACTTTGACAGCAAAAACTAAAGCTCACTCGAAACCCTCACGGTTCGAGTTGGTCGGCCGTATCCAGGAGTTAGCTCCGTCCGGGAGACGGGTTAAACCGGTCGGATTATGCTCGGATGATATTTAAGCGAGCGTAGATTAAATCCTGTGACAGTGGTTGCGCCAAGATAGACGCGCAGCGAGTCAGCGACCGCTCACTGTTACTTAATTAAATGTTCGCCTCTTTTTGTGTCACTATGCGCTTTTTCATCTGACGTATGCATTTTAACTTATGTTATCTTATCCTTGGTGGGGCGTGTCGGTTCTCTAATATTGTAAATTTGACTGGCACAAAATGAAATTTTAAATCTGTACATCCTATACCTACTTTTCAGTAGTAGGAAATTACACTAGATTTTTTTTTAAGGATTACCTGTTTACACCTGATGTTATGAGTACTAACTAAAACTAACAGATTAAGTTGTAATAAAATTATACTTATTTGAAAATTTATTACAATTACTAGCTGGTGCCCGCGACTTCGTCCGCGTTATACAACGTATATGCAAAATTTCATGGTGATCGCGGTTCAGTAGTTTTTGCGTGAAAGCGTAACAAACAAACAAACTCATACTCAGTATTACCCACATGTGAACGTAATAAATCATAGTTTCTCTTTGTGTCGTGCGTTTTACTGTTTTATTCATGAGCATGGAGTAGAACATGTGCCTTACGTTTTATAGCCACTTTTCATATAATACGCTTCATATTATGATACAGTATAAACAGGCTTTGAATGAAAACATGTCCTTTCTATCCAAATATTATGTCTGTCTATGTACACTAACAGATGGCTACACTTCTGAGTAACAATGCTGTCTTATCGAGTCTAGTTGAGCCTACATTAATCACATTTATGAAATATATTTACTTGAATTCATTTATTTAAAAAAATCTTCCAAGCGCTGCCACGAAGCATTCCTGGAATTGCTGCCATGAAGCATCAATGTTATCATTCTTTCTCATCACATGACCAGGCCTATTTTCCAATTTAGCCTTCTTAATTAGAGTAGGTGTAGGTACCTACTGTATAGCGTCCATTAAGTTTTAATAATGATAGCTTATTTTGAGTCAAACCAAGAGGCGACAGACGTGCAGACAGATATATACCTATATATAAAATGGTATTCTACCAGCCTTTTGCGATTTGTTTTGTGAAGTAACTATTAAGCGGTTTGAAATTTATTTAAATTGATGTGTGTTTTACTCGCACAAACACCGCTAGGTATCCGTGGACCATCTACACACACACACACACACTGCGGCTGGACTGCGGCATTACACGTTTCACGCATGTTTACAATTCGCTGTTGGGTTACCAGAGGGAGTGGTATTTAATATGTTTGGTCTACTCTATATACTGTAATTCCAAAACATTTTAATGGTCGACTTAATCTCGACTTTACCGACAAAACAGTGTTTGTCGCAATTTTTCTATTAATGTAGTCTAAAAGTGTTACACTTGAGTTTTATCGTTCAGATAAATCTGTGTATATATGTCGATATACAGAGTAGGTATAGCTTATTACAGTCCTTTTCATAATATATTACAAGCCTTATATGCCATGCCACAAGCAAAATATATATATAAAAAAAAAACCTAAAGTTGGAGAATTTATGGCTAATACTTAGTGTTTGTTGAAATATTATTTAACAAGATGTCAATGCCATCCTACATCTGTGTAAATAGAGAAAATGATGATTGTATATTTGGACATCAAGGTATTTTATCATTTTCATTCTTACAAAATATAACTCAGCTATTTTTTCCTATAAGTATATAAAGTTATCATAAAAAGTTGTAATTATTTGTGATTATATTATAATATTACTAGCTGTTGCACGCGACTTCGCCCGTTTAACTTTATAAATTATAGCCTATGTCACTCGCTTGTAATGTAGCTTTCTATAGGTCAAAGAATTTTTAAAATCAGACCAGCAGTTTTTGAGTTTATTCATCACAAACATACAAAATAATACAAATCTTCTCTCTGTAGGTATAATATATTAGCACAGGTAACATTAAGCAACGCCATAGATGCTTTAAGTGCGCTGCCGACTTCTGTAAGGTAAATAAAAGTGATTTAAAGACTATGAAATGGGCTATGGCATCGCTTGCTCACTCACAGAACAGCACAAGTGCTGTCTGCTTGTCTGCTGCCAGTCGATTATCCAAAGTTATGACTGAGAAGCGCAGTGTGTCCTTTTTTTTGTGGAGCGGAAATACGCCCGCGCACGTCGGCCGACTCTTCGACGCCTGAGTGGATCAGCCTGAGGATCCGCCTCGCTGGCCACTCAGGGCCGCTTCACAAAACGTCTTGAAAAGCGCAGTGTGTGTCCTGCCAGTTCTAAAATATAGTTTTAGATTCCCCTTTAATAAACTATTACAACAAAAATGTGTAGGTACATTATATAATATTATTATAACCGAACAACAATATGATGGTAATAAAAGAGGTGCGTGAGGCCAGGTGCGTCCTATCGATTAACCACGGTCAAGGACGCCACTGAGTTGGCTGTTTTGGAACTATAATACCTACATTAGCTAATACCATAGCTATATAATATTTATTTTCTGTAAGGGCACATATTTTTTATTGATCTATCATGATTCTATCAACTGTTCTATGACAGTTAGTTATTTTGACATTACAAACAGACATTTCAATTTTATCTATAAGGGCAGATAAAATGATATTATTTTGTACTAGCTGTTGCACGCGACTTAGTCTGCGTAAAATTATAAAATATAGTCTATGTTACTCGCTGATAGGTAATATAGCTTCCCAACAGTGAAAGAATTTTTCAAATCCGTCCAGTAGTTTCGGAGCCTATTCAATTCATACAATCAAACAAACAGTCAAATCTTCCCTCTTTATAGTAAGTATGAGTAGGTATAGATAACATATTATCTATACCTAATATAGATAAATTGTTACATAGGTGACAATTTTGGTACGAATAACATTTATGTACGAATTAATCACAAATAACATTCCTTATGATACGAGAGACTCGGTTGAGCATATAGCGGCGAGGCTCTCCAGGTAACCGATCCCGGACTCAATTAATATAGTCTTTAACTACATAAGTATGAGTATGCCATTGCCGTCTAATGTGTAGTACAAGTTACAAGATGAAACGGATCATTTCATTCATTGTTCCATTCGTTCATTCATTCTCTATCTCGTCCAATTGTTGGACATTTTGTTGTCATGGCGTTATTGGACAATAAAATTGTTGGACAATGGGAAATCTTTAAGTACCTACCTACTTAAACTTATTATTTTTTCATCAAACGATGCGACAGCTGGCCGGCCACACTTTATTATAAAAAATATATATTTCAGAATCAGTAAATAGGCGAGCAAAATGATATGAAAGGCCTGTCTGGTCAAATATTAATATTTTTTCGAAATTATTTGTAATTTTGAAAAGGCTTGTATCCAACATATGAATGCGTCTTTGAATTTGCTTCCATTAGTGGGAGACAATTATTCAGAAAAGTGATTATAACAAATTACGGTTTGATGCTTGTAGCGCTTCGTTCTCAAAATAGAATCCCATTCGCTAAATATCACATTCTTAAAATAGAATCCCATTCCCTAAATATCACATTCTTAAAATATATTATTCGCTAAGTCTACTAAGCTGAAATTCGGAACATAGATTTATTTTAAGAAAGTATTTTTGATATATTATTGAACTCTATGCGAAACGTGCCGTTAATAAATATTATAGTCAATACCCAAAATCCAATAATTGAAATAATTTTATGCCTTCGACCACTCATCAGGTGTGTGCTGAAATGTGATTATATCGTATCAATGTCGGGATTGTCGGGGTTCGATACAACCCTTTGTGACTGTTATAGGTTGAGGGTTGTGGGTCTTTACGGTCTACAAATCTAATCGATTCTTTGGTTTGTAGCGTTATTTGGATAATTATGTTATAGTTAGTGTTCAACTAAATAACAAAATATATTGTTGAAGCGATCATAATTACCAGTGCCTATATAGCCACTGTTAACTAATCTCTTTTCTGTGAACGAGACATAAATAATGTTCAAGTTATATTACTTTTATATTGTCAATATTAGCTTTTATTAAGCGAAAAAGATAGGGAATAAAATCGAGGAAAATGTAGGTAAATGAGGAAATTGTGGAGCAATAACATTGTCTTGAGTAAAACGCACAGAATAAAGCTACGTACACATTAATAAGAATCAACGAGTGGGTGGTCCAATAAAAATTACTTTACTAATTATGTCATATAATTTTGCAAGAACCTCCTGTGGCGCTCACTTTTGTATATTATTATATAATTTAATAAGGCTACGGTCCCTATTCAATGCTATATTATGCGGCATGCGGCTTTAGAGTGACCGCAATAGTACATTTCTATAGTGCATCATATGGCGTACGAAAACACATCCTAAAAAAATTTGAGAAGTATTTAAACTTCTTGAGATAGGTATTTTTTGTAATCGAAAAAGATTTGTTGATTCTGCCCCTTCGTTCTATAAGAGGAGGAAAAAATGTGCTGACCACAATGTATCGCCTTATTATTATTCAATCACAACTGAACGTGTGGGCGTCAAATTATTTGTATATTTATTAAGAGTTCTTGAATGTCACGAGTGTAGTTCTCCTTGGTAGTGTAAGTAGGTACGAGTATTTGGTACCAGACAATCTATGAAACTGGGCAGCCTTCAGTAGACCTAAAGTAGTCCAGAAATAATTCAATAAATGTTTGTTCTTCATGTTTTGATTCATTAATATTTTTTGTCCACTGTAAACACTGCCTTAACTCGTCAAAGCTGTGTCCGGGCATTGCGGACGATCCCGGACAAGGGAATTTAGGCCACGGGACGGACCGCGGGGCGATTTGCGGTGTTTGGATTCGTCCCCGTTTGGACCCATCGTGATCTGGGAAGACGCTCACTTGAGCGTAAACAGATTGCGCAAATGTACCAAACAGAATAGCCAGCAGCCCCCTTACGGACAAAGTAGTGCATAAGGATGTTTTGATTACTTACTTAAATTTTACAAAGTACAAAATGTCTAAATGAAATCTACGCAAATTTAAAAAAGCTGCAGAGTTTGTGTTGCTTTCACGCCTTAACGACTCAGGAGTTAAGATAATGATGTAGGGTACTTTTTATCTAGTAAAGAGTAACTGTTCCCGTGGGATCATCTGAAAAGAAAAATGCATAAATCGAAAACGAAATAAGCAATACATTATTGAATATACGCCTTAGGAAAAGGGGCGCAGGTGATGTCGCGGGCAGAAGCTAGTTTCAAAGTTTTAATGTATTGACAATTTTATTATGTATAATATTATTAAACATTATAATTTGTGTTGTTACAGGTATGGGGTGAATATTTAAAGGAAAAGCTGAGGAAGATAGGTATACCTCCAATTAACTCTCAGACAGAGGTATTAAATTATTTACTGAAGAACTAATGAATATTAATAATTCTTTGCCACCTTTTATTAGCCCCTTCTTCCCACATAAGATTGAAGTAACACTTCTCGAATCTCCTAATATGGTGTAGCAGCTACTCTATTCTTAACTTATTCCTTTTGGATGTAAAACGGTGACTGTCGCCATCATATACGGAAAGATTATCATGTGGATTGTAGGTCAAGAATGTGAATGACGCTAAATATTAGCGAAGGGAGTGGAAAAGGTCAACGTGCTACGAATCGTCAATGTTTTTAGCATATTGCCTGTCTGTCTACTATACCTATTATGATATTAATGGTTGAAAACACGCATCGCGTTGTATATAAACAGGAATGTATATAACTACTGTAGAAATAATAAGGGTGCTATACAATCCGGGATATGTTTATTTACAAGACTATTACATGTCCCATTAGTCCGCCATTACGTCGCCATTTTGATGCGAGCGGTACATTTTACTCGATTTAAGTGTAATAACACGGATTGTTGACTTCGGTGACTGCCGCATAACTATGTACTTCAACCCTTTATGTAATGTTTATGGAAAGATACGTGTAATATTGATCTCTTTTCTTGCATTAAATTAAAGGCAACCACGAACGAAGCAGCTTAAAATGTTAGCTTAAAATCCAGTGAGTTACATCATTCATATATCCAAACCAAATTATATATGTGTTTTTCGACATATTGCTCGACGAATGAACCACATACGGCAAAGGGATATCAAAAAATAATATATCATTTTGGCGCAATTTTCGTAAAAACCCTGCCAAAACCACTCACCGACATGTTAATCCGAGACAAACAAGTAAGATTCACATGATATTGAAATAATCCTTTCCGAGTCGAGCGTGCGTAATTTGGATAGTGGGGGTGAACGGGGTAAACTCCACGCTTCGTGGGGAGGTGGGGAGGGTTACCAGCGCAAAAACCCTGGTAAAGTGGGGGAAATTGCTTCAGATTGCGCGACGCCTTGACGAATAATAAAAAAAGGGGCGAAACTCTGTCGTCGTGCGCGTGCCACTAGCAGCTTCCGCTTTTCCGATGCTCTTACAATTCCGACTAATGTTGTCTTTTGTCACCACATCTGTATTTATAGTAGACTAGCTGGTGCCCGCGACTGCGTCCGCGTTGTCGCGGATTTTTAGACGATCACTCGGTAACAGTACTGTTTTTCTGGATGAAAGGTACCCTATGTCCTTTCTTGTATCCCTGACAACGTGTATGCAAAATTTCATGCGTGAAAAGGTAGCAGACAGACAGTGTTGCTTTTGCATTTATAATAGTATATAAATGCAAAAGCAACATCATCCATAGTGGAGTATGGATAAGTGTTAATGATTGTTCACCTTGTGTGAATGTCGATTCTAGCTTTGTTCATTCTAACACCGCTTCGTGGTGACAACCACTAAACTTGTGTGTTATCATTGCATTCTGTAAAAGGCACATTACGCTCAGATTAAACTGCATACCTATATAAAAAATGCAGTAGTTTATAATAGCGGAAATAATGTAGAGTCGTACCTATTAGTATACTTCTTGGCTGCAATGCTTTTGAAACATTTAACATTTCACATGTGAAATCATTCATTGAGTGGACATGGACAAAGTTTAAAGTTTAGAGTTCAAAGAGTAGATTCGGGTTTGCTTGCGGCGAGTGCATTTGACAAATCACATTAGGTAGTGGAGGTACTCGTACGTGGGACTAAGCGTGGCACAAACAACTCCGGCTGGCGTAGTGCCATGTGCTCCTAGAGTCTGCCCGCATTACATGAGGAAAATTCAAAAGTTTTCCAATAATTTATATCCATTTTACCTTCCATACATGTAAATAAATATATATATATATATGTAACAATATGATGCCCATATATATATGTAACACATTTCATTATAGAAAATTTACAACTGAATCTAGAATTCTAACAAAATTATAACACAATAGTCTTTTATAGGTCGATTCCAATTCGCTGACTTAGAAAGTTGTGATCTAAAAAGCCATTTTCTTTGTGTTCTTCTTTTTAGTCTCACTTTATTGTTCGTCGCTGTTTTCCATTTTCGTTAGCTATACGAGTTATCTGTTCGTTCAAGCTATCTCCATGTCAATTTCTATCATAATCGGTTCAGTTGTTTATCTCTAAAATATAATAAAACTGAAGGACAGTGCTACTTTCACGTTTGTTATTTTTATGAAATTATATTTACCCTCACACATGAATCCACGAAACTGGAGCGAGTTCACGTTGAAGCACTCGAAACACGGATGTTGTTTAAAGAGTTGTGATCGAAAGGAGGCAAAGTAAACCCGACAGAAATGAGCTAGAAAATTGAAAGGTTTATTGGCGCAATTTTTCATTTAACACAAAAATGGGCTCCGCCGCAATCCGGGTGTCAGTCAATACCCGGTCATCAATTAACCGTGAAAGGATATACTGTGAAAAGAACCGGGCACCCGGCTATTGGGTCGAATCAATTGAGCACTAACGCCGCCGAGAGACGGAGTAATGCCACGGGGGTAATGCCATCGAAGTCGTCCCGACTCTGTTATTCCGCGAGAATTGAACGGAACAACTAAATGACAAAAATTCAGATAGGCAATTTTACTCACTTGATTGATTGATAACCCGAATCCGAGGCGTAATGGAAAAAAAGCTTTGAATAAACTGTTGGACGATTATCCGAACGAAAGATTCGTTCCTTCGCTCTGCAGCACCTGCAACCCGTATTAATCAAAGCTATCTTTATCGACATTGTGTGTATTGTATTGTATTGTATTGTTCTATTATAGGCTATTGACGATAAAAGTTAATGTTGACAAAACCTATACATATATAAATTTTAATTTAAAGAGCAAATTTGTCATCACTGGCACGACATATCAAAGTTTGCTAAGTTGCGGTGAAACCCCGAATAAATCTCATCCAAGTCATACACCCTTACCAACTCAAACAGTTAGTTTGTTCGGAGTTGCGAGAGTATGTGTATTTGTACACACTGACACAAACACCAGCCAATAACACACGTTGCCAATGTTACTTTATGTTTCTTCGGTTAAATATAGCAGCAGTATCAACATTTAATATGTATTCTGAACGTTTTGTAGTACAGGTCCCTTTACTACGTGATGATGACAATACAGTCCTTCTCAAAGTGTTTCCAATGTTCTCATACCCGGACATTTATTCCAATAACACTATGACCTGTTGTCAAAACATACGTCATCTGTAGGTATGTTATGTTAGGGTTCAGATATCCCAAGAATTGTATGGAGCCAAAATTGGTGATTTATTTTTAGCAGATCTGTATTTTAGCAGATTTCTAAAAGTAACTAATCAACACTTTATTTGTAGTTGATGAAAGAGGCCCTTAGTATTATAATTGTTTGATTTTCATAAATATGAAATTATTACAATTTTTGTAGGTTAGCGCTCACCAAATTAGCGATACCTACTTTGCTAGAGTGTTTTTGTGCCTAAATATTGAATCTATATGATAACTATGCAAAAATAGAATATGAACAAAAATGCAGTGATCCAAAAACGTTTTAAATGCGTACCCATAAATGTAAATTCGAAAACTACCAAAAGTTGCCTGAATTGGGATGATTTGGGTTCGTCCCGTCTCTCAGGTCTCTGAACATTCGCTCGTCATTTTATCCTGGAACAGCAAGCATATTATGTAAACTTCTGGAAGATTGTTATTGATACAAAGTTAAATATACGTAGCTAGTTTAGCTCGCCTGTCAATTTGTAGTGTAAAATCAGTAGCTAACACAAACATGCTTTCGGAAACTCGCGCGCGGTGTAAGTCTACTTCAGTTTAAAACATGAGCGCACTGCAGCGTGAAACTTTGACACGATATCATGTCGTGTTCCATCGCTGCATCATAAATTTGTTATGAAAATGTATCTAGTAATTTCTAATAATATGTTGCCGATTTCAAAAAAAAATATGTCTGGGATCACAGCCCACTTTATCACCTTCAAACGTATTTAAATGCTCTAAGACACAAAATAAAAATGAATAAATAAACCTCAATAAAAATGATGTAGTGTTTTGTAATTATTAAATAACTAGCTGGTGCCCGCGACTTCGTCCGCGTTCTGGATGAAAGGTACCCTATGTCCTTTTTGGAGTCCCAGACAACGTGTATGCAAAATTTACAACGCCATCTAAGGAATTCTGTTTGAAGCAATGTAGTACTCTAATTCATCTAATCTCACTTCGAATAATGGAAAAAGTCTGTTAACAGATGGCACTACATGTTAGTTATAGTTTATAAAATTACGTGTTAATAAAATTAAAGCTGCTGCCCGCGACTTCGCCCGCGTAACTTAGTAAATTATGTACTTAAACCTTCCTCGAGAACCACTCTACCCATTAGTGAAAACCGCATTAAAATCCGTTGCGTAGTTTTAAAGATCTAAGCATACAAAGGGACATAGGGACAGAAAAAGCGACTTTGTTTTATACTATGTAGTGATTATTATTGTTCTAATCTTTGCTTATTTTTATCAATGTCAATTTTTACACGACCGACGAAGTGGCAACACAGGGCCATTTGGAAAATGAATCCTCAAAAATATCTTCGCATTACACGTTCTTGTCTTAAGTGTCTTCGTGGATAGTGCAGAGGGAAGATGGAGCACTGCAATTATTAGCGCACACTAATCGTGAGTGATGGGAATGATGAGTATGAGTGCCTTTTTATCTTATCTAACCCAACACACACTTTTATATTTGAATTTTTGTGAGACACTTTTTTGATATTTATGTGCTTTAGGGAAAAGCTTCCTAAATAAAGACTCAAAAAAGTTTGCTATTTAATCAATACTAATAATAAAAGTGTATGTGTGTATGTTCCTCCATAACTCTTAAACGAATTAATTGATTTTCATGAAACTTGGTAGATAAACATTTAGACGTACGGGACACAGAATAGGCTACTTTTTTCGCGCGGACGAAGTCGCGGGCGCCAGCAAGTATATTAAATTGTATCCAACTAGATGAATCTGAACTAGATACACTAGAATCTGGATTCAATAATATTTAAAATCGGTATGTAGGCAGACTAACTATCTAACTGTATTAAAGAAGTAGTCTTGCTGTTCTATTTTAAGTTTATTATACAGTAAAAAAAATATTTTAACTGATTCTCCCGTATTTTTTAATGTGGTGATCATTATCCGATACGGCACGAGTATCTCTTCGACGTGGCCGCTTTGGTGCAGTCTCGAACAAAACTTATGCCGTCTCGCCTGAATATTTTTCAAACAACTTTTCTCTTTGTTCGGCCAAAACGACTGCATTACAAATATGCAATATAATATACAAGATAGGTTCTATTTGTTAGAGATTTTTTTTAAAGCCACAGACATACAATAATTTAAAACTGTTTAGGATCGGTCGCACATTGTAAGACATTTTCTTGGTTTAAATTGCAAGTGTTTTTTATGTCCGATCCAAAAGTTCTGTACACCATAGTATCTAGTCTTTAGGTATATGTGTATTTAGGTCTTTAGATATGCGACACAAAAATCTTCTCCACTCGAAAATCCCAAGTGCAGCACGTGGTTTTTTATAATTTTTTTTGTCTGGCCTGGTTTTGGCCAAGGTAAACCAATAATTTTTAAGTATAGCTAAAGCTATCCAGAAAAGAATTTAGGCTACTTTTGATGCCAAATTCACTCCCTTTTTTTTAATAGATAGGTTTGCTCTTGGTTAATAACCAACTATAACCAACCCAACCTTGGCAATGCGCATTATAAAGGATGTTTCAAAGCGCTTGGTTTGAATATATAGTATTATATATCTTCGTAAATATCATGTTAAAGTCCACTTGAGGGAGACATTCCAAAACACTGCGGTCTGTGGAAATGTTGCACGCAAAGCAAGTACTACAGTATAGGTATTAGTTATAAGTAGAAACATATATTACTTAATGTAGGTGCATATGTTAGATTGTGGCGTGCGTTCAGCGAACCAGCGCTCGCCGTGGCGGCCCTAAATGTAAAAGACGCCAGAGTCCGCATTATATGAATAATTTATATGAGAGGTGACTGGCACAAAGGCACTACTTCGTTATACTCCTGACGTGTTCGTGTGTACTTGCCCTTACGTTACACCAATTGGGCATTTCATATATATATATATGGTTTTACTTAATTAGTCAAGCACAAACATTTCATTCGTCTATACTTAATTTATTTATTAATATTATAAACATGAAAGTAACTCTGTCTGTATGTCTGTTACCTTTTCACGCCGTAACTGCTCAACGGATGATCATGAAATTTTGCATACACGCTGTCAGAGATACCGGAAAGGACATAGAGTAGGTACATTTCATCCAGAAAAAAATTTGGTACTACTGCCGAGGGATCATCTAAAATTAAAAAACTAACGCCTGGCAAAAGTGTAATAGCAATGCACTTCATGTAGATGTCAGGCGTTACATTGCTTATATATATATTTTTTATTTCAAAGCAGATGAAGTCGCGGGCAATGGCATAAAATACATAAAATTCTCACTTAAGCACTGACTTGCAGTCGTCTGCATGATCACTTACGTCTAAATCCTGTATCCTGAGATTTTTTCGGGGTTTCTTCTCAGGATCGTCATCTTGGCCTTTTTTTCTGAAATCCTGGTAAATTTAAATTTATAATGACGATCATAAGAGTTTCTTGTAGAAACCCAATTGATAAATAATTTTTTTAAATTTTTTAAAGTATATAAGTATATATAAGTATATTAAGTCTAAAATGGTCCAAAATTTGTAACCACTAGTTTGTTGTTCGTTTTGTAGATTTGTACCTGTTAAACCCGAAGCTATTAGTGAAGGCTGATGTATGCATAGAGGAGAGTTTTCCCTTTAAATTGTTTGCGCTCACGTTTTATCGGCCATTGTCGGGTATTGTGCTCATTCATGAGGCCCGAGACCGCTGTCACGTCCAAGTCGTCTGCAGTAGGGAAGGTTATCATCGTCACAATGTTGATTATTACATATCTGGGTGTCCGCATATTGAAATGTCAAAAATATCTGACATCGCTGCAACGGCGAAAGTGGCTCAACAATTTTTTAAATATTTTTTGACGATCCCTGCAAAACATAACATTTTTCCGGGATAAAAAGTATTCTATATATTCAGTTTTTTTTTTTAATTATAATTAAGGGCAATGTGTGTATGTATCTTCAGATTTTTCCAGCGGGTGATCCCTGTGGTAGCGATCGGACGCGGTTGAAGTGGCGGGCAAAAACACTAGTTTATTCATAAAAATGACACTAAGAGATTCTTACCCATTGATTGCATAAGGTAAGTAAAGGCTAGGTACATTTTTCACTCGAGTTTGATTACTATAGGCCGAGTGTATACTGCGAAGGGACCGTTATTCAAATCCAGCCCTCCCAGAGTGCCTCTGAGTGCTGATAATTGTCACATTATGCGGCCCTTTTGACTGACGTGTGGCTTTTCCACCAGATTAATGGATTAGCACTTTTCGTGTGCTTTTTAAATTCACCACTCGTGGGGGGATTTTAGAGCTTTTCCGTGTTACAATCATTGATGACAATTATTCACTTACTATATGTTAGTGTTAGGTGGTGTTAGGATGTCCTGCGACGAGCTTATCTTGTAATATAACAGAGTAATCTGATGTACGAGTAATGAAGCAAACTGTTTACACATATGTGACACACAGTGCAAAAGGAAGTTCTGCTAATAGAGAAACCTTTTAAGTAAGGTGGATTTTTAAGGTTTTGTTTTGATTTTTATTGGTTTGTTAGACTACTATAGACTTTAGACTAGTTATGACTTCTCGCAGAAGGTGGATGATATAGTATTTTAAGATTTAAAAAAATACCTTATTTGTGATTAAATGAAGATAATATGTTTTACAACAGTCCTTTCCACTAATTAATTATTATTAATCTGCCTTTCAGAGCTTAAACAAAATGTCTCTAGTTACAAAAATATTTTTTCTTGAAATTTATTTCTTTTAGCGCGTTAGGGTCAAAAGTTCAGCGTGTATTTTTAGTATATTGTATGTATAGACACTGAAGTTAGTTACGGATGTTGTATACACGACGTGTATATATTGTATTTAAAACACCACCAAGTTTATTTTTATGATATGTCTTTACCTCGTTTTATTGGCGCCAAAAGTGTACAAAGCTGAATACAAATTGTTTTTTTTTTTACACAATATGACGATAGCCGTGTGCATTTGACTGTACTTTGTTATTCCTATTTACTATTCGCATTTACCTTTGCCATGTTGGCCAAATTGTAAATGGAACGCGCTTGTTTGTGTAAATATTTTCGTTTCCGTTCATAACTGCGTAGCTACTTACCTAACTGGAAAAAATGCAAATTTTTTATACAAGCTTCAATTTTATGTACCGAAAAGGGTGCGCGACCGGCGAGCGTGAAAAACGCCAACAAAACGAGACTCGCCAATTTTACATTTAGGCGCTTTTGTTTTTGGACGTATCCAGTTTCCGCCGATATGATTCACGCGCAGCGAGAGGACCTTTTCAAATATGTCCCTTTTGTTTCGCCTTTGACGACTTATCGCCGACCTGCTAACAATGTCCCTTACCTACTTTTTGTTCCCGTTTTTACTGCACTGCACAACCTCTTCACGAAGCAAAGTAGAGCCAGTCGTCTCATGCTGTCTGTCAGTCTGTCGGGTGACAGGAAATACACTTTGACAGATGTCAAATTTTGACAGAGGCTCACATAAATAGAATTTTCTGGAAATAAAATGGAATGAATATTGTGCATTAGATTAGATGTGTTTTATTGTCGAATTATGTGCTCGATTTTATTTCCTTTACGCGCAATAATAAAAGCTAAATAGGTACTCATAAGTCATAAGCCTGTAAGTAATGAATGTTGACTGCGATAGTGCATATGTATATGCATTTAAAAACAGATCGAATGCAATCAGAATCGAGTAGTACCTAGCGTTGACGTCGAGTGCTTCATTCGATTAACTCATTTTTTTTATTCACTTTAAACATGTAAATTGATGGAATAGTATATCAGTTTAATCTGCCTACTGGTGGGGAGTGAAAGCTAAACCTACTACGACGATTTAAAAGTATACCAAAGTCCTAATTTATGTTTTTATTAACATCACATTTCATCAAAAAAAAATTGTGATTTCCCCAAATTAGACTTAAAAAGGAAAATCTAGGTAGTTCCACACTCAGTTTTATGTTTTTATGCCACATTTCGTTGCTAAAAATGACCACTAATTGTTACGTAACATTTAGGGAGGGAAAGGGTACAGAAAAACGTTACGGCTTGTTTTACATAATAGTTTTAAATGGACGCTTTACCCTACTAATTAGAGATAGCGCCTTGACATTTCTCTGGTTCTTATGGTTAGAAACAGAATGAGAATATGCTCTGCTAAAAGTTATTCTCAGACGGAGTGGAGAGGGGAAAACTGTTATATCGTGTTGTAAGGTTACAATTTGTATTCAACGAGTGTTTGCAATATGGCTGACACGGGCATTGTAGAAAAATACTATCGAGAATCGGGCTCTCGTGAGATTGCTTTCATTATAATCATAAGGAAATGTGCTTCAAGCCTATTTCATAATAAAAAAAAATTGTAAAAAGATTCTATCCGAGTTTCTATGATAAAAAGTTAATAAGTGCTTATTACATCAATTCCCAAGCGGCTACATCAGTCAATCACACAGATTATTATCATTACGAGTATCAGCTATTGACTTTGGGTCTATTTTGGAACCTTGTTAAGAAGCTTATGTATCGACAAATCGAGAATTTATAGAAATTCAGTAGGTAGTAACTTCTGTAGTACTTTCTGTAACATAAGGTTACAGAATTCTGTAAATGCTGTAGTATAAGGATCATTGCTACTAGCCTTACTAGAACTTTCTAACCGCTCACACTACACAACTATGTTTATTCGTTATTCGTCACTACAAAGTATAAATATTTTCGTACTATTGAGACTAGGTATTGAACCAGATATAAAGAGCGTCTAAAAAACCAAATAAAATAAAGAAAGAAAAATCGTGCACGTAAAATACACTCAGATTAAAAAACACAGAACAAAGAAAATAAATTTTACAACATAGAAAGTTAAACATTCCATGGTACGATCAAAACCGTCAATTACATTTATATTTAAACTAGCTGGTGCCCGCGACTTCGTCCGCGTTGAAAAAGCAATATATCGCCTGACATCGTTATTGCTATTACACTTGGCCAGGAGTTAGTTTCCTTAATTTTAGATAATCCCTCGGGAGTAGTACTTTTTTCTGGATGAAAGGTGACCCTCCTTTCATCTAGAAAGTCCTTTCTGGTGTCCCAGACAACGTGTATGCAAAATTTCATGGTGATCGGTTCAGTAGTAGGCTTTATAGTGTTTTAATATTAGTACGGATAAATTGTGTTGCATAATTCTCTTTATTAAACAAAATGGTATTTTATGAACAAATTTGTCGTTTTTTCATGTTTTGGGGTTTTCTTTCGACAAGTGCAATTGTCACCTAGTGTTCCAATCCAACGGTCTTCTGCCAGCTGTTTTGATTGCTTGATTGATGCTTTGATACGCTATAAGGGTGCGAGGGGGTCGTGCCATATATTTAATGCTAAAATGTCTTATCTACTCTATAATATTATACCCTAATAGTTAGGTTCACAGCAAAAGTAATGGCGTAATATTGCGTGACCGCGCCAACTGGGTCAGATCTGTTGTAGTATATTTTGTTTATATCGCTAAATTTTCAAGGTTTATCGCCATTCGCCATGGGCTCGTTCGAGTGCTTGGTTAGACCATTTTGTGTCGCATATCTTGCTTTAACGAATTGCTCTCTGCGTGTGTTTGTTTGTAAACTTTAGATTAACATTTATGAGGTTTAGACCTTAAGGGAAAGGAATAAGTATACCCGTGAATTTCACCCTCAAGTAAAACATATATTTTAAGTTATGATTATAATTGATGCCTCGATTGCGTTCTCTTTATGGCTGAAACATACCTATTTCTATACAACGATTTATTAATTTGTCAGTAAGTAGTTAATAGCCAAGAATATGTTTAATAGTGCAATGATAACATAATATATTGCTTATTCAGTGTATTCATCCCTTGGCTCTAACAAGAGCAAAGCCCTCGTTTCATTCCGCAAATCCGGGTTCGTAAACGGAGCCACATTATGTTAGGTACCTACACGCGTTACAATCGTATTTTCTTCGCACAGAATCAACTCTTTTTTTTTCTATGTTTAAAGTCGGTAGACAGGCTGACGGTCCACTTGTACAGGTGCTGCCTGCTACAGTGGGATCAAGGACTTAAGGGATGCGATCTCTTACTCACAACACACCTCTCCGAAACACTCCCGTTATTCCCTTTCACAGAAGATTGTTATAACTGCACTTCTGCCTTAATTTTATTTCACGAAAAGCTTCTATTGAATGTAGAAGGAAAGTTTACAATGAGTTCTATCTAATTACTAGGCGACCCGTCTTTAATAAATCTTACGAAGATAAAAAAAAAGATCTTACATCGTAAGATAAAGCTATTTTACAAAGTGCACAGCTTTCTAGACTTAGTAGTTTTGGCTGTGCGTTGAAAGTCAGTCATGAAAAGATTTTATAAGTCTAGTAATTTTAGATTTGCGTTTGGTTTTGCCATAAATAAATTATGCATCTTCTCGTGTCACTAATTATTTGAAGGTCTATTTGAAAACTCCATTTTGACAATGAATATTCATTCTTTACACATTCAATAACCTTCTAATGTCTTCCTTGTGGTGTATACTTTATGGTTATTGACCAATCAAGTGGAGTTTACTATAAGAGGTGAATTATTTTTTCAGACATTCCATATTTGGAGCTCGCCGAGCCGGAGGAGGGCTACCACGGGCTGATAAGGGAGAACGAGACCCTGGTGGAGGTGACGCCGACCATCAGGGCGCGCGGTCCTCTCTGCTCCTTCCTCATACTCAACAACAAGCATCATGGGGAAGCGCCCTTTGAGGTAATACACCCATAATGATATCAACATTCACTAGCTGTGTTCCCTTTTGTATAAAAAACATAATATACTACGTGACAATTTTGATTGAGATCCGTCAGACGTGGAATCGTAACTTACAACCAAACATATAAAAAAAATGTCAAAGGTTGTGTTGCAAATATTATCTCTTTATAATATTAGTATATAGATATAGTATAGATTAATGACGATATATTTACATTACGTGCCTGGATGTATGGAGTAACCAATAGAACTGTCCTTTTCCGGATGAGTTGGCGCGATGTGAACGTCTTCAAAAATACCTTAAGATGTGTTCCATTCGTGTTTAGTCTAATACTTGCATGACCTGATTTTGCCCTGTCTCTCTGTAATATAATATCCCTGCTAATGCTTTGGAATTATCAAGTGACAATACTTGATAGACGGGTCCTAAATACCTCACAGAAGCAATTCAGAACGAAGAAAACCGCACGAGGACTATATACAGTCACTTAAAGCACAGACAATAGCTTGCAGTACCTAAGCCTTTTATGTGTAGTGACGTGAAGCAAGGGACTTAGAACATTTTAAGTACCTATTAAAAATTGTAGTGACATTAATATCAGTATGTACTTTTAACTCTATTCCTATCTGTTTTAATTATTCCCAAACTTAAATGGATACTAAACTTGCACCTCAAAACTTTTCAATGTTTTTCTTATTGCAATAAAAATCCATGAAAAATTCGCCCGCTCGAACCGTGGTCCGCTTTAGCCTATCAAATAGTCAGTCATGTGTGGAAATCTATTCGCAAACTGTGCCCATACTTTGCCATGAAAGCTCTGGTCAACTTTAAAGTTCGTTTATTTTTTCGATAGGTTTTGTCGCGCTCGAAACTATGCCTTCGAATACATTTCACTGATTAATTATTAGGAATTTCTAATAGCACCATCTTCATCTAGTTGTTGCTTATGTTGTGTCCTCAATAAAGCGACGATCATTTGCCATCGCGAGTGGTCGGTCAGGCTGCTAGCCACCTTTTATTGTAAAAAGGCTAGCCACCTTTTTGTAAAATTACATCCATAATGTAGTCGTCATTACAAACATACAAATTTTTCTCTCTTTACTATATTAGTATAGATTAGTAGGACGTGATAATAGTTAGTTGTAAGAGATGTACCTATCTAGTTTAACTACTATTTTTAAAATGTGACTTGCATTCGTATTACACATGGACGAGATCGGCGGAGTTTTATTGAATTTATTTGAGACGATATATAGAATCGAGTGGGAGTCGGAGTAGTGGCAGTAGTAGTGCTTCTAATGTTCAGTCTAACGGAAACAATTCGGAACAAAGTGAGTTATTGAGCGCACGAGCTTGGAATTGCGCTTTGTCGAACTAGGTACAGCCTTATTCTAGTGCTAAAATACTTACTAAACAATTCCTGCATTTTTACTTTTAAACTAGACAAGTACCTAGTTGTCGTAAAGTAAATTTTTTTTTAATACTGTGGAGTTTTATACTCTGGCGACGGTAGCCAAGTGGACCGTCAGGCTGTCTGCCGACCTTAAAAAATTATATATCAGAAATCCGAAGTTTTGTCCGCATGAATAGTTTTCAGTAAATTTGCTTTGCCCTATATTATATAGTTGTATTTATCGCCTTATCAGAATTCTAAAATTTTTCAGCTGTACTAAATAATTTTGTACAAATTGTTTAAATTTGATTGCAGCAGCGCTCTTGAATTTTGCAAGCAAGAAATTGTCAATAAAATAGAAGTATTCGCATTTGCGTTACGAAGTGTATCGGAATCGGAACTGCGCTTCTCTAAGTCAATTTATTAGCCTCCACCTTCAAAGCGTACGTTTATTGGCATCGAGGACGGATATCTACTTTCCTTCTTTTCTTATGAGTATGTACTCCAAAATAAGAGTAGTAGCAGCAGCTATTTATTTTATGTGTAAGTCACTAAATAAAATTAACATTTTCACAAATCCTTATTTACAAGTTTTAGGCGCGATTTCACCATACTCTGTTAGTATTTGACATCACTGTTACGTCATTTAGCGCTGTCACTCGCGTACTCTAAACGTCTGTTAAATGACATAACAGCGATGTCAAATACTAACAGAGTATGGTGTAATCGCGCCTTAAAAAATTAAAAATTTCAAAAAAATTAAACATACAGAAATTTAAATTCCTAGACACAGCAAATATTTGATAAGTTGCAACGCATTGGTTTCAGATAATGGTGATTGACGAGAACGAGGCTCGGCTGCGCGTGCGCTACCCTCTCAACTGCGAGAAGCGGCGCAACTACAAGTTCGACATCGCCGCCGTCGGCTGCGATGGATCCTATTCCAACACGTAAGTATCACTCAATAGACAACGTAAGCTTAGGTTAGTCTTGAGTTTTTATTAATTCAAGAAATAAATATTTGCAGCGTCCCCGTCCACATCACGGTGACGGACGTGAACGAGTTCGCGCCGGTGTTCTCCCAGGCGGCGTACGTGAAGACGGTGGACGAGGGCCGCCTCTACGACGAGATCCTACGCGTGGAGGCAACCGACCGCGACTGCACGCCGCGCTACGGCGACGTCTGCCAGTACCGCATCCTCACCGACCGCGCGCAGCCCTTCGCCATCGACGCCGACGGCGTCATCCGCAACACCGAGCCGCTCGACTACGACAAGTCGCACAACCACATCCTGTCGGTGGTGGCGTACGACTGCGGCAAGATGGAGTCGGCGCCGGTGATGGTCACCATCAAGGTGAACAAGCCGTGCCGTGCCGGCTGGAAGGGCGTGGCCGAGCGCGTGGACTACGCGCCGGGCACGGGCCCGCTCGCGCTCTTCCCGGCCGCGCGGCTCGAGGCGTGCTCGTCGGACGAGCGCTGCCCGGGCGTGACGCGCATCCAGGCGGCCGTGTCGCTGCAGGCGTCGCGCGTGGGCGCCGGCTGCGACCGCGACACGTACTCGATGCACTCGCAGAAGGCCATCTGCGGCCTGCGCGCCGACACGGTCGACCTCCTGCCGAGTCCGGGCGCGGGCAACGAGTGGGCGCAAGCGCTGAAGCCTGACTCGGGCCGCGGCGGCGAGCAGATGTTCGAGTTCGACGGCGAGACCACGTCGGCCGTCGTGCCCGAGTCGCTGCTGCCGCACGAATTGTCCGGCAGCTTCTCCATCTCCACGTGGATGCGCCACGCGCCCACACCCGACCAGGACAAGCACCACAAGGAGCACGTGCTCTGTCTCGCCGACGACCACAGTGAGTGTCGTCATTATTATTCCATTATAGTGTAATTTATCGGAAGCAGCATTCCGCATGAAGGCTGAACCTGAAACCGAGATGGTTGTTTACAAAATCGTCGATATGTGAGTGATGGCCTCCCAATCATCCCAGTTGTTTTGCCTGTCGATATGTTTCATTAAAAAAGCGTATGAACATTTTTTCAGAAATGAATCGACACCATTACGCCCTGTTCATCCGCAACTGCCGTCTTATTCTGCTGCTGCGTCGCGACTTCGGAGACGGCGATCTCAACATATTCAGGCCGGCCGAGTGGCGCTGGAAGATACCTGAGGTAACAAATTATCATATTAGTCCTTAGTCTCATCATTTAAAATAGCTCTATCTGCAAATGAGAATGTGCTGTTGCGTCGTCAGGTGTGCGACAACGAGTGGCACCACTACGCGCTGAACGTGCGCTTCCCGAACGTGGAGCTGTTCGTGGACGGAGAGCCGTTCCGCGCGACCGCTGGCGACGCGGCGCCTGAGGTCATCGACGACTGGCCGCTGCATCCCGCGCACGGCGTCAACACCACGCTCGTGGTCGGCGCGTGCTGGCAGGGCACCGAGCGCGACATGAAGCACCATCTGCGCGGCTGGCTGGCCGGACTCGGCGTGGCCCGACACGCCGTCCAACCCGCGCACGCGCTCAAGTGTGTCGCGCGCTGTCGCGAGGGTCTAAGCCTGGCTCCCGACCTGTACCTGCGCTCCGTGTCGGTGGAGGGCGACGGCGTGGCCGACGTTGAGACGCTTCTGCGCCGCGTGGCATACGGCGACGCGCGTGCCTTCCCCACGCCCGGCCGCCGCAACGTTCACGTCGCCACCACCATCACGTGCGACAACGGCCGCGTCGTCACAGCACGCCCCGCCGAGTCCTACATCATGGTGCTGCAGCCGCAGACGCCCACCATCCTCATCAACGGCACGGCGGACGCGGCGCGTGACTACGCGCACTTCCGCGCCGGCCTCACCGTCTTCCCTGACCTAGCGCTCACCGTCACGGCGGACGCCGACTCGCGTCAGAAGCTCGACTCGTGCGTCGTGTCGGTGTACCCCGCGCTCAACCCGGACCACGAGGCGCTTGCGTTGCGCCCGCCGGCGTCTCCGGAGCTGGACATCCGCGCGGCCGTCACGCGCGATGGCGTCATCCTGACGGGCGCAGACTCGGTGCGCAGCTACGAGCGCGTCTTGCGCGACATCCAGTACAGCAACAAGAAGCCCGCCTACTACCTCAACCGCGTCTTCAAGCTCACCTGCTCCGAGCTCAACGGAAGGTTCACCAGTAACGAATACGTGCAAACGGTCAGTCTCTCAGTTTCCATGCTTTATCTTATGTGCCGGTGAATGCATCTGAAAGGGAATATATAATGTGACGTGTTGAACAGTTGACGGTGGTGCACCCGCACATGTCGGGCGCCGGCGACGCCGCGCGCGAGCTACACCCGAGCGGAATGGCCGACAAGATGGATGCCGTCGCCAGGGACAAGCAGCCGCACGCGCACCACGAGCGCGTGGAACACGCGCCGCGCGCGTATGCCGCGCACTCGCAGCGTGACGCGCATTCGGCGGAGCAACCCGCGCCCCGCCTGCTGGAACTGCGGCCAGAACCGCGCGCGAGCCACGCGGCGCTAGTGATCGGCGTGGTGGCTTGCGGCGTGCTAGTGCTGGCGGCAGCGGTGGGCGTGGCTCGCGCGCGCGGGCCCCGCCCCCGCGCCCGCCGCGCGCGTCCCGCTGCCGAAGCGGACATGGCGTGGGACGACTCGGCGCTCACCATCACCGTGAACCCCATGGACGAGTCGCCGCCCGCGCAGCGCCACGACGACCGCTCGGACGACTCCTGCTCCGACTCCGACTCGGAGCGGCACGACTCCTCCGACGAAGACGACGAAGTGATCTCCAGCAAGCAGCACAAATACAGAAACATCAGCCAGTTGGAGTGGGACAACAGCACGATGTAATGCGCCCTCCTCGCGCCATCGCCGTACTTAAACTTAAACTTAACTTAACCTAACCACTGACACCCCTCTCTTTCGTACGCTCGCGCCCTCTCGCTCTCGCACATCCTTCTTTAGACGCTGAACCTCTACTTAATTTACGAGACTAATGCCCGTTTTCACCAAGAGTCACCTAAAGTTAGGCACCACATAAGTGCAACTTATGCCTGCCATTCACAATCCTGCATGAAGCGCCGGACTGCAAGGCGGACTTGGGTGTTTTCTAACTCTAGGTGACTCTGTTAAAATGGACATTATTCTATAAAGACATTTGCAATGGCAAATGACACAGATCAGTGCCATTAACTTGTGTATTTTTTTGCATTTAAATGTTCATTTAGCAACATCTGGTTTAGTTTACAATTAATACGTAATTTATGATTATGATAAGCGAAAGTGTTTTCATCAAAATGGCCGACAGCAAGAGGCGTGTTTATGATATTTTTCTATTTCTACGAAGTGTTTCGGTCGAAATCGCCTAAGTTCGGTTCAGTGTCTGAAGAAGAATTAGAACGATTTATGGAATTGATTGAGCGCGCAAACTTGTATCGAACGCTTTTAGCACAAAAAAAGACACGCAGCGGCACAAATTTTTTCTATACAATTTTAATTTGTATTGTAATATTTATCACGTAAGTCGACAATCATATCAGATTTATACGTAAAAAATAAATATAGGTCGACAATCGCGCGCCCTCCTTGCATCCCCTACTATCGAATCTCGCAATGAGTGAAAAAAAAAAAAAACTATGTAATAAAATGAAAAAATTAGTCGTCGTAATTTGATATGGATTCGTGTTAAGAGACGTTAGGCGTAAGCGAAAAAAAAATACCTATGTATATTACTGAGTGATTAAGGAACGTGTCTATGGTATGCTTCGTCGGTTGTAAAACTCTATCGGTCATCTTTTCTAAGCGAAAATTTTCCCTTAAAAAGTTAGAGTACAAACAAGGTTGGGTTCGGATTTTTGCATTTTTTTTTTCAAATATATAATATTAAGTATATCGTTTAACTCGTAACGTACAAAACGCTTTGTACAATTTTTTTGAAAGTAGTCTTTTTGACTTTGAACCCTTATATAAATTATGAGCTTCTCGACATGATCGGCTTAAAAAAAATGTACATTAGGCACAGAGTTATTTGAAAACTAAATATAATACATAGATGTACGATATTATACACTTAATATACAAATAGGTACAGCTATATTAATGTAATGAACTACTTACGTATGTTACATTAATTATATTTATATATATTTTGATTCGTTAAGGGATTTTTACTAACAATTAGGTGTTAAGTGGCTCTCGAGTGTTAGATACGAGCGAGGTGGCAGCACTGGCTGCGCACGCGCATGTGTCGCCTTTAAAACAAAAAGTCAGAGCGAGTGTTGCCGTCTCGCTCGCACGCGCAAGCGATCGTATCCTCTCTTCTCTTTCAGCGTAATTTGCATATCATTCGTTTTGCCATATTAGTGTAACATTGTGTGTGTCACTTGTGAGACACTCGGCCGGTTTTAGCGCTTGAGTACAAAACGCTTAAGTCGTTTTGTATCTTAGTCACCTGTGTTTAAGGTCACAATTCGCTTAACAGTTTGTACTCGGGTGTAAATGGTTTTTCGGACAATATTAAAATAAATGGATACGTGATAAAGCGCACAAGTCATGGGCAGCTATCGCACAAAGTTTTGTGATTTTATTTGGTATTGATAGGGACGAATCGAATTAAAAAAATATCGTATGTTCTATCAATTCGGGTTCATGTATTTCCAGTAACTTTTTTTTAAATAACGCTTAAAATTGATGAAATCAAAAGTCATGCTTTTTGAAAAATACTATATGCTTTGAGGCTGCTAACCGTTGACTTTGTAAAAGTTAATATTTCACAAAAAAAAAACAACCCGGTAAAACCACTTAAGTCAGTCAGTCCAACTTAGATCCGCCTCCTAAGTTGATATTGTTCAAAAAACTATTCCGGCCAATACGTAAGCAATTATTGTGGACATAATCATTGGTGTTAGTTAAATGTTACGTCTTTACTTACTCGACTTTGACTGGACTAGTTCGCACAAAAAGCGACTTATGTGTTTTTTTTTGTTCACTTCCCAAGTGCCATTTTTTTTTTAATTTGTAACAACGAATAATTATGTTTTTCTAAAAGGCACATAACTCGCGTGTAATTGTAATTTAGTGTGTAATATGATTTTGTTAGTTTGTCAGTAATTATTGAAACTACCGTCCAATATTGTTTTATTGAAATCGTTGAGTTTTAAAACCAAAAGCACTTGCGAAATCCCAGTTTTTCAAAACTGATTGTATTAACAGAGGGTAGCTATCTTTTCTCCTTTTTTAATTGTAATATTATTTTTTATTATTATTATTATTATCGCGGTATTATTACATTATACTTAGGAAACTTCTTTGATGTATGAATTATTATATTTTAGCTAAAAATAAAGTTGGTTTAAAAGGATATTGTTGTTTCATTTGTAGATTGTAGATTCCGGGTAAGATGGTGGAGCCTTGAAGTTATTTTTTATATATTATATTATGTGTCACGTTGTTTGACTGATTTTGATAAAACTTTTGAAAAAATTATTAATGAGTATGCGTGGAATGAGTACATATATTCTAAATATAAAAATCACATTTGATGATTTCATTTGCTCTAGTGATGTAGGTCAAAGTGAATCTGTGTGTCTGTAACGCCTTAACTACTCAAGAAATTTTGCATATACATATACCTACGTTGTCAGGGATACCAGGAAGGGCATAGGGTAAGAGTAAATTCATAATTCATATTTTTCAAAGCGAGAAATTGCAAATTATTATTGGGACGAATTCTTTGTGAAAACTCTTAATTTTATTGATTCTTAATTTTCCGAATGCCTCATTTTCTTAATTATACCTATATAGTAGTACGAATTCGCTTTTTTAACAAGTACAGTTCATTCAGAAAAATATTACTATTCCCTCCCAAGGAATTATTTAAAAAATAAATAAAAAACAAACGCCTGGCCAAAGTGTTATAGCAACAAGTGCTTATTTATTTTTATATTAAACTTTTGTTTTAGAACCTTTTTTATATCAAACTATCAGTGCCCAGCGGTTTCGTCTGCCTTTTTTTTACCTTCCTCAAGAATTGGGCTACGAAATTCATATACGGTTTGGAATAATGAACTCTGTTATAGTTTGTTACTTGCAAAGCGACATCTGTGGTTTGCGACAAGAAAAACAACTCAGTTATATGGTGGCGTCATCTAGTTACCGTCTAGACAACTAAACAAATAATACATAGCTCTTCAGCACATTGCCTATCTTGATGTAGCTAATGTCTACGTCTATCGGAAGGTGGCCTTGGCCTCGAAATTAGTATGATTTATATATCTAGGCACATCTAGGTACACGTCTTGTATACTTATTATATACTGTTATGTACCTAAGTATAACCTAATAGAGAAAAAAGGTAGGTACCTAAAAAAGGTTTTCACTAATGGAAACTATGAACTCACAAATTTTTAGGTTTTTAGTATATAATTTACAAATATACGCGGGCGAAGTCGCGGGCAGCAGCTAGTAATGTTATAAACAGACAAAAGTGCCTATAAATAGGTCCTACTTTATCTACCTCTTTGTAGGTATAATGTAGGGTATGTAGGTAAGTGAGTCAGTTAAAGTGACTAAAAATACCTACTTCATCCAATATGGCTACGAATGCAGTTGGAGCCAGGCCAGCTTTGTCAAGAACATTGTCAAATGCACCTCTCAGCGATTACCTACCTTATTTTTACAGAAGATTGTTGCATGCACTTATAAACAGTTAGGCACGGCAGTGTTTCATTTTTATTACCATTATCTACCTACTTTGAGTTGAGTAGGTAATAGTGGGTTGACGGTGGATCCATCCTGTTTCTGAATGCTTCTATTATCTATTGGAAAGTTATGGGCCTATGTTGGCTGAGATGATGATGATGATGGTGACTTTTTAGTAAAATTACGGATTTTCTATTTCGATATTGTCTATAGGAATGTTATTCTGTTATTCTATACCTAATTATTTTTAGAAGACAATAGAACTAGATATCTTATCTTATGTATCTACCTAAAGTATATGTATGTTATTGGTAAAATGTAAAAAAAAATGTATTAGGTAGGTACCTACTTAGGTGCCAACGGGAAGCGCTGTCTTAAGTAAATTTTGCATGCTTTTACTTAGCTTTGCGATAAAAAGTTTTAGAACACTACAAGATATCTACTTATTACCTAATACGTTCTACCTAGAGGCATAATTATGTAGGTATAAAAACAGAACTTATCTACAGAACGCTATTTTTTATCACTTAAATGAATTCCACAGAAATGAAATGTTCTGCGAGAATGCAGCGTCTGCATCGAGGAGTGCTCTGTGTAATCGAGCGCAAACCTCATAAAGTGAACGCCAAACAGATTGCATAATGCACGCGCCAACGAGTGCGACGAGGACGGCGATAGCGCTCTGGTACTGGTGCGAGCGGGACGGCCCAGCTTTTGCCGCAAATGGCCAACTGGGACGAGAGGGACGGCGACACTTTGATCGTGCGGGACCAAGAGGGAGGGGCGAGGCCGCTGTTGGTCGAGATATATTATTGAGGGCTGCGAGTGGCGGCGGGGTGGAGCGGGGTGGAGCGGGGTGGGGCGGCCCGACCCAGTGTTTGCGCTGCAAGGCCACTTGCCGACCGTCTTTCCACCGTCACTCGGTCTACTGTGAATTGTGAACTGATGGTGAACTGGTTTTAGTGTGTGGTGAACGGTCAGAATGCGCGTCTTGGATGCGGCGCGGGCGTGGTGACGGCGGACAGGTCTGTGGTCTCACTAATTATACCTATTTACTCCCACGCGTGGGACCAGACAGTGGTCCGCTGTGGTCCCACCCACCCCCATTGAGGTTCGGAAAATCTATGCTTGTTAAAAAAATTTACATTTAGTTTTAATGGATTTTTAAATGTGTTTTAACATGTTGAACCTAACTTTTTAGTTTTTACGTAAAATATTGCTAAATAAAAAATTAGGTAGGTATACCTATCTGAGTAGGTATTTATATTTTTATGATAAGTAGGTACCTACCTAACTAACATTTACTGGGTTTCCCTATTAGATACCTACCTAATAAAGTGTTATACCTAAGTAGGTAGGTATTAATTTAATTCCTATTTTTCTGTTACCTAGGTATAGATTTACCTAGATAGGTAGATACCTATTATGGATAGTGTAGACCGATCTGCTAAGTAACAACAAGTTAAACATTTTGAAACATTTAATTAGTCCTAATTAGGTAATAACTTTAAATATTAGGATCGCTCGCAATCTCACCTAGACCTACATATATTACACTACACTTACCTATGTATTAGCCTATTTAAAAGCAAGAAGCTTCATGCGTCTGAAATTTATTTCTAAAAATTTCTCTTCTATCACATTACCTTTCTCGTCTATCGCTCTTTCCATTGGTGAAAACCGTATCTAAATTCGTTGTTTAGTTTAGAAGTTGGATTTGGAAGAAACAGACAGAGTTGGACTTCACTACCCTAGTCTACCTACTTATAAAACAAAGTCGCTTCCCGCTGTCTATCTTTCTCTAAGTATGCTTAGATCTTTAATACTAAGCAACGGATTTTAATGCGGTTTTCACTAATGGATAGAGTGGTTCTCGAGGAAGGTTTTAGTATATAATTTACAAAGATACGCGGGCGAAGTCGCGGGCAGCAGATAGTATTTTATATTATAACTAAGCTGTTGCACGCGCCAACGTACGCGTAGATATAAAGTTATAAAATACAGCCTATGATGCTCGCTGATAATGTAGCTTTCTACCTATAGGTAAAAGAATTTTTAAAATCGGTTGAGTAGGTAGTTTCGGAGCATTTCAATACAAACAAACAATCTGTTAAGAGTCTTAACTTAAGACTGTTAAGTTTAAGTTGGTATAGGTAGGGGAGAGCGGGGCCAGTTCTAACAAATTTCAGAAATTTTGCTCTAACTTCAAAACTATTAATATTTGTGACATAATTTTTCACTATGAAATAAACAATTTATTTGACTTTGAGTAGGGTAAATCAAAATAAAGGTAAATGTTAACTAATTTGAGAAAAATCCATTTTTCGCAAACCTAAAATTCTAAAATTAATTAGCTAGACAATATCGAAATAGAAAATCTGTAATTTTACTCAAAAGTCACCATCAATATCATCTCAGCCGACATATGTCCATAACTTTCCAATATATAGGTAATAGAAGAAGCATTCAGAAGCAGGTTGGATCCGCCGTCGATCCCGACACCTATTACCTACTCAAAAGTAGGTAATAGGTGTCGGGGTAAGTTTTAACAGTAGGGGCATGTATTAACACGATATTTTGGAAGGTGATTTAAGTAATTTTTAAATAATTAAACAACAAAATAACAATCAAAATAGAATGTTTAATAAGTCCTAAATAATTAGGCACCTAAATTTTATTTTGTGTTAACTTTTCTCAATAATATAACAAGAAATAAAAAGTACAGTTTTAAGATGCAACATAACAACAAAACCCTCAATTTTAGAGAGACAAAAAAGTTATAAAAATCAGTTTTGTTCATAGTTATTAAACATAAATAATCCCACATAACCTTATGCCAGTTGCATTTCATGCGGCATTTGTCATAAGGTACTTTTTGAAAGTTTCTTCGCCCGTAAAAAAAAAAAATATAAAAAAATAAAATAAAATATCTCCTAAAAATATCTTACAGGCACTTGGCATGTCTCTTATAAAATTAACAATCCTACTCGTAGGTGATAAAATAATATAAACTACATAGAAACTGGTCTGTTCTTCTTTTTATAACCCATTTCAACTGTTTTGCCATTTACAATTGGAAATTTTTTGCCAACAGTTTTTTTATTTTTCTAATTTCTTTTGCTACTAATTAACACTTATTTTTCGTTTATAACGACTCATCTTAAAACATAAAAATATACAGCTATACAAAGACTATTTAAGTATAATTGGGAGTACAGCTATATTATTTAAATTACATACCTATCCGAATTCCGATGCATATAAGGCGAGTTTTAACATGTTAACCAGCCCCAAGCCCCATTATTACATAAAATAAATCATTAAAAAATTGGCGATAAATCTTTAGACAAAACATAGGTGCACGTTTGTAGCTGTATTAACGAAGATTAACGTAATAATAGTTGGATTTGAAAAAAAACAATATTTAAAATGCAAATAAAAAAATTACGATCGCGAATAAAATTCGTTTACCTGTCCAAACAGACTCGTCATAACTTACTCCCGCGGTGGCTTGCCGGTAACTGACCTTTAGCAACATCTTCGGGATCATTAATAGGTAGGTACCTATTGGAATAGTAGGTTTGATGACACTAGTCTTAATAGTTTGGCGACAATCGGCTTGTTAATACTTACCTCGGTTAAAACCAGCCCCGCTCTCCCCTATATTAAACTATCTTTTATTGTATAGATGACAACAAGGAATGCTAAACAATTCCTACTTAGTACCATTACCCCATCCGCTTATCCCTTATCCTTAATCCTTCTAGGTCGGGAACGTAGGTAGGTACCTACTTGCAGAACCTATGGCGTTGCTTGTGTTACAGGCGACGGTAGCCACTTACCGTCAAGAGTGGACCGCCAGCCTGTCTGCCGACCTTAACATAAAAAATTACTTAACCTACAAGTAAGATTGTTAAATTTATATCTACAAATAGGTATTCCAGTACCTACTTTGGGCCTCTTTCACCATCTGTCAAGTGGGCTAACCGACATTTAAAGTCACCGGGGTTGTTTCTACGGTAAAAGTCCAAAACATTAAAAAATAAATAATAACACATAATTTAATAACACAAAAAATTATTTCTAAAATTAACTAACTAATAAAATAATTTTAATTCTAATTAACACTTTACTTGTTAGTTGGTGAAAGAGGCCCTTAGACATTTAAATATTGGTTTGAAATAAAGTTTTCATCAAGAAGCACATACTTTTTGATCCAATCTACGCAACATAGGTAGGTATAGTAGGTATACCTATGTCATATTGGTTTTTTAATATGTTTTTATTTGTTTTAGAATAAAATTGAATCCGAAAACTGCTCATCTTTTAGGAGCAGCGTACCTATGTTTCCAAACACTGTTTATTAGTACCTACCTACCTAACTGCCTATACGTAGGTAATGTATATTAATAATAGATGATTAAATCCGATCTTTCAGAATGAGTTTAATTCGTTCATTGAACCGAAAAGCAGATCGCCCCTCTTCTAATGACAATAGACAATTATAGCATTCAGCAGAGGTGTGAACATATTACCTATTATAGTCTTACGCGTAGGTGATCGACAATAGGATGGTCCAACATATATTTATATCATACATATATCTTTAAATATGTCTATAAATTTACTGTAGGTAGTATATATGTCGTCGGCACATCGTAGAATTGGGCATATCATGATATTACTGGGCGGATCATATTTCTGTTAAAACTGAAAGGGTCGTCTTGCTCCACTACGCTCCGCTTCGCTCGGCTCCCCAAATTTATTTCCTTGTAAACCTAACACGCTCCTCCTCGCTTTGCTTCGCTCCACTCCTATTTTTGACTTTTGGTGAAAGATTTTTGATTTCATACTTTACGATCTGCCCACGACATATACCTATATACCTACCTACTGAATATCGTAAATCAGAATAAGTTCTCTTCTTTTTCAACATCTAAATATAAATAAGCAAAATAGATGCTTATCTGAGGTTAGATTGATTCTTTATTTATTTATTTATTTAATTTATACATTTACTCAAAACCTTTATAGGTTGATCTAGATATCTATAAATTATTGACTTTTACATCTAAGTAAGTAAGTATAGGTAGGTATATTCAGTTGCACAATATTTATAACCTCTCGGTTTGGAAATAAGATACTTGAAACTGCTGTGGTTAAATAGGTAGATAGATATATCTGTATATCGTCTAAAAATATTAAAAAATGTGGCATCGTCATCATACACAATATAAATAATTTTGAATTTATAAATACTTAAGACTAAAGGAAACTAAACGTTATTATTATTTGAATAAAATCAACAAAATAGCACATTAATTGAAAGTGATCCCAACAACTGTTCGGATTTAATATTGGGGAGCAAATGTTGGCGATTAAAGAGTCCGGAGCGCTCTTAATGTCAACACTCATTTACATCACGAGGCGATCGCTTCAGGGTGCTTCGGGGTGCTTCGGGGGAGACGCAGAGGGAAATAAATCCACAATTGCTTCCTTGACAAATTCATATTCCATAAAAATCATTCAAGAATAAAATCTTTGAAAATAATCTGCACAGATGCACGTGACATCCGTCCATTCATTAATTCTCGGTTCGATTCTGGGGCAGCTTTTTTTTAAGAAGCAATAGCCAAGTAGGTACTTACCTATCTATAATCAATTACTTCAAGTAATATTGGCTTTTTTTATACAATTTGAATGACAGATAAAATTGTTCATCTCAAAAAATACGAAAATTATACCAATTCTAAGCGCGTTTTATTAAATTTGCTATAGGTAGGTACTTACCTATTAGGAGTCTGAAGAATAGAATTATAATGTAGGTAGTAACTTTATAAAATATACTTAGGGTAGGGCCTCTTTCACCATCTGTCAAGTAGGCTATCACCGGGAATAATTTAGCTGATATACCTTTGTTTGTACGGTGCCCCAAACATTAAAAAAATAATAATAAAAAAAGCGCCTATCGAAGGATGCACTAAACCGATTGCATAATTTAATAAAACATAAAATTATTTCTAAAAGTAACTAATCAACACTTTACTTGTAGTTGATGAAAGAGGCCCTTAGCTTATGTTGCTAATTGATAGGTAATGTATCTTCCCAACAGTGAAAGAATTCTTCGAATCGGTCCAGTAGTTTTGGAGGCTATTCAATGCAAACAAACAAACAATCAAATCTTTCCTCTTTATAATATTAGTAGGTATAGATAGCCTATGTTACTCGCTGATAACGTAGCTTTCTATAGGTACAAATAGTTTTAAAATCGGTCCGATCGGTCCATTAATTTTTGTGTTTATACAAACATACAAAACATACATTTTGTATGTTTGTATATATTATATAATTATGATTGCCTTACCTACTCCTTTTGTCTCCTAACAAAAACAGCAACTACATCCACAAATCAGTCGATTGATTTTTTCAACTTTATATATACTAGCTGGTGCTCGGGACTTCGTCCGCGTGGAATAGTTATTTTGGGAATCATTTGGGTATCTCGAACGGTTTTCGCAGCGCACGCAACGGAAGCCCTCAAAGATGAATAATTTTCCCCGTTTTTTCCACATTTTCGACTGTTTCTTCGCTCCTATTAGTCGCAACGTGATGTTATATAGCCTAAAGCCTTCCTAGATAAATTATCTATCCAACACAAAAAGAATTTTTCAATTCGAACCAGTAGTTCCTGAGATTAGCGCGTTCAAACAAACAAACTCTTCAGCTTTATAATATTAGTATAAGATAAATATCATAGCTTACTATAATTTATCATTATTTCTTAAACTGTTTAACATTATATTGAATCCTTAAGCACACTTTGATGCATACACAGGTATCTTAAAATCACTGGGAATCTGCTGATATCTGTGCCCACTTTAGAGTCGACAAAAATACTTACCTAGGTATACTAAACTTAATCTTTGATTGTCTATCATCGTCACTAAATAATGTAAATTCCTGCTCTCTCAGAAGCCGGAACTCCAAACATGGACTTAGGTATTATTGTACCTAATCCCAACGATTTCTATAACGATTGATATGAAAACAGTTTCTCCGCGAAGCAGGTACTTTATCCGGATAATGACCGCAAATCGGTTTGCTTTGTAAAGGCCTGAGTGTAAGTTATCCTTTCTCTGAATGTTCCGCCGGAAGAAAGGCTTTGCAAGGATCATCAAGGAATTCGTCAAAAAAAGTGCCCAGTGGCACTTTCACTCGAAGCGAAAGCGCAAAATCAATAATACATCTTATACCACTTTTGCTTATGTTATTTTTGTAATATATCTTATAATACTAAACGAAGAATTCATGTATGCCACGACGATCTCGCAAACGGCTCTAACGATTTTGACGAAGATCTAGGGTTAGGGTTTTTTTAGGTCTAGAAATCGATCGATGTCAGGGTCTTATCTTCGAGAAAATTCGTTTTAAGTAGTTTCTTTAATGGAACGGTTACAAAAGTAACCGCTTTCTCCTTTTACCTATAATATTTTGAATTATCTATTAATTTAATTTTGTTTTTATAATGTCATAGACTTTCTTTCTTACATGTAAAAATCTTTAAAACCCTTCATTGACCCGAGCGAAGTTTAGTTTTTAGTAGGTATTAAGTAGTTTTTGTAAATATCGACAACCATTAGCTCAGCAGCAGCCATTACATCGAAACTTCAAAAAAGGCATTTGAAACAAGTACCTACGAGTATATGTAGGCTTTCAAGTTCTGTGACAAAGATAATTGATTGGTCTCCCTGCGCTCGACTAGATAGAGCGCTATACAAAAGCAATAGCTCCGAAAATGTAGCAAATTTTTATTGATAGTGTGTAAAAAATCGTTACTTTTTATCGCTTTTTACCCACTTTTATTATTTTTTTACACAGTTTCACTACGCTAACTGGTATTTTATTATGCCTAAAATTTAATAAAACATTCGGCACGTACATACCTATCACAGACAGTTTGCAGTGTGACTGGCTCGGGTACGCCGAATTCGGCGTACTATTTTCTGCCGCATTTTACAAGTACGACTACGGTATCTAGTAGAGCGCAGCTAGACCAATCATTTATCTATGTTCTGTGACTTCTATTACATATCTTTTTCAAATAAAATAGGCATATAGTTTAATTAGATGCGCAAAAGTGTTGGGTGAGGGTGTCGAATTGTATAACAAGCTAATTAAATTTAAATCACTTGACAATGGTGATCAGCTCAACCCTCAACCCCAGTTTAAAATTTCCACCTGATCACCTCGTGTGAGGCGTGAGGTGACACAAAATCTCTTCGGAGGGAGACACGCGTTTGTCTAGGTACCCTCATCCACAGCGATTCAATACATGATGATAATGCCTACCCACATTAAGTATATTTAGATATTGCTAACATTGAGTTAACTTTTAAGTTGATGGAGTGAATAAGCTTATTAAGTCTAGATTCTAGATGACTACTTCTTGTTTTGAATCAATACAATCAGAACACTAAACAGAGTAGGTACCTACCTGATCCTACTATATAATATTATAAATGCGAAAGTTTGTTTGGATGTATGGATGGATGTATGTATGGATGTTTGTAACCCTTTCACGCAAAAACTACTGAACCGATCACCATGAAATTTTGCAAACACGTTGTCTGGGGCACGAGAAAGGACATAGGGTACCTTTCATCCAGAACGCGGACGAAGTCGCGGGCACCAGCTAGTATGCTATAGTTAGGTACCTAGATATACTTATTGTCTTTATAAAAAACAATTTGGATACCTATTTAATTTAGTATTTTTAAAACTACTTAAACTCTTTTAAATCAAATAAAACTTCAGTTTGATTCGACACTATTAAGTTTCGTATAGAAAACTGATTAAAAATTTTCTTCGTCATCAATAGAACTCAAAAATCTCTTGAGAAGAATTGCAGAACTGCAATACAGTACAGGAAAAAAGCTAATAAAAGTGACAGTACCTACATATTTTGTTGGCAACTGTGTAAGTAGTTAGCTCAAATCACAACACGTCAAACCGCCATTATGGTGACATCTGTCAAATCAAGACACCATTCCCGGGACGTTAAAGGAACCGAATCAAATCCGTGTTCCCGACACTCGTCATGTGTAATCCGCCCTAAACATCGCGTCGTCTCGCTCGCACTCGCCACGGGCCCGTATACGCGTCTCTGTCACAATCCCATAATCCTCCAATTGAGGTGACAAAGGTCATTAGGTGCGACCAGTGTTAGAAGACGCTCCGCCGCGTGGCGTCGCTCTGACCGCTACGGGTCTCCGTATCCTGGTGCGCGTTTGCAATGGGGATTGCATAGGAAACGGTTGTTTATTGCTTGTGGGGTGTTTGCGGTAATTGGACAGCGATTATTAAAAGGAAAATTGTTTATATGCTGCGGAATTGGATACTTAAATATTTCATACATATCTAATACTAGCTATGCTCGCGACTTCCTCCGCGTGGAATAGTTATTTTGGAAATCATTTGGGTATCTCGAACGGTTTTCGCAGCGCACGCAACGGAAGCAATTTTCCCCGTTTTTTCCACATTTCGACTCTTTCTTCGCTCCTAGAGCATTCCTCGATAAATGATCTATCCAACACAAAAAGAATTTTTCAATTCGAACCAGACGTTCCTGAGATTAACGCGTTCAAACAAACAAACAAATAAACAAACGAACTCTTCAGCTTTATAATATTAGTATAGATTTATTCTATCAAAATCAAAATTTATTTTAGGTTTCTCCAAGAAACTAATGAAGTAGGTATTATTGTCTTTCGAATTTTAATGATGAGTAGCAATAGATCGTTAGAAAGAAGCATGAAGTAAGAAAGCACGATATTTTTAAGTCATTTTACTTCCTAGTTGCATCAGCCAAAGGAAACCCGAGTGTTCATAACTCTCTTTTTACACAATTCAAACAAAACACACTTGATAAAATATTAAATTTGATGAGCTAATCATTCGAAAAGTGCACACGTGACTCGTAATGAGAAAATAAATGACGACGATTGTTAAGGCCCACTCTCACGCCACCGTATCGTCGGAGATATCGCCAATATCGCCACACGTCACGATCAGATCGCAATATTACTAATAGGCCTATATCGCATTCGACCATAGATGAACCCAGTTAAAAAGAGATGTGACAAGTTCCGCTTGATTTCCATTGCATGCCGTACAAGATAAATGCTTCAAAAATCATTTTAATAGGTTTGCAATAATTTTCTAGGGAGCTTTTGTCCTTTTTTTATTTTGTTTATTTTCTGTTCTCATCTCCTCTTGTATAATTAATTAGTTAGGATACACTATCTCAGCCGTAAGATGACCACTGCTAGACATAGGATAGGTTTCTGCCACAATTTTTCAATTGGAACCGTCCGAAGCAGCCTGAATCCACACAGTTAACCCGCGGCCCTTATCAGATGGTCTGTCCACCTTGTTGGTGGCATTTAACTCAATTCAATCATTAATTGTAAAACCATAAATACCATAATGTATAGATGCGTGTTAAAAATGTAGGTATAGGTAAAGACCAGTGTTATGGATATGGTCCCGTCGGCATGTTCGTTTGTCGGTCCGTTTCCACTCGAGAACCTTCCGGCCGTTGACTCTCCGTACTGCCAAAACTGCCACTTTAACTCACTGATCCGCCGGGCTATGTCGGTAACTATCCTTCGTTTACGGATCTCTTCATTCCTGATTCGATCTCTTGGTGTCTGGTCGAGCTATGCTTGGGGTTACACCAAGAAAGCAGCGTAAGAAAGCTCAACCTCGTTGTTCGCCATAATGTCGCACACGTAGGTCGAAATCTTTTGCTTTTTTTTTGACGAGAAGATGACTTGTATTATTAATTTGATCACTAAATTTAAAAGCTTACACTAATACAAAATCTCCAACATTAATCGCAATTACTTTATTACATCGACTCTGGCTATATCACACGAATTTATATCTTAACAATTGTGCATAAAGTTGCATTTAGATAGTCTAAGAATCGACCCTAATCCACTTGACGCCTCAGCAAGGTCTTATCAGAGAATAAATTATGAAATTGCCAACATTGCAATTCTAAACTGTATGCCGGCTTAATAAAGTGGAAATTGGCACGGGGATGCGGTTAAGTGATCTAGTTTGTGCCTAATCTGCGAGTTATCTGAAGAGGTGTCGGTGGTGGAGTGGGCTGAACTAGATTTGATGCGATTTCGAGTCGTGATAGGGCCTACAAAGGCTTGACGGTGATGATGTCATCAACTCGTTCAGATATTGGCCCCGATAATGAACGGCTCTAATGGATTAACTAACATCCAATCTGTCGGCGCGATCTGCGATAAAACCACGCGGACGAACTTTCAATTTTTCAAATTGATTTTGAACATTGACACTTTATGTAGGTACCGAAATTGATGAAATTTTATACTAAGGTAGGTGGTCATTTTATATGAATTTCTAAGCAATTCATATACCTGCTATTAAATGTCTTTAGGTAAACATTCGGTTCATCTAGGTATACATTTTATAAATAAAGATTTTATATACCATCTTTGCTAATATTATAAATGTGAATTTGTTTGTTTGTTTGTTACGCATTCACGCAAAAACTACTGAACCGATCACCATGAAATTTTGCATACACGTTGTCTGGGACACCAGAAAGGACTTAGTGTACCTTTCATCGAGAACGCGGACGAAGTCGCGGGCAACAGCTAGTAATATTATAAAGAGAGAAGATAATTTTTGTAATGAATAAACTCAAAAACTAGTGGACCGATTTTGAAAATTCTTTCACCTATAGCTACATTAACAGCGAGTGATATAGGCTATATTTTATAAAATTACCCGGGCTAAGTCGCATGCAACAGTTAGTATCAGATAAAAGATTGTAAGCTTTATTGAATCGCAATTATTCATTTGTTTAAATAACGGACTTTTTCTGCAGAGCCATTTGAAATGTGAATGGCGGTGAAATAAAATATAAGTGATTTGTTTGAAAACAAAAACCTCTCAAAGAGTTATTGCGACTTGTGTGTGTGTGTGTGTGGGGAAATGTGGGCTATTGTTGGCTTTACTTTGTGGGCAAACATTGGTGCCTTTATTCATTTAGGCTCCCGTCGGAATATTGCTACCACCTGCCCAACGTAAAACCAAGAATTTTACTAAGTTTACTTGAAGTTTACCAAAAACCATTAAGTTGATTAGACAGAAATCTGTCCTATGACTTATTGGTATTCCGTTAGGACTAAAAAATAATAAAACATGCAATAAGTAAGTATGACTACTTGTTTTAGCCGACCTAACAGACGTTGTTCTGCTCGAGTTTTGACTTGACTGCTATTACGGGTTTAAATAAGTTTTTTTTAGATTTATTTATTTATTTTATTTTATTTTATTGGATAAACTATACTTCTGACTTTTCAATCTTTTCTTTTTTTAATTTTATAATAATTTCAATAAAGCAAAGTAGGTATGTGCAGTTGAGCTCAAATTAATTAATACTTAATGAATTTAATTATTAAAATCAAATTATGTATTAATTTTAATAAAATTTTGTTTATTATATTTGAAAATTTCAAAATTTAATGATAATTAATGAAACCGACAAACCACGCTGTCCACCTGGTTGGTTCTGGTTCCCATATTTATCAAGAGTCTAGATTATTATGCGAGTCTATTTACTAAGGCTATGGTAGTCCCTACTATAACACGGTATACCGTCAGGCTGTCTGTAACTTTTGAACATTGAAAAATATACAGATACTAGCTGGTGCCCGCGACTTCGTCCGCTTTGAAAAAGCAATATAGGTATCGCCTGACATCGTTATTGCTATTATACTTGGCCAGGAGTTAGTTTCTTTAATTTTAGATAATCCCTCGGGAGCAGTATTTTTTGAAGTGAAACTTTTTATGGGACACTAGCGTTTTGTCATGAGAGTTAACTCGTCGAGCTAACAAAACTGTTAAACTCCTTGTCTCTTTCTTATTATTATCTTGTCTCACAGTACACATTGCATCCGACCTTTACTTAACTTGATCTTTGACAGGATTTGTTCTAGTTCAATTCCAATACGGCAGAGGGCGCTTTAAAAATAAATAAATAAATAATCGATAACCTTTGACACGATTCGTTGTAGTTCGACACTAATGCGGCAGATGGCGCTTTTTGAGATATGTATTCAAAATTTAATTATTTTTTTTGTCAAATGTTGATGCTTATACTTCTTATATACTCAACTAATTAATATTCCATTTTATCTTTTTTTAAAGAATTCTTATTTTGACAATAATAGTAAATTTATTTCTATTAAATTTTTATAATATACTACTTTTATCAATGTTTGGTTCTACTAAAATAGGGCAGAGGGAGATTTTTAGGAAAAAAAAATTTTTTTTTTCTTAAGCATGATTGAAAATATCGTATGGACCAGTTTAAAAAAAAAAAAACGAAATAAGGTCACGTGACATTTCGTTTTTTTGAAGTGAAACTTCTTTACGCACGCTTGACTTGGGGAGTAAGCTGGCGAACGCGTGACGTAAGCGTTACGAAAAGTGTGATCGGGCAAGGCGAACGGAAGTTATGTGGGGGATATAAGCAAGAGATGTGCGCGCGATAAATATTTATTTTATAAATTTAAATATTTGTAGAAAATTAATATATGTATATGTGTATACATGTATATATTGTACACACATACATATATATATATATATATATATATACATACAGATGGAGCGAAAGAAGTTTCACTTCAGTCGTGTGGTCATAAGCACACTCGTTTTTATTTTCTTGATGAAAGATACCCTATATCCTTTCTGGTGTCCCAGACAACGTGTATACAAAATTTCATGGTGATCAGTTCAGTAGTTTTTGCGTGAAAGAGTTACAAACATCCATACATACTTTCGCATTTATAATATTAGTACGCTTTGAAGCAAACCGGTAATTAGTAGCGATAAAAACCCAATTGCAAACAATAGGGCGTTTGTGAGTTGCGAGCGACCCAATTATGTCGATCGAGTTGTTTTCGTGGTCGCACGACCATATTTCACGGGTTACCCACTCTGCTGCGCCGACCATTGTAAAACAACCCTCCACACCCACACCCCCATTACGCATTGTTTTAAAAAAGCATCGAAAGTCGGGCTCTGATCTGAGTTCGATTCTCGACGCTTAGTAAGCTTACATCACTGCTTTAACTACTAGCTGTTGCACGCGACGTCGTCCGCGTAACTTTATAAAATATATAGCCTATGTTACTCGCTGATAATATTTTTTTTTATTTTATCGCTGATAGTTTGAGATAAATCTATTTTTAGCAATTTTATAGGTATATAATTTCATGCTTGGCATTGCCCAACATTTTTGAAACATTAAAATTATATTATGTATGACACGAAACTTATTTACTGAGCGTAACAATTTTAGCCATGGGGTGCTTTAGTTATTATAATAAATAGCTAAGTAGATGTTAGGTAATCTACGATTTAGATTACCTAACATCTAAAATTTTCTCAAAAATCTCACTACTATTGACCATAAAATGGTTCATTTTCAGTCAGTCAGTCATAAAATTAAACTGTTGAAATATCGTGTGTTTTGTCCACATTTCACAGACACGTTTTACAGTTGAAGTAAAACTAATTAAAAAAAAGTTAATTTTAAATTATTTCTATTTACATTTTTATAAAAAGATTTATTTCCCTTGGTACCTACATCTGTAAATTAGAGTGGTTGAAAACGATTTTTGAAATGCGTATTGAAGGGTTTATACACAATCCGAATGTTTGCAAACGATTTCTCAACAAAGACGGCGTTTCTATAAATCAAAAAGGGTAGCTCCGTCAAACACAGTGCCCCCCTGCTTTCCAATTTACTTAAAACAAGCACAATGCGGCGCAAACGCTTTGTGCGGCCGCGGAGGCGTGCGACACCTCCCTAGACCCTCAGCGCCCTTAGCGCCCTCACGGTACTACGTTTTAGCTGCGGTTATTAACTGTGCCTCCTCTCCACAGATGTGATATCGCCACTCCGACACGCACCGCTCCACGATGCAGCCGTTCCAGTCCACCAAGCAAGACGGGCCCCGGGAGTCGAGTCCCGAGCGCTCCAAGTCTCCGGACACGCCGGCCGCGCCCGTTCTCAATTTCTCCATCGCTCGGCTCATGGAGCCCGACAGGAAGAGATCCGTCTCTCCCGATGCGCCCCCTCCCCCGAGCTTCCTGTCTTACGGCGCTCACTTGCTAGATTCTGCCTTTAAGCAGTACATCCCGGCAGCCAGGAGGCAATTGGCTCATTACCCGTTGCTGTACTACGGGCCGGACTTAATGTCGTTAACGTACGCCCACCAGTTGCATCTACCGAGACCGCCTCCCGTCCCGTCTCCCGTCCAAAGGCCTCCGAGCCCTCGGGCTCCCGCGGCCGACCACGCCGTCTCCTCTACGACGGGACCCACGCCTTCTCCCGCGAAGAACAAGAGTTTTGCTTGCGGCGATTGCGGTAAAGTTTTCAACGCACATTACAACCTGACCAGACACATGCCGGTCCACACGGGAGCTCGGCCTTTCGTTTGTAAAATCTGCGGTAAGGGATTTCGACAGGCGTCGACTCTGTGCCGGCACAAGATCATCCACACTTCAGAAAAACCGCACAAATGTCTCACTTGTGGAAAAGCCTTCAACCGTTCGTCGACTCTGAACACTCACGCCCGAATCCACGCTGGCTACAAACCGTTCGTGTGCGAATTCTGCGGCAAAGGCTTCCACCAGAAAGGCAACTACAAGAACCACAGGTTGACTCATAGCGGCGAGAAAGCTTATAAGTGTAATATTTGTAACAAAGCTTTCCACCAGGTGTACAACTTGACGTTCCACATGCACACGCACAACGAGAGGAAGCCGTTCACATGCAGCATTTGCGCGAAGGGTTTCTGTAGGAATTTCGACCTGAAAAAACACACCAGGAAGTTACATTTAGGTGCAGCGACAACCAACAACGAGTCCTCCATGGACACGCAGGACGAGTCTACCCAGGAGGCGAACACTAGTCCCACCGAGGAGGTGAATAGAGCTGCGGCATTTAGACCTTTCCTGAGTAGTACGTACCCACGAATTCTGGACCCCGCCCGCATTACAGCGCCCAACGCATTCTTCTCGAAACTGTTGTGACCCGGGGCAGGATACTTCAACGGCTTCGAAGGCAACGAGTGAATTGAACTTTGGATTTGAAATATTTTCCACTAAGACTCAACTAGTCCTGAGACTTTTTTATCCGCAGTGAATTGATCTAACTTGTGCAATCAATATTTTTTCACATCTCTGGCTTTTTGTAAATATTGTAAATCTTATTTCATTTGTAAGTACAATGGCAGAAATAACTTAATAATATGTAGGTACTGTATGTATATGTAGATATAAATAAAATAACGGAGAGTTAAATATGACCGCATGAGGGAGATATTTAACCTACATGAGGTTAAAAATGTTGTAAATAAAATTGTACCTAAAATTTTTGATGTAAGTAGTAAGTAGATATAAAAGTGATAGTCTTTGATATTGATAGTATATAGATATACTATATTATATTATATGAGTGTGCATTTGAAGATTTGAGACACCGCTGTTTAATTGATACCTAATAGAGTTAGTTATTCTAAAATAGAATGCAATGGATAAAGAGTTCCTTCTACTGATTTGCTAAGAGAAATGGACAATGATAACTTTTTCTTTAAATAACAAAAACCGACTGAAGTTTGAGAATAACGTATCCTACGTTTTATCTTTATTCTTTTTAATTATTTAATTTTAATTTTAATAATTTACTTTTTACACAGAAAGCAAGTAGGTACTTATACACGATATTAAAATATGTATTGACAATATACGAAGTATATCTACCTTTTTAAAAATCATTTTTTCCTATTTTTGAAATAATTATCAACTATAATGGATAGAGTTTATTAAATTAATTATTTTAAATTTATTGTCAAATTTTTTGAGTCTAAATTCTCTTAATAACAGTTGTTGAACGGATTCTGTTAAGCCCGTCACAAATGTAGCTATAATTATTAATATACTGTGCTATAATATAAATTAATACGTTGGTTTGTCATAGAATACGTCATAGAAATATATATTACCTATAATCACTTTATTAGTGTGTGTGTAATCACTTTATTATTTGTATAGAAAATACATCGTAATCAAATATAACGAATTGGTGTCGCTGCGCTCGTCTGATAGAGCGCTATACAAAAGCAATAGCTCCGAAAATGTGGCAACTTTTTATTGCAGTGTGTGTAAAAAATAGTCACTTTTTATCACTTTATACCTACTCAGTTTTATTATATTTTTACACAGTTTCACTACGCAAACTGGTATTTTATTATGTCTAAAATTTAATAAAACAATCGGCACGTACACATCACAGACAGTTTGCAATGTGACTGGCTCGGGTACGCCGAATTCGGAGTACTATTTTATGCCGCATTTTACAAGTACGACGGCGGTATCTAGTCAAGCGCAGCGAGACCAATCATTTATCTATGTTAGATATTACTATAGCTACCTGTGTGACGGCTGTATCCATTTTGTTCTATCTTAGAACTACTTAATAGAAAAAAAATTGACTGTTAGAACATTACTTGATATACTATACGATATATTACTTAACGATACCAATCTGTGTAGAAGTTTTCAAAGTAATACCTCTATATCTACTTATAAAAGTAAAAATTATTTTGTAAATATTAATTCTCGTTAATTAAGAATTATTACTTATTACTAATTGTGATTGTAGAGAATGTATTGTATGTATTTGTAAATACCTACAAAATATGTATTTATGAAGAATTAGTAAAAATTGTCTTTTCAAAACGCAATATTACCTAAGTGTTAATAAAGTTTAATTACTTACATGCTATTGTCTTTGATTTCTTAATGTCTGTGATGACCAAAAAGCTCTGATAGCACGTTCAGAATTTTTTACATTTAATTTAATTTTTAGGATTTAAAAAATAATTACTTAATGGCAACAGTATGTTGCTATTTCATTTGAAAAGTTTTGGACTTTTCTGAAATGGTAAGTATTATATTTTTTTATATTATATTATACATTTTCATAAATAATTATACCATTTCTCCAATACTTTTTTCTACTGTCTTATTTAATTAAATGGCTACCAAATTATTAAGTAGGTAATAGGTAGGTACCTAAAAGTAGGTATTAGGGTAGGTATTCTAAAATTTTATAAGATATTTTTTCTCGAATTCAAATGTCTGACAAATACTAGATAGAAAAACAAAGATAAAAATTTTTTTATGGACACTTAGTAGTGACCAGGTTATCTACCTAATACTGAGGATAAATGGGTGTTGTAAATTTGGGCAGAGTCAAGTCCACTGTCCAATTTCCTTCTGCCCTACTTCTCGTTGTTATTTACAGTAGGCAAATAAAATGAAATGCCATTATTTTGGTTTAAAAATGCCGTTACGAGTTAATATTAAAAATATAGGCCTGCGCTGCGCCTGAGCACTGCGTATTGTTCGCGAACACTCGACAGCAAATTATAACGTTGGACCGCCCTTCATGCGGACTAGGCCAGAGGTGCTGCACCTTTTCACAGTATCGTAAAACATTATTATGTTATTTTTTATGCGTCACAAAACATTCATATTTTCTACCTTTGTCAGAATCTACTACTGACTACCTGACAAAGGTGAACAAATCTAATTACATAGACAATATACAAAAGTGCAGTTTAATTATAATCATAGATAGATACCTAATAGTAGGTAAGTACTGAAATCGCGTACTGCAGCAAAATAAGTGCAATTTTAGAAATAACTAATTATTAACAAAAACATTGGAAATCTATTAGGTATATACTTACAAATCATAAATGGAAGATGAAATTGATTCTGTATTCATACCTATTACTAAGCTTGTTTTAAAAAAAATGTTATCAACCACTGCAAAAGAATATTGTTCGGGCAAAAGTTGTCGTTTTGGTAACTCGATCTGTCGACAAATCGTAATTAAGGTGAATTATTTAGAAAGAATAATGCTATAACATATCGCACTGCGCTTTTGTAGCGCGACGCTTTGTCGTCGGCCGGAAGTGGCGACGGCGGCTGCTCATAAACAATGCTAAGCGCACATTCGCCGGCTCACTAAACTTCATATAGCTTAGCATCAAGCATGCCTTTAATAACAATAATCAATGCTACTATTAAATATTGGTCGCCTACACGCAATCTAATGAACCTTGCAACTTATATTTTTAAATTTACATTTATTTTAAGTAATTTAAAATCAATGGGAATAAAGTTAACTTAAATATTTTATAAAACAACTTGCAAAATATAATTAATCTAAGAATGTCTTTCTTAAAGGACTGTTCAAAAAATTATTTGAACCAGGAGAGTAATTCCGAAGTTTACTACTTTTTTTAATGAAATAAAGAAAAGAAAATATGTCAATAGATTTATAATATTTTAAAGTCAGAGCGTAGGGGACAATTTACAATTGAAAGGACATTCGGGTGTGGAGGAAGATGACAGGTTTGAACTAATTATCTGGCGTTGAACAAGTAGAAACATTTATTATACGGATCTAATAATTTTATCATTTACAAGACACAATTTTATTTTATTAATTATCATAATTATTGTGATAAGCTGAGCGATATTTTTTTATAATATTTAACCTGTTATTAAAAAGTTGAACCTGTCAACTTTTTAAATATCTTAAATATCCTCTATAAAAAAGGGTGGCAGGCCATGTGATGTCCATTTGATGGCGCGGTGCGATTCAGACCTTGACAGGACTGAGGCACAGATTAAATAATAGTTACTATCGAATGAGGCTAAGTGAGAAGGTTGTCTGTAACACAATATACCATATATAAACATGCTGATAGCACAGCATACTTATTTCACTGATAGTATGAAATGTATGAAACAATAGGCGTCTATGTATTTCAGGGCTTACAACACAACAGTGCAGTGCAGGCCCTCAGAACAGTTTGTAACGCGATTACAATACGCGTCGTGGAAACAATGAGGTATTAAAACGCGAAGCGAACACTTATGAGGAGCATATTGCTTTGGTTTTTTGTTATTCGGTTCGCAGTTCGCCCTCATGGAGGCGGGTGCAGTGCGGCCTCGGGCTGTGCGTCACTGAGGGGTGAGACAATCAATCTGTGAACTCTTGACGCGACGACGCGGCCCCGACACTGCCACAGAATAAAATTCAGACGGTGCACTCATTATAAGTCATCAAATGTACCTACCTATTCTTTTGGAAATTATTTTCAGAGGCGTCATCGTCAAGCAGAAGAATGACGAAATTTTTATTCAGTATAGGTACTTATATTTACGACTCCTCTATAAAATCACTATGATATACCTACTAAGTATTGGGCTCCAATCAGCAAACAACGTAAAATGTCAAGCTTAGTTTTCAGCGGAGCCGCTTTGTATCACTTAACAAAATTAGGTCTTATACCTTTCTCTCGCAGGTCCCATCTGAAATGTAGTGGCCTAGCTTCAGCAGCGACACCGTAAATTTTATTCAAATAAACTTAAATTATATTAGAGGATAGAGGTAACCATAAAATTTATAAATACCTACAATGTAAATTATAGTTCCATAAGATCCCTGACTTGTATATCAGGGGTAAGTATAATTATTAATATTAAAAAAAAAACATTCCTTTGAGTAGGTATACAATGTTGGTGTGCACTTCTGGTGATAATTTTCTAATCTATGACATTATTATGATTTTTCTTTGCGTTTCGCGTTCCATATGAGTTGTTGTGTGGAGAGCCGTTAACATAATGTTTATTACATCTACCCTCTGTTTTATTAACTGTTCAAGGGTCAATCATGTTAAATTGGTAATTGTTCAACTTTCAAACTAAACTACTGCCTACATACGAGTATTTATTATTAAAAGGATACTCAATAAACATTTTGATTAATTTATTTGAAACGTTTCACTTCATCCAATAGTCGAGTTTTCTATGTTAAAACCAATGCCTAAGTATATGTGAGTGAAATTATGGTCGAATGGTTAAGGTGCTAGACATTTCATTTCGCAAAAATATAACATATGAAACAATACCTACAAACGCGTATTATGGCTGTTTGTCGACCTTAACGAAAAAAATATATAAGTACAGTATATATATAGGTATATAACCTACAGATAATACAAAGTAAAATCGTTTGCTTTGAGTAATATTTTTAAATTATTAGGTTTAGTGTTTAAGGGACACGAAAATATTTTTAACTAATAAACTAATAAATGCAGAAGTGATGCAGACAGACTTGATGATAAGTGGCTCTGATATCCTTTACATCTCAGGGAAACAAAAGAGCACACATGCAGTGGTATCTGTGAGAAGGTGGTTACAGTCGCCAGACTGGCTGCCAAGCCCAGTTTATCTGCAGAATAGAGTGTTTACTGTCACTGCTCAAAAATACAATTATATATTTATTATTATATTTATTTATTTATTTATATTTATTTATGGATGTTTGTAAATCTTTCACACAAAAACTACTGAACCGATCACCATGAAATTTTGCATACACGTTGTCTGTGACACTAGAAAGGACATAGGGTACCTACCTTTCATCTAGAACGCGGACGAAGTCGCGGGCACCAGCTAGTCTAATATAAGTATAAAAATTTCGTGTCACGTGTTTTTGCGCGATGAACTCCTAAACTACTGAACTGATTTTGTGTTATTAAGGACAACTTAAAAGAAAGATAGGATAGGTATATAAATTGCACTCCGGGCGAAGCCGGGAGCGTGTAGCTAGTTTACTTTAAATTTAAATGGGAATATTTAAATGAACTTCAGGTAAACAAAATATACGAACTAAGTATACCTTTGAATCAAGCAAACAATAACAAAATGATCCTGTGCCAGTGTGTGCGTCTGTCTGTAACGTTCGTAACAGGATTATTTCCACATTTGTGGCGTCGACAAAGCTCTCTCCGGGATTACACGGCCTGTATCTCGTCTCCAACGGGCTTTACACGAAAAACTGCCACTTTTGTGCAATCCTATCTGATGACCCCTGTTCTGGAAAAGCTGCATTCACTTTATATAAATACCTATCTACTTGCCTCTCATTTTGTATAAATCCTTTGCAAATAATGTTCCTTAAATAATTGTAACCTTATGTAGGTAATGTCAGAAGAAATCTTTTTGAAAATTATAACAAAATACAGCAGTTATCTTCAAGTGTCAAGTAGGCTATCCGCTATTTAAAGTCACCGGTAAGAAAGCGTACGAGTTACACCATCTTCGAGTAGCATTAGGTACTCAAGGGATAATAATATTTCAATGAAATTGACACAAGATACCTACTCGTAACATTTATAAGGCTGGGTTGCACCATCTTACTTTAACTATAACCAACGTCGCAACTTCAGTTAATTCGCACTCATTTTCGGCCGAAAATGAATTTTAGGCCGAAAATGATTTGCACCAGTTAACCAGTTATGATTATTTGTTAATTGGTGCAACTCATTTTCGGCCTAACCGTTATTTTAACTGAAGTTGCGGCGTTGGTTATAGTTAAAGTAAGATGGTGCAACCCAGCCTAAGCCAATCAACATTTTACTTGTAGTTGGTGAAAGAGGCCCTTAAGGCAATAAACATACCAGTTGTGTGTTAAATAGGTAATATAATAGGTATATATAATTTTATTATAGGTACCTAGGTAGGTATATTTTCCTTGCATTTTTTACACTTTATTATTCTCAATTGTCGCAATGTTATTTATGCTCTTTTTTTGCTTTTTTTTACCTTTACCTAAGAGCTGTGATTTTTGAATAAATAAATAAAAAATAATAATCATCAATTTATATCACGACTTTCGAGTTTACCTACGTTTCGAGTTCCGAAAATGACGTAGGTACCCAATAGAAATGTTATAGAACATCCTTACTATAATAGGTAAGAACTAAGGCTAAGGTATAGGGTATGTATGGGTGAAATAGAAACAAGATAACAGATGCGTTTTAATGATGTTTAGAGGAAGGGCGAAGGATATTATTTGCATTTGCATGGCCACTCCTTTGCTACATTAAATGAGCAAACAGAACATTTTAATATTTTAATAGTAGTTAATTGTAGGGGATTTTGAATCACATCATTATTACCTGTTGTAGGTATGTAGTAGGACTAGCAAAAGTTGCTACTTCGGAAAATATTGCTACCTTTTCTGAAATTATATAGACTACTAGCTGACCCGGCAAACGTTTTGAACATATAGGTAATCTACTTTCAATTAGACCCTGCTAATTAGGAGCCTTTAGACTAGACTTTATAAGCTAACCACGAAGCTATAGATACCTAAAATTATAATAATTAAGTAGGTCTCGAATAAAAATCCGAAGCGATATTAAGTACAATATTTGTACCTAATGCTTAACTTACTACGTTATCGGGGAGTAATACATTTATATTTTATAATGTTACACGGACGAAGTCGCGTGCAAAAGCCAGTACTTATCAAATATACAAGATTTTATACATCGAAATTCTTTAAAATTGTCTGTCCTTTACACTGCTGATGCTGAGGGTAGGCATGCCTACTTACTTAATAGGTATTATTGTGGTTCGCAACTTATTAGATAATAGGTAAGTTGTAAAGCTTACAACATATTAGCGTTTGAGGAACTTCCGGAGATCACTTCCACACAAAACCCCGTTTCGCAACACAATAGACAATAGTCACCAAATCTATTTACGGTTGAAATGTTCCTAAGTTTTGGAGATTAAACACTTTTACAAAGGCGATTTATTCCAATGTTTGTCGCTTCTTTTTACGCGACGGATATTACCTAAACATCTAAGGGCAGTTACACACAAACCGTGCCACTTAGTAATACCATCATAATACCTACTGAACGAATGGGATAGGTAACTGTAGGTACTTTACAGATACCTATCCCTTTCTATAAAAACCTTAAAAAAACCTTAACTTAGCTCATTAATATTGGCTACATTAGGCAGTATATATCTAAGGATTAGGAGAACAGTTAATGATTTCTCAATTATATTATCAAATTATGTTAAATTAAACATAACACAACGGACAGCTAGATTTTCTTCTTTCAACGGATCCCTCGATCCAAACATGGCTGTCTTCTATGACTTTATGAGTTGTTATATACCAATGACTGTGGTACTCTATGTTATATACCCTATTTGCGCCTCAACAGTGCTATAACGACGTTTCGGCCGCTTCGTGTGCAAGCTGCCTATATCGCATCGGAACACTTTGTTAAAAGAAATTGTATAAGGAGGTATGTATCTATTTGTCGCGTTGTACAATACGGGTTCCGGTTGAGAACGAAACAAGCGTAAGTACCTACATCCAAGCTTCCACTTATCTTATACGTGTTAAGGGAAGGTAAGTCAAGTCACGTGCATATACCTACTCTACTTAGTTTGTTACGTAAGTAATTTCTACTAACCTACTTAAATTGTACTAAAATAAGTACCTACCTACCTAATATTTTTAACATGTATATGTGTATATGTATAAAATATAATATGAATATTGTATATGTTTGTGTGTGTATGTGTGTATGTGTGTAAATAGTATAATAGTTTATAATATCTTATATATCACCTATAGGTATATTGTTATTCGAGTGTGTTTGTGAATAATTAATGTGAAGATTTTGGAACTTAATATAAGAATTTTCTGTTATGTCATACCTAGGTCGATTAAGATGTTAAATGTTGTGTATACCTGTCATTGGTACTCACTTCAGACCATGACCATGTAAAAATTGTTTATTGTAGTGTATTGTTGTGTCTTCTGTTGGTGTACCTTAAATAAATAAATAAATAAATAAAAAACGCAAGTTTATTTATAAATAAAGTTTTCTTTCTCAAAATACTTCAAGATTCTATGTCTCAGATGAAACATTATTTTGTAGAATCTATGGTGCAGGTAGGTATAGATAATAAACAGTAGTTAGTAAATATATATATAATAGGTACATGTAAAAAATAGCAATGCTTCATTTACGGGTAGTTAACCGACTACCCTTAAATGTACCTACCCTTAAATGAAAAAAAAAACACCTAATCTCTTATTAATAGTGTCCGGCGAGTTAATATACCTACCTACGCGACACCCACAAATATCGTATGACAATGGACATCTGTCAGCTGATTTCAGTACAGTCGGACACCGATTCAAATTTGGACATTGGGCAATTGTTGCATATCTATACTTACTTTACTAATATTATAAAGAGGAAAGATTTGTTTGTTTGTTTGAATTGAATAGGCTCCGAAACTACTGGACCGATTTGAAAAATTCTTTCACTGTTTGGAAGCTATATTATCAGCGAGTAACATAGGCTATATTTTATAAAGTTACGCGGGCGAAGTCGCGTGCAACAGCTGGTAATATTATATAAAAAGAGAGTAGATTTCTATTTTTGTTCGTAATGAATAAACTTGAAAACTACTAGACCGATATTTGAAAAATTCTTTCACCTATAGAAAGCTACGTTACAAGGGAGTACCTAACATAAAGGCTACCTATATTTTATAAAGTAACGCGGACGAAGTCGCGTGCAACAGCTAGTCTGATATATACCTAGGCTATAACTTAATTGAAGCGTGGCCTCGTAGGTAAGTATACCTCGTGCGTGTCAAACTCAATCAGAATATACACAACACAAGTAAGTAACCGATGATTGTGTAGGAGTGAGTGAATGGTTACCGGCGACATCCGGAATTACGCGGAATAAAGGTTGATGCGTTGGATGCGTCGGCTCCGTTTCAATTTTATTAACTACCTGCACAATGAAAGGGGTCGCCCCGACTCTATTAAGTCGTCGGCACGTGTGCAAAGGCAAGGTTGATATGATTGAACAATTTGTTGAAATAATCGGACATCAATTCCTTATTGAAATAGGTAGGTACTAGCTGTTGTACCTACGCGACTTTGTCCGCGTAACTTTATAAAATATAGCCTGTGTTTACCCTACTTGCTGAATAATATAGCTGCCAACAGTGAATTTTTTTTTTTCATATCGGTCGAGTAGGTAGTCAAACAAACAAACAAATCTTTCCTCTAGGTACCTCTATAGGTTATAACCTAGGTAGGCAGTCAGCTTTGTATCAAAAACTTGACGAAATAATTTCAAGGCTATAGGTAATCTCATTCTCAACTCTTTCCTTGCGAAAAATTAGGGGGTGTTCATTAATTACATAATATATGAGACATTAAAATACTTTATCTTTACGCGGGGGAGAGATAGCCATAACCCCCCTCGGGTTATGGCTATTATTACCTACGTAATTTCCCATAAGAACAGCAGGCATGTAAAAGTGAACTTTGATAAATAGAAAATTGATAGGTAGGCAATACTACCTATGTTTTCCTATATTAATATATTGGGTGGCAGGCAAGCTGACTTTCCCTTTGATGGTAGGTAGGTATGCGGTTACCGTCGCCTGTTAGGACAAGAAACACCATAATGCATGACCTGCTGAACCTGAAGAAATTTGTGAACAGCTGGCTTGAAGAAGCCCATATTATCATAGCCAGATGTAAGTCATTTGTAAGTAGATGATGACATACCTAATATTTGAACGCCTATGTTAAATTGAATTCCGGTTACTTATAGCATAGAATAAGTATAATACAAGAATAGGTAGACAGGCCTGACTATAGGTAACCTCCTGACCGAGAAGGAATACCTACTTAGATTAGGAATAAGTGAGAAAATGTCAAGTGAGCCAGGAATGAAGGATAAGCCGTTAATTGAAGTGAACCGCACACGTGCGTGCGGCAGAGAGCAGCCAGTATAGCTGGTTCGTCGCGGATTACAGTAATAAAATGTCAATAGGAGATGATGAGGTGCTGCCGCGAGCTCACAAACAGAGGGCCTCGCATCTAGCCCAAAGAACACAACACAATCGCCTCAACGCAGTAGGTGAACTCACTTGCCTATTAATTAAATTTCTTTTTTTTAAATAATAAAAAAAGTGTGTGTGTCAGCTCCGACACACGACTAGAGTTTACTCCTTACGAATGATAAATTAATATTTTAATAAATACATATGAACGAACGAATAAATTATTATAACGGATTAATATCAGCGCCATCTCCGGTTGAATTAAGGTACTTGATACAAATAAGGCATTATGTTCTAACTAATGTCGCCTGTAGGTACACTAGAAAACTCGTAAAAATAAACACAGTCTCGAAAATACTTCGCTCACAGATACATGCACACCTGATCGAGTGCGTTAGCGTCCTGCTCCATATTCCCTGGGTCAATCTGCACGCGTTCCTCGAACGAGGTGGGCGATTTCGTGCTGTTCTGTTATTTCGTGGTAAGTTTTTATTTAAAATTACTTACGCTGTTTTAGTTTAAAATGCATTAACTGATCGTTTCTTAATCTTAATATCGAATAAGGCCCTAGGCCTTGTTTCTGCATGGTAGGTCTTATTTAGGATAGGTACCTACAGGCTATATTTGTGACCAACAATTTATTTAGACAATATAATTTATTTCATTACAGATATGCGTCTGGGACATCTAACAGTCGACGATATCTAAACAAAAACGTGCAACTTGGTCAGAAGACATTGACAGCGGCAGTACGTGCGGTAGTGACAATGTCTTATTCGAGCACGGTGTTATAATAAGTTATTAAAGTGCACTACATTTCCAATAAAATGAGATAAATTTTTGGTCTTCATAGATCTGATAGTTTCTGACATACCTAGGTACAGCTTTATTTCCTTCCCTACCGTGCTATAGGGTTTATACTGTGACGCACTCACTCGTTGGGGTGACGTTGATCGTCAAATATTTGCGAATCTTAATCGGTTTGGGAATATGGGAGATCGGGAGCTAAAGGTTGCGGTGGCGGAGGTCGTCGCTGGTCAGGTTTGCAACTAGAACATACACCGGGATATTTCCAAATATATTCCATATAAAACAGGAATTCAAATTAATCATCTATTTTTTTATCTATAGCTTTATATTTTAGTATTTTATGTAGGTACCTAGGTAATCTTGTGTCTATAGAACACTAAACAACGTAGGTAGAGGTAGGTAGGTAATAATGAATTCGCGTTTGAAAGCCTTAAACGGAGGTTATGTTTCAAGTTGATGTATGTTCAAGTTAGGTACTTGTACTTCTCTATGTATAAAGTGTACAGACTTCAGTATCTTACTATGTTTGGTACACAAAGTGAAAAGCGAATCCCGAAAGGGCGGTCGCTTAAATTATTCACTAAAGCAAAACTGAGCACCGACAGCCCTCTCGCTCCGACGCACGCGACGCCGGTGACGCCATCTCGTGTACACTTTGTATGACGTATTGCGCTTTCGTCCGCCACATACAGTTGTCTCGCTCGCACACGCGGGCCGCGCGTGTTCGTATCTCTTTCGCTCTCATTAGGTTAGTCCAGTGAGATGTGTTTGCTCTACGTTTGCCAGTCGCATTTTGTATTTCGGGGTACAGAGTAGTGAATTTAGCCAGACGATCTATTTTTTTTATTAAACTGGAATATGTAATAAAACTAATAACTTTCGCCTATGTGGGCCAAAGCCCATGTTACCTACCAATAGCCTAGGTATAATTATTGATATAGATAGTGACCTATCGATAAATGACCGGTGATGACTTGAAAGTGCCTTCATGACTACCTAGCTCATGTATTAGGTAGGTATCTAAGAGCAAGGTTTCTATCTACCTAAGAATCTCACATAAACTCATGTGAACATAATACCGAGGTACCTACCTATGCGTGTTTTGAGAATAATGGGCCAAGGCTTAGTTGTCCTCGTAGGCACCTGCATAGGGTACCTACCTATCTTAAAACATCAATGTCTATTGACAGAGCAAAGATGTTGATTCAAAGCCGACTACACCGAAAGAAAAAAAGAAAGGCAAAAATAAGGCCAGCTAAAATTGAAATAGATACTTACCTACCTACCTAACTTAGGCAATTTATAGGTAAGTTTTAGATAGGTAATTTATAGAGATACCTACCTATCTATTCCCTTATACCTAGGTACAAGAAATCTCATAGGTATATATACCTACCTAAATTTCTCACAAAAAAGGGATAGAGAAATGGCCTCTGGCATCCCATACCTGCTTACTCACATGCTAGGGTCTGTACCTACCTATTTCTTCTGTGAGAGGCTTCACAGGTTTTCCATAACCTTTAGATACCTACCTGTAAAATGGGGTGCCTCTTCATGATTATGAGTGTGTTAGAACACTCCATTAAGTAATTAGTGGCAGCAGGCATTTGGGCAGCCAGTCTGGCGGCAGTAACCACCCCCTTTTACAGAAAACCACCGTAATATAACAGTAGGGTGCTGTTGTATTTCGGTGGCCTACTCGGTGGCAGTGGGCAATAGGCATCTACCATCAAGTGGACCGTTAGCCTGTCTGTCGATCTTAAAATAAAAAATATATATTCAAAAAGCAATCCAGACTGAAGATTAAAGAATCATTAACCCTTTGGCCGCCAGAGTCGAATTTATCCGACAATATTTAGGTACGTGTCCATTTCGCCAGTTGCTTTCTCTAAAAAAAAAATTACCGAGTCACGCGTTAGGGGATACTACAATTTCTACATAACCAAGCGGTTAAAGAGTTAAATAGATTTAATTTTTTAACAATAAATTAAAATAGGTTCATTTTTGAACCGTCAATTAAAAATTTAGTAGGTAAAAAGAAAAATCACGAATAAATCACGAACAAGTGCCCTTCTCGTCAAAGACCTCCACTCGACCTTTGCAATGTGTTGTCAAATGGTTTGTTGAATGATAGAATACCTACACACGAGTAGATCATCGGGGCACTCAAACCAACCAATATCTACCTAGGTACTACGTACGGCTAGAATACCTATGTAGGTACCTACCTAACCAAATAGGTAAGGCATCTTAGTTATTTCCCTAATCAAACTTAGGTAGGTAGGTAATAGATGCAAATAGAGCACGAAATTAGACTGCATTTTATACTTATAGGTACCTATACCTACATGAATTTTACATTTTAGGCATTGTCATATGCTGACTTCACTCTTCATTATAGCTTAAATAATATCTACCTATCCGACATTAAGTTTATGTTAAAATAACCGGAAGATATTAGGCAGAGTAATACCTACTCTGATGTACTTACGACTTATGTAAAACAAACTCCCGCGTCCTCGCGTTTAAATTATAATCAAAGGAATAATAAAGAGTGTCTCGCCCACCTGTGCCGAGTTGACGACTTGCCATTTGCATCAGAAAGGACTGTTTACATACAATTTTACATCTCTTGTGAAATGTGACATTGTATCACTGGAAATATCTACCAACGAAATTAATTCACAAATAAACAACTAGACAGCCAAACAGTTTTCTTTGAACAGTGAAGCGGGATTCAGGTTTTTAATTTTATGCTAAGTTGACTGCGTGATTTTATGCTTATTATGTTGTGTTACCTACTACCATTTATTATTTTTATTAAATTATTTTATAAACGCAAATAATTTTCTGGGGATTTCTGCCGCAATTTTCAGGGCTCCCAGGTTCGATTTCCGGTTGGGTCAACCTTATATCATTCGTTGTATCGAGCGGTATATCGAGATATTGGTAATAGTATGTAGCAGCGGAGTTAAAGTATTTTTTTTTTAATTGGAGATAGGTTTGCTTTTGGCCAACAGCCAGCTGTGTAGCAAGGATGACGCCTAAGATGGAGCGAGCTTACCCAGAACATTCACTCGAACTTTGAAAAGATTTGCAGACAGAATACAAAGAAAATAAATACAGACGCCGGCAGGGATTTCCAAACCTTGGCAGTAAATTTTTGAAGATTAAATTAAATTTAAATTAAATTTACATGACACGAAGTACCTACATAAGTAATTGTCGTCAAAAGTAATGCGGAGGCATTAAGCCCTGTTCAAACCGCAAAGTTATCCGCTACTGCCGGCGGTAGCGGAATCCCGAGGAGTATGCGAATCGCCCTGTTCAAACCATAGCGGTATCCGCTATCGGAGGCGGTAGCGGATACCGCAGTGCGGTCGACCATTCGCTCATTAGCCGTCAGGGCCCTGATTCTGTATGCCAAAACTCTTGTCTTGACAAGGCAAGATACGTTAATGTCATTCCTTGGCTTGTCACGAAATTCTTATATATTATGCCCTCAGCTGAGATAGCATAATATTATCTGTGTTTTCAATGGAATAGTCAAATAAATACAATAGTTTACTGTAGTTTTTGTAAAATCATATCGTGCCATAGATAATTGTCTTGGGGCATAAGATATAAGAATTCCATGACAAGCCAAGGAATGACATTAACGTATCTTGCCTTGTCAAGACAAGAGTAGTTGTCATACAGAATCAGGGCCCTGGTCTGGTTTCGCCGAACACGCGGTACCGTACCGCGTACCGCTCTCTGATATGTGGTTCCGCTTTCGCAGCAGCTGCGGAAATCCCATACTAAATACCGTGCGGGATATCGCTTGGGTATTACCGCTAGCCACGGCGGTAGCGGATAACTCTGCGATTTGAACAGACCTTTATAATCGTTAGTACCTATAGATCGTTCACGAACGTAAGACAAAAATAAGTGAACACTTATAAGATAACGATGGAGTCTGGGCCCGGAGCCGACAAAGGAAACAAAGTCAATTCAATTAAATAAATCCTTTAATAAGCAAATAAGCAGAAGCGAGAGGCCGAGGCTCGAGATCAAAGCCCCCTCGGCCCCACTAGCTGCCCTCGCTTTTCGCTACCTGCCGAAGCTTACACCGCACTATAACGCGACTACTTCAAGTTCGCCTTCAACTATAGGTACTTTGTAGTTATCTGCCTGTGCGATTACTTTTTTAAACACATTTTCACGCGTTATCAGAATTATGTAGATTGGTAATTAAGACGTTAAATATTAAGCTATGGACTGAAGACGTAGGAAATCAAAACTTCCCTACGTATGTACTTACTCGAAGCAAGCTTTCCCATTCCCAAGACCGTATAGGTAGGTATATTGCAAGACAGCATTACGTAATAATATATCTTATATGTTGTTAAAATTTGTTTATTATTAGATAATTTATCAAAACTAACTTATAGCTATTGTGGGTGTTTTTTGTTTTTTGTAGGGCCTGTTTTCGTTCTTTTTTACACGGTTGTTATAATTTATCTATCTTTGCTTTTTGTATTACGATCACATGTTCGTAATCGTAATAAATAAATTATATTTTTTGGTAGAACTAAATAAATAATAATGTTTGATCTGTTGGCTACTAATTCATTAGTTAGATATTCAGATGGCCAATGCGTAACGTTCCCAAGCAGTCGTGTTATAGCGATTCCCTAATAACCGACGATATGACAAGTGAAGTGGCGGAATGCGTGTCGCAGATAGATCCCTATCCTACCCTACCCTACCATCATGCTCTACAATCTACCTACCACTCGATCACATGACAAGTGCCTCCTTTGTACTTATTCTGATGAACTTCATCACACCGACACTTGCGAAGTAGACGCGATAAAAATCAGTAAACTCGCGTCTAGGTATTAAAAATTCACATTACATTCAAATTATAAAGAACTAGCTGTTGCAGGCCACTTCTTCCGCGAAAGTTTATAAAACTATAGCCTATGTTACTCTCTGATAATGTACACTTACCTAGCTATATGTAGGCAGGTGAAAGAATTTTCAAAATCGGTCCACAAGTTTTTGAGTTTATTCATTACAAACATACAAATCTTCTCTTTATAATATTAGTAAGTAGGTATAGAAAAAAAATTAAGCCCAGGGTTTCAAGCAAGCGCTTAGTGAAATTGTAATTTCTTAGGACTTGGATTAATTTATACAATTCTAGTTGTTGTAAGGGGTTATGAGCATAATATTAATCGCCTGTAGGTACATTTCCAAATAGCTCCGCTCATAATTTTGTCAATTGCTTTTACGCTGCCAAATGTTTACGTTAGCGTTCAGACATTCCCACGTCAAGTGAAGGCTGCGTGAAGGATGTGAGGATAAATGAAAGGTGTGATTTTTTTTTTGTAATTTCTTTATTTTTTTCACCATTTATCGTAAAACTTTCCTACGGCACACCGCGCACCAATATTCCGCCTTGTGTATGTCGAGTTATACCGCTTCTATCACATTACACAAACAGGTGACGGCCGGCGCAGGCGCACTGCGCTCACAAACAAATCAAAGGGCTCACAAATCATACATATACTAAGTATACCCAAATAAAACTATGTACTTTATAAGCGTGAACAATTTCGATAAAAACCAATAAATTTACAAATACATTTTTCAAATGCGTATCACAAGTTACAAATAAATAGGCAATTTTTAGAGAAAAATACAAACAATACGATGTACAATCCTTCGTAAGTACAAGCGAGCACCATTTAGCAGTCAAACTGCCGATCCTACTCTTACGATATCAACCCTCCTGCGGCTCAGCCGAGGAGCTCCGAACCTTCTCACCTTCCCACCTTCCCACCTTCCCTACGTACCTATGTACCTACGTAAAAATATACTTTAGTAGAGTATTTCACAATTCATCATAAAATTCGATCGGGAGATCTGTCATTTAGTCCAAAACGTTTTCGATACCAACTAGTGTCAAACAATAGCAAAAATAACAGTATATAAAATACTAGTATAATAATATAAACCTAAAGGAAGTACTACATCACACTTTACAATCTTTGGATACAAATTTTCTCATTCTCACACACCAAAGCGCTCTACACATTGGGCACTCTTAAATCAATCACAATTTTCCAAAAATTCATTTTTTAAACCAAATAATTGATAGCGAATGACTGCGAAACGGCGTTTTTTAAAGAGGCGCCCGTCTTTTAGACCTCCCTCCATACACAATACCCAATATGCCCCATTCCCACTTCTACTCAAACTATATTTTACAAAACCACCCTCCACCTCCGACCAAAACGTTACGCTACAGAACACAACATTGTATCCACTGCCCGCCTGCCATAAATATATACATATACTATATCATACATAAAATATTTAGGACAATTATAATAACCCTACAATCGATTGGCAGTATTCGTTCAACGTCACCCTCATTCGCTTGATATTTGTCGCATATCACTCCCTAAATCGTACACTTACCTTACCTTACCAGTACAACTATACATATACAACGCCGCGGACCCTACGCCTACCTACCTACCTACCTACCTTACCTTACCTTACTCTTACGATAAAGTGAAACCAAACACAGATGTACCTATTACTTCCTCTCGCTAACCTATATACATAATCACGCCTCCGTCAGGACGCAAACCGGTACCGTCACTCGAACCGTACACTTTTAGTGAAAATTCAACGCCTGGCATTGAAAATTTCATCAAAACCGACACATATATTTTATATTATTATATTGAAACAAATTTATTGCGAGAGAATTCACGAACAATTTATTTTAAGACATTTTAAATGCCAGGCTTCAATAGCTGTGTGTTTATCCTACGCATGTGATCCCGTCAACCTTTTTTTACCCTACTCTACCTTTCGCTCCTGACTCCGCCTCTATCTTTTAACAAAATATAATGAACCCTTCCAATTTACATAAACAAATGGAATTCGATGGAATCGCGATCGACTGAATCTTTTGAAGATACTTAAAATACATACAAATTTTTTTTATTATTATATAGGCAAGTTTACGAGAGTTGGCACGTAAGATATAGTCTTTGCATTTCACGAAGGCGAGTGAATTTTGCTTGTGTTGAACGTGTACACGCACATTGCGATAGTGTGCGTGTCTGACGGAGTAGTCAGTTAGCATTGTAAGATTCTATTTTTTTTATACTAACCATACCCTCTTTCGATCTCACGCACACTGTGACACATATACAGACAAGTGTTTACTATAAGTAAATCCCGCTCGCCTTCGTGAAATGCAAGAACTATACCTTACCTCTTGTTTTCATTTTTAGAGTTTTCCGTACCACCACTGTCAGTACTGTCAATGTCAAATTGACGTAAAATATTTATATGAAAAACTGTCAATGTCAAATTGACAACTTTTCATATTTTACGCATTCGCTAGCGGTTGCGGTCATTGTAAACTCATTGTAGATATGCAGATCTCATTAACATTTGTGAAATTGGTTAAAAAATAACCATTTTTTCATCATACTGTATATTAAAAAAATGCATATCCGTGAGTACTGTGAACGTGCCAACTTTAGTCAACTCATCTATAAACGTCTATCTTTCGCCGTCCCTTTTTTTTTCATCAACGAATCCCGCCCACAGCCTTTGTAATATAATTATAACAAGCCAGCATTTTCAACCACTATTTCGTACTATTACAATTTACTTTATTTTATTCTCCATTTAATTTATATAATTTTCAACTCGTATCAGGTACTGTGGTATTGCTTATTATTATTATGTTATTATCGGTTCTTTAGAGGTGGCATAGTGGCTTTATGGTGGCGGGTCGCTCGACAGTTTTTGTTCATTGTTCGGCTATGATAGCGGCCCTAACTACGTAACGTACGCTATTGCTATGTACAGGAACATTTGTAAATAAACAACACAATCAAAACGCTATTTGATTGTAAAAAAGAAAAAAGTAAAACAATTAATCATAATATTAATTAATAACTGGATAAAAATCGATCGACAACGCACGATAAATTATATTATTCTCTTTAGCAAAACATCGATTTATGTCGGAAATATAATTAAAAACTAACTTACTATTATATTTCTCTGAATCTTATTTTTTTTTTTGGAGTTGAACCGTTTTTTTTTATTATTATTTCAAGTGACGCATAACACTTAAAGAGACAGCGGGGTCGGCCCGGGCTAAGAGGGGGGACCTCACTTCGGTCTATACTTATAAGTGATCACTTAACCCGACTAAGCAATCCTATTACTGCTAAGCACAGTTAAATTCAATAAAGAAAATCAATAAGTATTTTCACTGTCAAATATTGTCAGAGTAAAGAATTGAGGGTAAACTTAAAAATATTGTCACAGTAGAGAATTGAGGGTAAATTTGAAAAGTTGAAGCAAAGATGAGGTCCCCCGATTTTACATTATTTACATAATAATAATTGACAATCACATCTGTCTCAATTTTTCACCATATACAACTAAATAAACAAACGCACGAGCAAACGAACAGTCAAAATATAATTATATATTGTCTTTCATTACCGCCAGTGTGTGCCAGATATATTGGCATAGTTGATTAGCCAAATTTTAAAATTTTGTTGTGAGGGCAATATTTGCATTTTTTTTTAAATAGATTACACAGAAAATCTTGCATAGATGTCGTATGCGAATGATATTTGGCCCTAATGTAAGTTTTATCGATGTTTGCCAATTCGCCTGGCACGAACTGTATATTTGCAAGGGGTAAAAAAAATAAGGCGGACAGTCCAGTTGTTGGGTCAAATGGGGAAAAGGGGCGAACGGGCCGAAGGGGCGCAGCGCGATTTATCACAGAGGGCAGCACACGAGCATTCGGCGTCGGTCCTTCGAGCCGGATGAGCGGTCCTTCGAGCCACTGAACAGATATGCGTCGAGAAAACGAAATATCCCATAGAGAATCACGCGCGCGGTGGCCAATCCATAGCCGACGTCGGTTCACCAACACGAACAAACATACACGCACACTATTACAATATAATATTAACTTTTTTTATATAAACACGTACATTTAATTAATCATATTTAAATCGATCGCTACACTGCCAACTGGAGAATATATAATGTATAGTTGTATAGATATAATTAAACATCTTCTTCTAATATATAAACTCTGTATAGATCTTAAATGTCTATGGAACTAAAATTACATTTTGTACCATAAATTGTTAAAATTAAGCCCTCATCGCGGCGGAGACGCACTTACAACCTTTCAACAGCTGACACTTACTGTCAAACTAAACTGACTCAAAGTAAACTATCAAATTGAGTTCAACTTAAAAAACTTGGTGGAGACCAAAGGCTAAGCTAACTCAGTTGTAGCTTAATTCGCATAGGTGACTCAGTTTTTCATACTAGTGCTCTCAGAGCAGCTTTTGAAAATTGATATAGACATCACTATGAAAAAGTCTTGCAATTTTTTTGAATAGCTTTGTCGGAAACTTAGTTTAACTTCGTTCGCATTTTTTATACTACTTAGTGCCCAAAAGTTTGAGACAAGTATGAAAAGCTGCTTCAGCTATGCGAGCTAAGCTAAGCTGAGTTAACTATGCTGCGAGCTAAGTTAAACTTAGCTTAGCTCGAGAGTGAGATAGTATTGATAAAATAGGAACTAGTTGTACGTCTCCCCCTCCCCCCCACTCCGACAATATTATGTAACATGACAAGCGACACATAACACTGGACTAAGGTTCGAGCGGCGCCCCCTCGCAAGGATAGGACCACCGGGATGAGACAGGGGACGGGATGAGGGATTGAGGGACAACAACCGGATCATCCTCAAGGGAACCGAGTAACCCAAGTCGCAAGACTATTACACGAGACCGGACCGCGCCGTCCCCGCTCAATAATTATTATTTATTTATTAGTACAGAGTGATTTATTATTATTTTTTATATATTTTATCTTTTTTTTTTCACTATACGTAAACACTTTTTATCGGACGTCACCATATTACTTCGCTCTATATAATTTATGGTCAGAGCAAAATGTAGTGTAAATTAACCTACGCGGTGACACGTGTCAGAGTGCATCGCGTTTTTTTTTTGTTCGCTTCGCTTCGCGTCGCCAATGCAACCGGACACGGTCGCCAGATATCGATAACAAAATACGCTAACATTTATAATCTGAAATCTAAACACTCGAACGCGCCTCTCACCGTCGACCATCACCGTCACTATCACAAAGATTCCCAAGTTCGAGTCTTAAAAACGTTTCAGGTGATGATCGATCGTACAATCGCGGAATTTATCTCCCTTTCAATTAATTCATAATTTTTAATTGCCATAAAACTAACTACATCTGTCTCTCATAAGGATCTCTCGATAATATTCCGCGCGTGTACGCAAAAACACTACATACCGTTCTCTTTAAAATACGAATTGAATAATATGAAATTAGCCGTCAATAATTGTTTTCTGTGTGTTCGGTAGGAAAGCGGGGCAAACATTTACAGCGCATCGGTCGGTTTTGGTCCGAAACGAAGCCATAGAGGAGCGTCATACAACAAAAAAATAAAAATCTTAATCTATGTATACCTAAAATATTTATATAACCTATACTCAATACGAGTAATTTGACTTCAATGCGCGCGGCACTTTCGTCGTCAACTTTTTAATTTTATTTTATGGCCTGGCAACTAAATATTTGAGCCAAACTTTTGGACCACATTTTTTTTTAATTTTATGGCCTGGTTACTAAAATTTGCGAGCCAAACTTTCGAACCACATTTTTTTTAATTTTATGGCCTGGCAACTAGAACTTTGAGCCAAACTTTTGAACCACATTTTTTTTTAATTTTATGGCCTGGTTACTAAAATTTGCGAGCCAAACTTTCGAACCACATTTTTTTTAATTTTATGGCCTGGCAACTAGAACTTTGAGCCAAACTTTCGGACTACTTCGTCTTTGGTCACCAGCTAGTTAGTGATAAATTGAAACGTACACTTGACGACGAAAGCGTCCCGCCGCGAAAGCTACCAATAAAAGGTGAAAACTGGGATGCGACATTAATAATAATAATAATAATGATAAAAAAACAAAATGCACAAATACATTAGTAAAGAAATGTGAAGGCACGCCCGACGCCTGGTGTAGTGCTGACCTAATACTACTGCGCCCGCGCACTCAAAACTATCTTTATATACACAACGCGCGCCCTGTCACTCGTGACACGCCTCACGTGTCACCAGTGTCACACGTCAATACACAAGACGCAAACTGTCACTCGATAACACTTTGACCAGCGTAAGTTGACAACGACAGAATCTGGAACTACAAAAATTGTTGTCAAAATGTCTGGTTGTATACTGCGCAAGCTTTTTATGATCGAGTATGATTTTTTGAAGTTATTTTAGCAAACTTTTAAATTTGGCCATTGTGTGACGCTTCTTGTAACGTTTATGCATTACATCTATCGCTTATTATACAAGACTTCTTTTCGAAAATAATAGAATCAAGTGGCAGCATTGAATCTGCCGAAAGTGCCAACTTATGCTGGTACAAGTGTGTGGTGCAACGCGCACTCTGTCACACGTCACGCGACAAGCGTCACACGTGACAAGAGTCGCGCGACAAGCGTCACTCGACGGAGGGTGCTTACTTTACTCTACTTCGGTATAAAGACAATGTCGTCGTTGTCAAACCAAAATGTGCCCTCTTTTTTAATTCCAATATTTTGGCCTCAACGGATACTTTACTGCCTCATGACCGCTATGCTCTTAACACTCTTAAATATGCCAAGTGCACCAATTAAAATCTGCTTGCAAAATTCACTCTACTATCATCATTAAATAATCATTAAAATGTTAAATTTTCAAGAAAACTTTCTATCAATATCTCAAAATCATTTTGCACGGTTTTTCGTTTGACAAAGACGATATTTAATTTCCACATTTGACACCGGGTTTTAAGTAAGTACTTCTAACACAAGTCAAAAGTTCCTTCGTAAGCACCCTTTTCGCGCGAGCGAGTTGCACAAACAAACAAACAAACATACAACCCAAAGAAAAAAAAACACATTTAAAATAAGTTCATATTGAAATTCATACGCCTACAACTAAAGTGACATTTTACAACTTTTTTTTGTTTCATCGCGTAGTCCGGTGCGTTGAATGCGCACGCGCACACACAAAACGCGCACAACTCAACAACGATAACACCCGACTCCTCCCTCCGTTAATTTCCATCCGGACTGACAAATTATTTACACGAACTCAGACCAAGTAACAATTAAAGATTGAGTCACGTGGGCGGCAGAGTGAAGCCGTTGAAACTACGTTTAGCCTTATTACAATATTTTATTCTAATAAGGGTATAATATATAAAAACCAGTCTTCGAAAAAAATAAAAAGAGTAATTTGGAAACCAAAATCCATACTAATAAATGTGAAAGTAACTGTCTGTCTGTCTGTTACCTTTTACAACTCAAATGAAATTTTGTGTCAGGGATACAGGATAGGACATAGGATACCTTTCATCCAGAAAAAAGGTCAGTTCCTGAGGATCAAGGACACTTACTTAGTCTTGTTCAAAGTGTCAAAGTCAAAGTCAAAGTGGCACAAGCTATGTTGTAGCAAAATGTCAACACAGTCAAACGGCTTCACTGTGTCATCCCCAAAACTCTATCTACAATTGTAATTCTGTCTGAGTGTAACGAAAGCTTCCGTGTGACAATTTACTTTACAAGGCCACGAACGTGTCACACAATTTCTAAAGAAATACGGCGCCCCCTATCACAATACATATATATTATAATATAATATAATATAATATAATAACGAACGAACGAACGAACGGACAAAAGTTATAAAGAAAGAAGGAATAAAGCTCAACCGCGTTATTTGTTTATCACATCACCTTAACGACTAAAACGTGTTTTTTTAGATCGGAGCAGCTCGCACTACGATACCTAAACACTAAATATATACGTAAAATACTATTTACAGTACAACAGACGAGACGGGCTCCAGTCTGTAAGCCGGCGGAGTGTGTGTGTGTTTGTGTGTGGATGTGTGTGTGTGGATGCGTGTGTGTGTTGTGTGTGTGTCGGAGTTCAGTAGGGCTGCGGGGGCGGAGGGGCTGCGCCCTCGCATCAAATGCGGCTCGGTCCTCCGGGAAATGGCTCCTGAAACAGAAAAACAAAATGATTCAAAATCAAGCCGTAGACCAATGACGAGATCATTGAAACGTCCTTTAGTTCTGTGCTAGATTACGGTCAAACGCATCATTCGATACTCAACCTTATATGCACGGTGATAAGGTTGTATATCGAATGATTAGTTCTGGGCCGTGCATCAAAAGTTATCCTAAGGTAGGCAATGAAGTGACACTGACTAGATATCGTGAGGCTGCTGAGGGGGTCCGCGGGCGGTCGTTAGCTTACTGAGGTGGTACTGACTAGGTCGTGGGGCTGCTGGGGGGGTCCGGCGGGGGGGCCGGGCGCTGCCTGGTGGTGCGCACGCGCCATCTTGTCGCAGTAGTCGGCCAGGATGTCGCGGAACCGCGTCCAGCACTTCTCCGGAACTGTGATCGCCGTGCGGAAGTTGCTCTTCACCTGAAAAACGAACAATAATTGTAACCTCGGATTGTGATTTAATATATCCAAGACTAATAAGCAATTAAAAGACTCACTTCGCTAACTTTCATATAGATCCCTCTGTTATTCTGTCCAATGTCGAAGTAGAAATTTTTGTTCTCTACGCGCAAATGTCGTCCCTCGGGCAGTTCTCCTTTGAAGCTGTAACGGACATCCACTCATCAATAAGCTCGCCTCAGACGAGAAGCTTTGCATAACTATAGAGAAACAAATGTTCCAACACTCGTAAGCGATTGACGGCGGTTACCCTCTGCTACTACTTTGACCCAACTTTGGATAGTTCAATTTCCCTAACCACTCATCACATAGGGAAAACAGTCGCTATATAAGCCGATTAGAATAATAAAAAAAATAATCGACAGTTGGAAAAACTCTAGCGCAACAAACTAAAATGTGAAAGCTTAATAAATCATTTGAACATTTGAGGGTGACATAGAGGGGGAGAGGAGGGTTGGGGGAGGGGGGGGGGGTGTCCATAAACTTGCAAACAAAATCGTAACATTTGAATCAAAAATCAAACCTCGGATTCAAGAGAAAATAAAAGAAAACTGTCAATAAAGGTTAACAACAAAAGACACAACATCTTTACTTAATTACACAAGCACAAATTTAACTTAATTAAAATATTTTAAATATAGCCAACCGATAGATTGGCTAGAAACTAAAGCACTAGGCGGACAACAGACAGACAGACGGTTGAAATAAAATTTTTGCATCACTGATAAACAATTGGCCTGGTGCAAGCAAATTTCGACTTTATAAGCGACGTACCTTTTCTTACTCCGACTGTACATGAATTATCCCAAAAATTACATGCTATGATGATAATAGATTATTTGAGTTAAATACTTTCAAAGGCTTTTATTTATTTTATATATTTTCATCTTTTTATTTATTTTTTGACTGAAAAATCAATTTTTTTCTTCCTTTTGGGGAATTTGTTAATAAATAAATATCTTCACACATTCCACACAGAGCCATCTAGTTTCACAGTAAGATATACCAGACATGCATACATTTTTGTATATCATAGATACAAAAAATCAAGCGACCGTTCGGTTAACAGCTAGGGTTACTAGTACTACTAAGTAATCAAGTGTCGGTGACGGGGTATCGGGTGTGGGGTATGGGGTAACGCGACATACGTGTCTTGTACCGACCCTCCGTCGTCGGTGCCGAAGTCGTCGAGCAGGTCGGTGAGCGCGTCGCGGAACTCAATCATGCCCTGCGCCGGCAGCGCCACCTGGCTGCGCGGCCCACCGCGCGTGATCGTCTGCGAGACGCGCAGGAACCGGCCGCGCGAGTTCTCCTTCAGGTCCAGGTAGTACCGCCGGTTGTCCTTCAGCATCATCTCCGACTTGAGCTTGCCGTCGTCCGGCACGTTCTCCGGGTTCGGCGGTCCCAGCGACGAGTAGTAGTCGCTGAACGACGACAGGTGGTCGCGGAACTCGGCCGCCGTCGACATCGCCAGAAATATCTGACTGCGTCGGCCGTCCGCGCCTATCTGCAACGCGTCACGAGTGACACTCTAAAGTCGCGTGGCAATCAAATTGCATCACGTCACTCGTTCCCAAAATTTCACCGCTTTCAAAGACCGTATCGTTCGGTGTTGGGAACGAGTGACGTCACAGCGGTCACGTGATAATTGCTGGCATTTTGAAGCGAAATTATAATTATAATTAATTAGCTAAATTATATAATATATTATATTAACAACTTCAACTCAATAGTTAGACCCGTTATTGAATTTTTGCGAGACTAACATATTTATATTTAAGTATAGATGATAATAATAATCTGACAAGGTTTTTAAAGTTTCTCGCCAGTTGGCATTTCAGTCTGATTTAGGTCTGATTATTGCGATTTCAGGTTCCAAAATGTGCACCACACTCTTACCTCTGCAACCTTGATAAATCTGCCACGTCTGTTCTGCTTCACGTCCAGGTAGAACCGTTTCGACTGAATCTGCAGCATTTTCGTCGCCAACTCCTGCTCCTGTGGCTGTTGACCTGGTTCAACATACAAAAATGTCGAATTGTACTCAAGTCTCAGACGAATAGGAGCTTATTAAACTTATAATACCACTTAAAAAAGTAGTATCCCGGTGGCCTTGTATTTTATTGTGGTAAAGTGAGGCAGACAAGCTGACGCATCTTTAAGGTGGGCCAAAATCGATAGTTGTATGAATCGACTCATGGTGGTGAAATGAACTTTACTTGTGGTGAGACTGAGGAACATTTGGCTGGTCACGTTGGATGTCTAATTTAAGAATAATAATATCTTCCAAAATTTGAGTTTAAATAAGACAAAAATGTTGTTCATAAAAGATAACTCTTAAAAATGTCTCGAGTTAATAATGGTGTTTATTTCGCGTTTGCGTGTGCAGTTTCTCGGAGAAAAAAAAACCAACATTATTTCCCAATCCTAAGACTACTATAATCGGCAGTGCATTGCAGCACCCATGGCGACGGTAGCCACCTACCATCAAGTGGACTGTCTGACGACCTTAACATAAAAAGTTAACATTGCATCACCATATTAAGACGTAGACGTTATGCAAGACTAAAAAAGTCAATGTCGCGAATTAGATCTTATAAAAATTGGACATTTTCATTTTTTTTTTAAAAAATCTACTATTTAAATGCATACTTCGCGATTGTATAACAAGTTTAACTTTCGCATTGATAATATAATACAATTAGTACGGATGTATCGAGCGTTTCTTGTCCGCAGTGGCGTGGCTAATCAAGTGCAACGCGTTGCGAAACATCGCAAAGGGTGCGGCCAAATTGAAGCCGGTTCCAAACAATTAGAAATCGTATGTACTCGATCGCAATGCATTTCCACTGCGTTTAGTTACCCTTCCTTAAACCCTTAATACGTTTAAAGCAATAGCTCAATCGAAAACACCCAACATTCCTCAGACACGTTGCAATTCCTCCGGGAGACTTCCCATCTTGCTACAAGATAGATTATTTGCTATATTTGTTTGAATATCTTCGATCAAATGGTACTTAGTCAATTTGAAACTTTCTCCAATACGATGTCTAACGGGACTCCATTATGGGCAACTAATAACACAACCTTAATGTATTGCAATCAACAATAAAGACATCATTAATAAAGTCGTAACTTAAGTAAACGAAAGAGATTGTAGGCCTCAGACCAATTTTTTTAAAGTGGCTTTCTACATCCTATTAATATTATTAAGAGAGAAGATTTGTATGTTTGTAATGAATAAATTCAAAAACTACTGGACCGATATTGAAAATTCTTTTACCTATAGAAAGCTACACCATCAGCTAGTAACATTGGCTATATTTTATAAAAGTTACGCGGGCGAAGTCGCGTGCAACAGCTAGTGCAATATATAAAAAAAATCATTAGATAAAGAACTCACCGGAGTCAAAATTGTTCCCGCCCGCGTCCATTCCTTGACCATATTCTGAAATTGTAAAATCAAACACAATATTAGTTAAGTATATGATTTAAGAACACGTTTGGAGAGAATTTTTCGATAGTCTATTAGGAACTACATTTAACTATATTAATTTAGCCTCTCGTTGTTAGGCCACACTTTTAAACCATAATACCAGGTTTTTACCACTGCGAGTGATAGATGCGATAAGGTGCCGCTGCGCAAAGTCCGCATGACGGGATGAGTATCATCACTTTATCCCGCGGAAGTGCGAACTTTTGATTAAGGTTTTCCATCTAGCTTCAATATGACCAAACAAATTCCTGCTGGGTTGGCAAGACCCCTTCTTGTGAAGCTTGTGTATTTAGGTGACCATAAGTGCCATCATCAAGCCACCTTTTGTGATATAAAAAATAATGAAAAGCGGACCTATGAGATTTCCAGCCTGATCTTCGTTTAATAATAATAATAATCATTTCGAACGAGCGATATTTTAAAAAAATGTAAGGTTGTCATGAATACAGGCTGATTAGGCTGAAGAAGGGATATGGTGGGCTCTGGTATCCCTTACTCACTCACCGAAAGACTGTTATTTCATGATGGTCTTGTGCCAGACGGACTGTCAAAGTGAATATTGGGAAGAAATAGACGATTGTAAGTAATTAAAATTTTATACAAACACAGACACCCTTTTAACTTTTAGAAACAAAAATTAACATTCTTTTAGAACATCACATTTACCCTAACAATGGCCCAGGTTGTTGATCCGGCGTGAATTTCCCATTAACATGGGTTCCATTATTAAATTTCTAACTAGATTAAAAGATTCATGTGAATCCTAAATTCTGCTTAATTTTTACCTGAGTGCACCTCAACTACGAAAATGACCTTGAAAAGAACATTACAAGTCGACGACCTGTCGAGATGTTCAACTCGGCTAATGTGAAAACAAGGACTAACAAGGGTTAAATAAAGATATGCCCATAAAAATCGATATAGCGCCATTATTCTAATACAAGATTAGAGACATATTACGATAATGAACTCACTGGATTGGAAGCGATTGGCGTGCGTTCGTATCCCGATCGGACCAAACACATGTAAGACACTCAATGTAGGTCGTCATAACTAACATGGCTTCAGATAAAATAACGCCATGTCAAGGGAAAAAAAATATACGTTACGAACTAAGAATGTAGCCAAATACGATTATATACCTTGTGACTTTATGAACAGATAGAAGGTAGATAGAACTACCTGAGATCATCAATAAATTCAATTAAACATAATTTCATGAAAAGCAATTATACATATCAAATTTATAGAACGGAGAAATCCAAATTCATCCAGAGATGACGTTCAATAAAACATGAACTTACAGAGATAAATCTATACTTAGATCTATACTTAATCTTAATCTATACTTAAATCTATACCCATCTTCAATGGGCAATGATTATTGTTATAAAAATGAGATTGTTGAAGTGTTACACATAATGATAGTTTAAGGCTGACGGTCCATTTGATAGTAGGTGGCTACCGTCGCCTTTAACACAAGCAACGCCGCAGGAGCTGCAAATGCGCCGTCGACCGTCATAGTAGGAATTAGAATAATTAAGTTTTTTTATTGTGCCAAAACACGCTATATCTGCTGTAAGTAGCTGAAGAGTTGGGTACGTCAGCTTTCAAACAAATAAAAATGGATCAAAATCGGCCCGTCCGTTTGAGAGCTACGAACGTTGCTACAGCTGGTCAAACTTATAACACCTCACTTTTCCGTCGGGCGTTAAAAATTGTTATACCTATAGTCCAGTCTGCCTATCCACTCTAGTGTAGATAATTTTTGTTACGCGACCACATATTATTTTTATTTCTGATAGGCAATTAACCCGAAAATAAAAAATGTAATTGAAAATACACAATTTATTCAACAAAATAAGAACGTCCTCAATAGTTACCTATGTCTGAAGTTATAATACGACAAATTGGAACAGACAAACATAGACGTAGGCAATCGGTTAGTTAGCACTTGCCGCGGTCGAGCGACCCGCGTTGTGCAACCCAAGCTGCGCCGTAACCTGACCTGAACATAGGCAACTCACTCACACGTAACTGCTGACATCTATGCTCAAACGCGTAGTGAAATGCATTACCTATGTCGGCTACCACATCACATGCGATTAGTGATTCAGGGGCCTTAGTCAATGTAACAATTTAAAACGATAACGAAGTTCGAAAATATAAAATTTATGGGATTGACATATTATTATGCCGTCTCTAAATCACGTGACACATCCCATACATTTTGTCCTTGCTCCCCCCCCCCCCCCCCTCATAGATTTTGTCCATGTCTTTCATATAAGAAAAACTTAAAACTTAGGCGTTGAGGAGTCCACAGTAGAAACCCCCATGAGCCGTCAACCTACCATTGAAGTGATGACCTCAAGAGAGTGGCTGGCTTTGGATGGACATAGAGGGCGAAGGACAAGAGTGGTTTGGTGCCCAAATAAAAAGGCTCAGTCAGACAGTGGAAAATTGTGGGCTGATTATGATGATAGGCGGTGCAAATGTAATAACTTTAGCATTAGAATTCTCATTATCTCCATCCCCCAATAGCGATGTTCTTTGTATAAAAGTAAAGATTATAAATTAATCTGAACCTAAAAACTTGACACAACAGTGCTATTCAAAAAGAAAAGGTAGGTAGGTATCTCCCGCGATTAGGTACACATCTGCAACGTTGGAAATACCATGAGACTAGGTCTTCACAAAATGGTTTTGCCCAGTTTTGTGACCGCAAATCGCGGTGCCAGAAATATAGAATGTACACAAGCTATGTGTGAATGCCCCGAACGCTTCATACGAGAGATTCATGGCAGATTTAAATTTAGATAAAATATGCAAAGAATCGGGGAGTGGACGTGGGCAGTGGCGGTCGTAAAGACATGGATTAAACGCGAACTGGTGAACCAATCATCGGCGGCGCTGGTGGGAGGCCACCGCGTATACTATTCCCTGGGTAAAAATAGATGCCTACGAAATATATGAGATCCAATAAGTAAAGGCGACTGTTTAATGTCGTTATGTAAGTGGTTCAAGGCGGGTCGTTGACACCGGAGGTTTTTTTCGCGAGACACCGAGCCAGACGCGCAAAAAGTGAAACGCGCCGTTTTTGTCCGAGGGAACCACAACCACAGTCTCTCTAACCGCTAACCGCTAACCACTCGATCATGAATGGACAAATACAACTTCATTACAACTTCACTCAACATTGTTTTCGTTCGCATCATCCGTAAACTCATTTTTTACATACAGATAATTTTTTTACAATATTTAGTAGAAAAAATTTTTAAACCTAGCATTTTATTTTATTTAAAAATAAATAGTCTACCTAAAAAAAAAATGATAGATATTTTTATGACACTTAAGAGCGGCAATATAGAGGATATAAATTAGTTTGAAGTTTATATAAAATTTACAGTAATAACTATTATAAAATATAAAAATTTGATTTTTTACAGATAGGCATTATCATGGAATAATATAGGCTGTATTTTATTAAAAAAAAATAGAAAAATTAATAAAATGAATGTTACGAAATGTAAAACATACATGTTTATAGACATAATTACCTACAAAAAAATTGGCGAGGCTATATGAAGAACTATTACATACCTATATACATATATTAGTTAATCGCAATAACGATTTTTTGTTCAAATTAATGAATCAAAACACAGGTAGAATCGAAAGATAAACATTTGTTTCGTATTAATCCTTAACCAACTAAACATAATCAAGGTTGTCTTATAGGAGTCCTATTAAATTAATTAATATTGATCTAATAGTTAAGATCCACGAGTAGTGTAATTACTTCTAGAAGAATTCGGGTACAAAATAGAAACTATACTATCTTTTTAAGTTGGACCAAATTACACATAGTTACGAAGTTTTATGTGTAATTTGGTCCAATTAGTAGTTTAGGAGTTCATCGGCGTCAAACATGCGACACTCTGGTGACACTAAATTTTTTTTTTTGTATCAAGATGATTAGGCCAATACTTTATTTGGGGACACATTATTATTAGTAAGTACTATTAGCAATTTCACATTTTAAGTCACTTAATTAATCTATCTTACAAAAGAGTGCATATTGGCCTGCAATTATAGCAATTATGTAATGAAGGCTATTTCTCACATTTTGTCATAATGATTATTTATTATTTATCTGATAAAACTACTTTTGGAGTTCGGATTGATAACTGTTGCATTATTGTAATGTCATTTCAGATAAACAATCCCAAAATTATAAATGCAAAAGTATGCAATAGTGTTGCAAAGATGTTTGTTACTCGAGTGTGCAAAAACGGCTGAACGGAGTTAGATGAAACTTGGCACACAGATAGTTCATAAAATACATCTATGTTCTGTGAACCTACATTCAGCAAATAAACATTTACTTTATTTAGCTAGATTAACATAATATAACTACAGAATCCTTTTTATTCTAGAAAATTTTTTGGTTTCTGTGAGATTAAAAAAAATGGAATTACATGAAGTCAAGTGTGTATGAAGTCACAGGTGCAGCTAGTGTTAAATAAAAATAGTAAATAAGTAAGTTTTTTTTAAAGGTTTTATTCCCACAAATAGATATATCTATGATTTGGCCAAAATAATGTTATCATAACACTTTATGCATATCATACTTTTGATTAGAATTTTTAAATTAGCACATAACTAATATAATGTGCAATTTCAGTAATTTAGAAATGCATAAAAACCAAATATGACTAACTAGCTAGTATTTGGTTTTTGCATTGTACCTATTGGATTAGCAAAAAAACTGTTTTGAATTGTTTGGTTTTGAGATGGATTTAGTTAAGTACATATATATATATATATATTAAAAACTTATTTTATTAAAATAAAAATAAGTAAGGATTTTAGAGTTGGCCATAACTCTCTGTGTCAGGAGTCCCAGGTTCGATTCCCGACAGGGTCAACCTTGGAAATGAACTTTCTTGTTTGCGCTGATCTGAGATTTGGAAAGTAGTGGCCTGGCATCTGGCATAGATATTATCACAATTGACATTCACGAGACTGAGTAACTACATCCCAGTTTATTTAATTATAATATAATGGATGGAACACCAGTAATTTTGGTTTGTGTACAGGAAGTTGAAGATTTAGGTGTTTAGTTAAATGGTAAGTTAACATTTGGACACTACATTCTTGTAGACTGTTGTAAAAGGCACACAAAACTTAGATTTAGTCTTCGCATGGCACACGGTTTTAATAATATTAAAAATTGATCATTGACAACACGTTTGGTCTAGTGGCTAGTAACCCTAGCTGTTAACCAAACGGTCGCAAGTTCGAATCTCGCAGGGGCAAATGTTTGTGTGTTAACTAGATGGTGCTGTGTGGAATGTGTGAAGATATTTATTTATTTATTTATCATTGGCTTGTAAAATTTATTAGTAAGAAGTAATCTGGACTGTAAAATGGTTCTTTTTTAAAAACCCTCATGGATTCTGCGATGTTAACACTGCAGGTTTATGCCGGACTCCTACATACCAGCTAAAACCTAACGATTTTTTAGCATAGCCGTAGATAGGCGTGGCTATAGATGTGTTAATAAAATATGCTATGATGTTAAAACACAATGTTAAATATATTGATACATATTTGCAATTCTATGGAACCTTTGCTACCCAATAACGTATCTACTATGTTTATTTCCTACATGTTGACCACAAATCTAGCACTTGTGACAATGAGAACAAATAATAGTCACTTATTGAAGCATATACAATACAGAGTGATTTGCTTATCAAAAAATTTAACTTGTTCCATTGCACACTGAATGAAATAACGAGGTTGACACTACTTGTAATCTATGCCTATAAAATCGTTCGTCCTGAATGTCAATGGACAGCCAAAATTACCAAGGTTAGAGAGCTAACTTTTGGAGCTAACTTAGTTTAATCTAACGTAAGCTTCCACTAAGAAATTTTTCAAAATTCACATACTGTAAACGTCTGTTAAATGATTTAACAGTGATGTCAAATACTAACAGAGTATGGTGAAATCACACTTAAACCTGTAAATTTTCCTTACATATTTAAAAGTAACAAAATAATTTGTCTTCTGTCATCTATTATTGAGTTTTATTAAATTGGTTTTAACATTTCAGTTAAGAGATATCTGAGAACAAATGAAAAACTTAATTGAACAGCTGTTGTTCACATAGTTTAAAACATTTATTAGAGAATGTTAATTTGCAATTATTATTAGTGTAGGTATAACTGTTATACATCACTGTTATCCATATATATACATTTAAGTAAACAAAATCGAAAAAAATATGCATTGCAGATGACTATTTACACAATATACCTGCTGAGGCATTAGAATATAACTTTTGAGTTTAATTAAAATATCTATATATAAAAATTTCACATGTTTGTGCATGATGAACACCTAAACTACTGAACCGATTTTGATAAAACTTCGTAACTATGTGTGATTTGGTCCAAATTAAAAGATAGTATATATAAATTTCACCCCGGGCAAAGTTGGGTGGGGGTCACTAGTTTCCCCCTATTTTGTACAACAGATTTTGTGGTACAATGTGAAAAGATATTAGACAAAATTTAATAAGTAAAATATATTTACAAAGCCTACTTAAATGTTCTTGCATAGAATCACCATTTTTCAGAAACATAAATAATAGTAAACAACAGCATATTATGGTTCCTAAATGAAAGCTCACAATTGAAAAAGGACTACAACAATCTAAAAGATGAAACCTAAAATATAAAACTGGAGCCAATTTCATTATTGTCCTCATTAATGTTTCATTTGTAAATTGTATAAATGCCAGGTAAGTTTAAGCCTCAAAAATACTATTTTGGATAAATAACTTTAAAAACAGTTATTAATCCAATAAGAATCAAATAAGAATTATAAGAACAATATATAATTTTACAAGAAATACAATAAATCCTTTAAATACACCTAAATCCAATAAAATCTGAATTCTTATCTTAGTTAAAAAACACTTCTTTTAAAGTTAATCCTTTTAAAAGTTCAAGTAAATAGGCATTTTCTGGGTTAGCTCGCTTCATACTCAGCCTAGTCATAGCTGCACGGCTAGATGCTGGCTAGGAGCGAACCCATTATCAATATAAAATAAAAATATATAATTTTTTTTACTCAAATTGTGTCATGCATTTATTTTACTGCTAAGAAGATTTTAAGTTATGTGTATATTTTATAGGAAATGAATGCACTTAATTTTACTGAATTTATAATGTTTAGCATATTTTAAACCATCAAATTATGTAATTATAACAATTATATTTATTACCCAATCCAGTCATATTATTAACTCATCAGGAACAAGCAGACTAAACACAACAGCTGACTGGCTTCCACTAAACCATAGACACACAACAAATCCCTTTGTCAGACTTCTTTTTGAATAGACAGAATATTGATATTACCAATTCCTTTGTTCTAAAAGTGGTTTTTTGCGGCTACACTTTCACTATTACACAATAGCACTAAACACGAAAATGGTCTCCCAAATATGGCTCAAAGTGCACTCATCACTTAACCTATATGTGTGAGAACAAAGAACACGAAAGCGAAAATTGGCGAGAGTGGCCAGATGGCTGTGGAGGGCGCATGGTAATAGGGGCTGGAGTTCACAGACCGGTTACAACTGACCTGCCATGGTGCCGGTGCCTGTCTGCTGCTAGACAAAGGCGCAGAGAATGCGAATCATGTTTTGACGGGTGCGGTAGCTGCGTCTACGGAAGAGGCATTTCACATCGTCCGCCATGGCAGGTCACGACGCCAGCCATGGGCTAGCCCGGCCGCCGTGACCGGCCCGCCCGACGGCGGAGGTCGCAGACAAAAAAATCGATAGGTTGTCAACCTCCGCCGGCGGGCGGCCCGAGCCGGTCCCGGGCTGTTCGTCGCGACGTCGCCCGTTCGCCGATGGATTATACCGCTCGAGAATCCCACGGGGGCCTCGATATCCAAGTTTCCTTAGCGCCCAATTCGCCATTTTGAAACGAGAACAATGAGATATTTACTTTTGTTCGTTACGAACGACCTACTGCAATATCCAGCTGGACCGAGCCACTGACACCGATCGGAAAGTGCCTTGAGCGCTTCACTGCTGCAAATAAATACGTACTCTGACTAGAAATTCCCTCGTCACCGCTGCCGATATCCGACATCTCAATCCACACCAATTTCTACACCTACAGGCGATCCACAATCCGCGAACAATTCTTTTCGGAACCAACACTAACTGTTGGACAGATAACTAAATTGTCTATGCCTGACTTCTAAGCTATCAAACTGAGGTATTTTATACTTGACACTTTCTACTAGTTTCAAAATTATTGTTAATAACGACCATTTAACTCGTTACAAAAGTTAAGCAAACTGTTATTGCCGGTTTATTTACTTATTAAATATTAAAGTTGCAAAAAAACAGTGCTTAAATGAAATTTAAAAATGTGTGAAATAAATTAAAATAAGCTACAAATTGGCATATTGAAAGACCTTCTAACAGTTATATTTTTTGACTATCACCTACAAATGAATACCTAGATATAAATCGTTTGTCTGCCGTTACGGTTTATAATAAAAAAAGATAATCATTACATTCGTTACATAATAATTTGCTCTTTACATATCTACATTTTGTTTTCTTTTATTAATTTATATCAGGATTACGAAAAAGAAAACATATATTTTGTTTATTGACGACTTGTATAGAGGATTTTGAAATTAGTATGATGATATTAACATTGAAAATTTTAATTAAAAGTGCAACTTCTATGTTGTAATAAAAACCAATAACACAAGTATGTGTCTTAAAAAATTTGAAATCTGGCCGTTGTGAAATGAAAAAAAAAAATGGTTGTCAATGTCATCCAAATTTACCGCTAATATTTAAAGTTGGGAAAGTTTTACTTTTGTTTCAGTGCAAGAGAAAAATATTAATTAATATTTTTATTAATAAAATAAATGTAAGTGGTTCTGCAAAAAAGATTGCATAGTTGAAATTTCCTACTAGATACGAATGTTCTATAGTAAACAATGATTGTAAAGAGCTTTTTACATTTTCTTAATTGGTGTTGCAACCATTTCAACTTTTAACATGCTTGTAACTCTTGGTATATTGTATACTTAGTGCATTTATTTTTATATAAACCGGTTCTTTTTTTTTACGTAGTAGTATTTTATCCAAGGTAGTATTGGTTTTTTTTTTCTTGCTGAGTAAGTGAGCGGAACGGAACTAGATGTCGCTGTCGTGTTTGGAAATATCATAGATATAAAGAACGGTAGCAATACTACCATAGATATAAAATCATAGATAATAATATCATAGATATAAAACGTGTGCTCGTGAACTATGTGCACCGCTATCAATTCTGTACAACATATCCATTAAGACGGGTGTTTTCCCGGCATGTTGGAAATCGGCTTATATAATACCAATCTTTAAAAACGGTGATAAATCTAGCTGCTCAAACTATAGACCTATCAGTATCCTGGCTTGCCCCGCTAAAGTGCTTGAGTCTATTGCTTATGTACCGATATACAGCCATTTTAAGCAGTTCTTGTCTGAAAAACAGCACGGTTTTGTCAAAAATAGGTCTACTTTGACTAACTTGCTTGAATACAAAAGTTATCTATGTGGTGTATTTGCGACTGGGGGCCAAGTTGATGCTATTTACACTGATTTCAGCAAGGCTTTCGATCGAGTTAATCATTCTCTGCTTGAACACAAGTTAATACAATATGGCTTTCACGGTAATCTCTTACGCTGGATTGTATCTTATTTAAGTAACAGGAGTCAGCTGGTTGCACTAAAAGGTTTTGTATCTTCACCAAAACCGGTCCTCTCCGGAGTGCCCCAAGGATCACTGTTAGGGCCACTTTTATTTGTCATTTTTATAAATGATCTGGTTGGACTTTTGCGGTCTTCCTGTCTCCTTTACGCTGATGACTTGAAACTGTTTGCGTCTATTGATAATCAAAGTGATTGTGTTACTCTTCAGGGGGATATTGATGTTCTGGCCGATTGGTGTACTTTAAACAGGATGACCCTGAATGTTGATAAATGTCAAACTATCACATTTACATGCAAATTTCACAAAATTATAAATAATTATTATATTCGTGATTTTCCATTGAGACGTGTATTTGTGATTAGAGATTTAGGTGTTCTTTTTGACGATAAACTCACATTTAGAGATCATTATGATTACATTGTCAATAGATGCAACAAATTATTAGGCTTTACCTTAAGGTCCACTAAGCAATTTAAAAAGCCAGCTTCCACTATTTCCTTGTTTTGTGCGTTAGTGAGGAGTGTTCTTGAGTATTGCTGCCCAGTTTGGTCTCCCTTCTATTCTGTGCACATTAATAGGATTGAGTCTCTGCAGAAAAGACTTCTAAAAATAATTTTATATAGAAATGGACTGGGTCGTACACACCAAAGTTATACTGATCGCCTTCGGAGTTTCGGCCTATTATCTCTGGAAGATCGACGAAGGAGATATGATATTGTCTGTCTTCATAAAATATTGCACTCGTCTTGGGATTGTTTGAATCTACTCTCGGAGATTAGGATTAAAACTAAATATAGGTCACGCTCTCCCCACTCGGGTCCCTTTTCCATCCAGGCATATAGGAACAACACGTCATACTACAATCCCCTAGTTAGGATGTGTCGAACCTACAATGACATGGTGACTGGATCTGAGGTGGATATTGACATATTTGACAGTAGGTTCCCTTTATTTAAAGCTAGATTAGGGTTGTTATTTAGGTAGGCTAATGTTTTGTTTGTTTTATTTACTTTTAATAATTAGTGTTAATTAGTTAAGTTACTTAATTGTTCTAATTAGTGTTTATTTAGTATTAAGTTAATCATGTTAGGCACTCAATTTGGGAATACAATTTAGCTAATAATTTTACACATGTATCCTTGTTTTCACAAATTTAATTGTATTCTGTCTGTGTGCTTTGTTTAATAAATAAATAAATAAATAAATACTAAATCTATGGGAAATATCGTCTCGCCTCCTTCTTGCAATACACATTATATTATCTAACTACTCTAATTAGCTATACGCTGCTTCAAAATAAAAACTATAAGTTAACTTTTAAGTTGGACCAAATTACACATAGTTACGAAGTTTTATCAAAATCGGTTCAGTAGTTTAAAGAGTCCATAGGCGACAAACATTTAACACGTAATTTATATATAGGTATACATAATATTATTATATAAATATTATAAGGATGTTGTATACTGGTCCGCTAGATTTTCAGTTTATTCATTACAAACATACAAATCTTCTCTCTTATATGAAGCTTCGGGCTTTCAGGACCTGTCGTTTAAACTCACCAAGCTAAATTTCTGCTTAGAACACTCTTCTATCATTTAAAAAAAAGTAAGCCTTACATATAATAATATAATCTGACCCAGTGTTTTTATAAAATTGATTTTTAATAATTTTGCAGTACAGTCGTCTTCTATAACTCGTTTCCATTGCATTTGGACGACTTTACTCGCACCAAACGAACCTCTACATTTTAACATCAAAATACTTGCACATGAGAGCTTCTTCTTTCTGTCTCTGCCTCCCTAAATCACCTAAATATCAAAATATGTAGGGTATATACACCTATTATATAAGTACCGACAAATAAAACAACAATGAATATTACAAATGACTATAATTTTGTCACAATGTTTCCATACAATGTTAATAACTTTTCACCTTAACGCTATTTATAATACATTACTTAATGTTGTATTTAATTTATTATTTAAAATTCTTCCCGTTCAATCTCTAAACGTTTTCAATTTCCACGGAGTCAGTTAATGTTTAAAAAAAAACCCTCGGGATTACTGCACGGCGTTTTAACTTTATGTTACACTAGAAATGTAATTCGATTAGATCTTATTATACTAAAAATATTTCTTGCTTAACCCACTACGAGAAGTATCGATAAAAACTGTACAAACCTTCGTGTCAAGTCGAGAGGACGTCGCGGACCGACCACAATTCAAAATGTAAAAATTGTACTTTATAAAACGCGCATTGTGGAGGCCCATCGATCTACTACAACTATGGATTGCGCATGGGCAACGTTTTAGGCGTACATGTGACATGTGCCACTTTAGCCATACATTGGACTCCGGCATGGTTCCGTTTTAGGCGTACTTTTCACGTGCCGCTTTGGCATTCGTCACGCGAAATCCACAGGTGTAGCACTTCGATGGGACGGGCCCTTAACCGCTAAACGAGAACAATATCATAACAAGCGAATAGAACAATCATAATAATAATTAAGTATCAATAAAATTGAGCTATAAATCCGGCGACATATTGGAACTCGATCCCACCAATCCCACTGCTCCCACTAATCCCACGGTTCCGCGTGGACATTATTGCTTTCTTTTTGCTCTATTGCTCATCATTTGGCAACGCGCACCGGGATGGAGGTTGGGTATGGGGATGGGGATGGGGACGGGGATCGGGGGATGAGGATATAGGGGACACTAAATTCACAACCGAGCACATGCATAGTGCACACGTGAAACGGACCACCGCGCGACTGCATAACAACAAATTGTACTAGCATTATTTTATTTATTATTTATTTATTTTATTTTATTTTAAGATTACATTTAAAATTTATCAATATTGCCACGAGATTTTGAGAGTGAATTTTACAAAAATATATACACACTGTACAAAAAATTAGCCGGAGCGCACCCTAAACCCTAACTCGTTGATAAGACTCTTAAAACCTAGGGCTAGGACATGTAGGTCTTAAGTCTTAGTCGGGGGACGTAATTGCACCGTGTACCTATTCGAGAGAACGATATTCGAGGAACGGACTAATAAAATTATAAATATAATTATGAAAAAGCCTGATTTTTAAGCACTCGTTATGTACAAACGCGACTCGAGCCTGTCCCGCGATAATAATAATAATAATAATAATAATAATAATAATAATAATAAAAGCGACGCCGAACAAACCAAACTATATATAATAAATAGAAAAATCTTAAGCAATCTTAAATACCCTGTTGGTTTCATTTTAAAATATACTTTGCCTTCTGAATGTCGCGACAAGCGTTCAAAATGTGCAGACACGATACGCTCTAAAGCCAAAGTGACCTAACCCCGAAAGAGAAAACTTTTTCAATTGTATTACATTTCCATTAAGTACTGCTTATATCAGATAACTTGTAACAAGTTAGTTATTCTCAAACTAATACACAAGTATGAATAATTAAAAAAATATATTTAAGAGAAAAGGAACATTCAAATATTTTAATAAAGTTTTGAACAAAGCATTGGCGATTTGTGTGAATTTAACATTTTTGTTCATTTTGCTTTTAAGGGGAATAGTTTATACTTTTATATTTCAAAAAGACTCCTTTTTTCCTTATATTTTTCAAAAAAAAAAATAAAAAAATACGATGTTTCTAAAAATCCTTCAATGGGTTATTAGATCACTATTAGAGGCTTAAAGTGACGGAATTGACTTTTAACTTTTAATTTTTAAAAAAAACCTATGCACAATTTGAAAGCATCTATCGCGAATGATAAAACTTTTAACTTTGCTCACACACACAGAGAGAGAGAGAGCCCAAATAATAATATCGATAAGCCCTAAGTATATTTTATATAATTATAATGAAAATTAAACGCGGATAGAAAACTCTACAAATAGGACAAACATGCCATCGATTAATTCGTAACGACAAACGACTCAAAAGAATCACCTCAAAAAGAGAGAGAAAAGCAATTAATATATTTATTAATCGATAATAATATATAATAAACAAAGTCGGGTCGTTCGTCGCCTAACATCCCGCCCCTAAATATATATAAAAAATTTATTCTTACACACCTATCATATTAAACGTATATGTCTTTCTTACGTATGTTTATTTCGTTTAGCTTACAATTAATTCAAACGGTTTTGTGCAAAGGAAATTCATAATTTTTTTTGTACACGCTATAGAACAAAAAAAATATATAGTACTAAAAACTCAACAACACAATTAATCTTTTTAATTAATTTAATTATTATATTACACAAGACGACGCAACGACGCGACCGCAGATCTGTCACTTTGTGCCAAATAAAAAGAAATTAATGGCACACATCTTATTAAAAAATAAAAAAAAAGTCAAACTATTCACTAGCGGGCCAAAGCCGTGCCGTAGCGGGTAAGTCGAGCGTGTCAATGCGCGACACTAGTAAAAAATAATAATAATAATAATAATAATTACATAATAGTATGTAGTAATAATAATGGTGTATATAAAAATGCTAATTTCATTATAATTATCATAATTTATAAATAACGCCGAGAATATCGTACAACTAAAACCCTTAATTAAAAAAAAAGTATACGTAATACTCGTCGATAGGCCGTCCACGTGACTTATTCGATAAATAATTACAGTAGACAGGCAAACACTTGTATTGTGAGTGAGACTTGTAGACGAGGCATATGTTCACCAAATGTCGAGTCGTTCAAAGTGAGCTAATTGACACAGTCGCACCTCGCTCACAAATCACAATGCAAGCGTCCGCATAGAGGGTGTGCGCTGCGGGGCGAGGGGCGCGGGCGCGGGGGCGGCGCGCCGATTCTTTTTTTAAATTTACTTTGACTAGCCGACACGAATTAGTAAGTGACTAGAAAAGGAACGAGACACTCGATTGGCAAGAGTAGTCGATGACGGAGCGGGCGAATAGCGAAACATCACAGTCGAACGAATTAAGTACTAGCGGCGCGTCGACGGCCAGCGCCCCCTCGCGAGCCGCGGGGACATATTTACAGGTGGCGCCACTCGGGCAGCGCTAACAGAAGCCGCCGAAGCTTACGGACGACACCGACGGCACCGACGGCACCGGCGGCACTCCGCTCTCGCCGTTCTTGTGCAGGTCTATTAGCGCCGGCGGCGACAGGTAGTGCGGCTGCTGGTGGTGCGCGGGCGGCGGCGCGTACCCGTTGTAGTAGGGCGCGTTGTACGCGTTGTACGGCACGCCCACTCCGCCCGCGTACCCGTACTGCCAGTCCGACAGGTAGCCGGGCGTGGGCCGCATCAGCTGCCCGCCCCAGCCGCCGCCGTAGCCCACGAACGGCGCGCCGTAGCCGTTGTTGGGGTAGGGCGCGCCGCCGTACGCCGGGTAGGCCGGGTAGAGCGCGGGCGGGTAGTCGGGCAGGGGAGCCGGGGTGGGCGGCTGCTGCTCGTTGGGCGGCGTGCCGGCCTGCCCGTCCGCGATGGAGGGTATCTGGTCGACGAGCGACTCGAGGCCCGAGAGCGACTTGGAGGCGACGTCCTGCGGCTTCGTCTTGGGCGCCGAGGCGTAGTCGCCGGGCGAGTCCTCCGGTGGCCGGAAGGCGGGCGTCGCGTGCGGCGAGAACGGACCCTCGTTGCCGTTGCCAGGCGGGGTCGACCTGTTGAAGGTGGTGGGATAGAGCGGGTGGTGGTGCGTGGGGCTGGGCTGCGGCGCGTAGTTGTTGACGTCGAAGAGCGCGACGTCGGGCGGCGGCGCCTTGTAGTCGGAGAGCGAGGAGTTGCTGTTGCTGCCGGGATGCATGTCGGTAGAGCCCATCGGGCTGCCGGCGTCCCGCGGCGGCTCGAAGTCGAGCGCGCCCATCCCGGGCGACACGGGGCCCGGCGACGAGATCGCCGCGCCGATCTCGCTCGACAGCTCCGCGCCGAAGTTCGCCCCGGCGCCGTTCGACCCGTTCGCCCCGTTGGCCTGTGCGAACAGAAATAAAAGTGATTGCTAATGTTAAATGCTTGCTAGCCAATTAATTATGTTTTTCCTGTAGTCAAAGGATAGATTATGAGAAGCCACAATTTTCAATATAAGGTCTGAATAAAAATAGCTTAAAATATAAATTTGGATTGAACATATTAGTTAAACGAAAATAGAGTCGTTTTATGAACTTTTCCATTTGGGTATCGAAATATTAGTTTCAAATCGTTGTGTACGCCGAGATCGCGAACCAAGGATTCTCTGAGTAGCATTCCGCCCATAAGGATAAAATGATGGTGAATCATATTTGTTTTGTCAGTATAAATGACGACAGTACACTTGCGGGCACAATGTATCCCTATACGTTGCAATGAGCTTGTACAGACCAAGTACATCTAACGGGGATGAAATTGGAAAGATTCGTATCATCTGCAAAGAGTGGTGAAATCAACCATAAATGTCACTTATAAATATAATTAAAAGTAGGTAGAGGTTCTAATAAATACGAAGTTATTGAATACATAAACTGAGAGGTTATGGACTCCTTTCACCAGTTTATCCACAACCTTTACCTGGATTCCTTATCCATGGCGATAGTAAGGGCTGTGTTGATTACAACAAAATTATATAAAAATAAAATTAATACTTTATGAGTCAAGTTGAACGATTGTTTTGGCAGATTATAATTATAAGATTTTATCAAAATTATTTTGGGTGTGATAAATAAAAGCAGTTTCCTTGGTCTAGCTTCATTAGTCTCTCTTTAAATATCTCCTGAATATAGTGCAACAGAAGTAAAAATTACGGTCCATGATGACCGCAATGTTGTGAGTGATGGTTACCTGATGCGCAAAATGGTGCGGCGAGCCGTAGGTGGGCGTGCGCGGCGGCTGCGCGGGCGCCGGCGACGAGTGCTGTGAGTACGGCGTGTGCGCCGGCGACGGTGTGTAGCTGTGCAGCGCGCCCGCCGGCGACGCCGCCGGGAAAGGTGCCGTAGCCGGCGGCGCAGGCGAGCGCGAGTACGGCCGCGACTGCAGCGGCGCCGGCGAGTACGGCGGCTGCGCCGGACTCGGCTGCGGGTAGCCCGTGGCCGGACTCGACGCGTACAGCGGCGAGCGCGCCGCGAACCCGCCGCGCGCTGGAGACCCGTACCCGCCTGGGCTGCCCGGGAACTGCTGCTGCGGTGGCTGCGGCGCAGGCTGTGGCGTGCCGCCCGCTCGACTCGGCCCCGGCGAGTAGCCCTGCGAGCGCGGCGACGCGTACACCGCGCGCGGCGACGCCGCATACCCGCTCGCACCCATGCCCATTCCGGACACGTCCACGCCGTCCATGGCGCCGCCGAAGTAGCCCTCCTGCTGCGGCGGGTACAACAACGGATCGCCGAACTCTGCTTGATGCTGGTGCTGCCCCATGTACTGGGGCTCGTGCGATAGCGTGCCCATCGAGGGCAGCGGCGGCTGCAGCATCGCGCCGCCTTGCTGCTGCTGCTGCTGTTGTTGTTGTTGTTGTTGTTGCTGCTGCTGCTGCTGTTGCAGCAGGAACTGCTGGTCCTCGGGCCGGATCTTCTTGGGGCGGCCACGCTTCTTCTTGGGGGGCTGGTCGCCGTCGGCGACGTGTGTCGCGCGGGGCTGCCGCGGGGCACGAGGCGTGGGCGGCGCGGTCTCGCCGTTCTCCAGCTTCACCTTCTTGGGCCGGCCTCGCTTCTTCTTGAGCGGCACCTCGGTGCCGTCCTCGAGGATGATCGTGTCGCCGGGCTCCGGCTCCATGGTCAGTCTGGACGGAGGAACACTTTCAGGTATTCTATTAAAGTGTTTATGCATTCAAAGTAATTTATATTTATTTAGAAACGTTTAAAAATATAAGGAAACACATACGAGGTCATTCAAAAAGCAAAAAAGTGTTTATTTATTTATATTATGGATAGCCATCGTAATAGTGTATTGCATAAATCATATTTACAGGCTAACCACAGCATGCAGTGTTATGCACTATGGATCTTTTTTTCACCTTTTTTTTAATTTAAATCAAATTCAAGCCGTTTCTGACATTAGCGTGCATAAACGCATAGAAAAACAGACGAAAATTCTAAAAACTATTTTTTGACCTCGGCAAAATAAGAAGTGTGTATAGATTGTTTTTTGTTTTTAATATTTAATGTACAGACAAGGATCTATTAGGTGCGATTTTATTCTACAAGTATGTACAGATAAGAAGATAATAGATTATATCATTTACAGCCTGGAACTGAGTGATCACCTTTGACCAACATTTCTAGCAATCAGTGTTAAGATTGACCAACAGTTCGGCGGTCGGTGTGGAGGGCAATGTGCTGAGGTACAATGAGTGAGGGCACACCTGCGGATCTCCATCTCCTCCTGGGGCCGGCGCGACGTGTTGTCGGGGAAGACGAGCTCGGCCTCGTCGACGTGCGGCACGAGGCCGTTGAGGAAGTCGCGGAACTTCTTGAGCGCCGCGTAGAAGGGCACCTTGTCGGCGGCGCGCGGCAACTGAGCGCAGCGCGCCGACGACGACGGCATCACCCACATGTACGTGCCCGTGCCCGCCACCGGCTCCGGCTGCTTGCCGAAGCAGAACTCCTTCTTCCCCGAGAACACCTCGTAGATGAGCTTCCCGTTGAACACGGCCACCTTCGGCCGGAACGTCTGTAGCTTCTCCAGCAGCACGGCCGAGCCCTCCTTGATCTCGCGCCGCGTCAGGTCGGCCGAGCCCTTGGTGGCGCGCGGCACCATGTTCGTGAAGCCGATCCCCAGACTGAGCAGCTTGTAGTCCTCGTCGGCGCTCATCTGCTCGCGCGTCAGCCCCGACAGGTACAGGCACTTCCAGAAGTGGTTGCCGGGGCCGGCGTAGTGGTGGCCCTTGTACGCCGCGAACAGGCCCGGGTTGATGCCGATCTACAACACGTCGCATGGTTATCCCACAACACGAGCCTAATAGAGCCACATAGGAAGAATGAGAGGTCGATCATACTCACAATGATGATGTCGAGGTTCTCGGCGAGGTGGTCGGGCAGCGTGCGGCGCGACACCTCCTCCTCGCTCATGCCGTTGAACCGGTCGTGTTTCTTGCGCTCCTTCACCGGCCGCGCCACCGCCGCGCCCTCCATGCCCGGCTCCATCTTTATCTCCATCCTGCCATCGAGTGGCCAAAGCATTTAAAAAATACTCTTAAACGCACCATCGCCTTCACGCGTCGATGGTAAAAGGTAGTAACGACCAACTTCAACTATTCATATGAAGTTCCATAAAGTTGGTAGTGTTTTGTATGGCGTGCGAAATCCATAGTTATAGTACATTGATGGTCTTTCTGAATAAGGCCTAATAGAAAAATGATCTCTGGAATATTCGCCTTATTCACACACCGAAATCGTTTTCTGTGAACTCAGGGTAGGTACAAACGAAACCACTCTTAACTGCACACAATTTTTTTCTGTCATATCGACAGAATATCGACTCACACTTGATGTTGACAATTATGAACCCTAGCCAGTGGCTGAGTAACATAACTTAATTTCGTCGGATAATTATCAAATCGGCCAAAATCGGGTAGAGTCGTTCGTTTTCGTTTTACCTAGGCGGTAAAACTTTAATGTGATGACATTAAGGCTGGGTTGCACCATCTAACTTTAACTATAACCAACGCCGCAACTTGAGTTAAAATAACGGTTAGGCCGAAAATGAGTTGCACCAGTTAACAAATAATCATAGCTGGTTAACTGGTGCAACTCATTTTCGGCCTAAAACTCATTTTCGGCCGAAAATGAGTGCGAATTAACTGAAGTTGCGACGTTGGTTATAGTTAAAGTAAGATGGTGCAACCCAGCCTTAAACATCTTATTTCTTACTATGATATACAATGATATTAATAATTTGTTAGGCTCAACTCACACAAGCAGAGTCGAAGCGAAGCGACGCGTTATGTTTTTTAACTTCATATTTCTCGTAGTGATCACGGATAAAAAAAACACCCGTTTTTTTAGTTTATTTTTATTTTTTAGTTAATACGCAACTTAACTTTATTTTGCCTATGTTTTGCCCGTAACGTTTCAAGTAGGTAACCATTTTTCCGATGTCCATACACACGCATAGCGCATACTTTGCGCATACACACATCTCATACCTACTTAAAAATCCAATTGAAAATGAAAATTACTTATTATACTCGTATGGACATGCGAGACGCATTTAACGTTTTGCGGGAGGCAATTTTACTATTACAATGCGGTAACAATTATTTGTTATTGTTATTTTATTTACATTTGTCATTTTGTGCTATTAGTTTAAATTGCTAGGTCAGCACATATAAACTCAAACACAAAACTTACACATAACTTTAGTTTCGTAAAACATTAGTATCATATGAAAATCGTCATCATTGAGCGGAGCGAAGCGTAGCTCGGTTCTCGGTTCGCTCCGACTCGTATAAATATTAAATAATATAGTCAAAGATAGTGTATAGTGCTCTTTTAACAAATGGCGTTGCAAAATCAATAACGTAATAAAGTTTACATTTACAAAAAAAAAAAATTTTTAGCTACTTTTAAATAATCAGCAGCAGGCCTGACTAGGCCTTTATTTATAACTAGATGTCCGCGACTTAAAATAAGAATGTAAGACCTACGCCTGCTTACACAGATAATTGATTGGTCTCGTTGCGCTCGACTAGATAAGAGCGCTATACAAAAGCAATAGCTCCTAAAATGTGGCAACTTTATATTGTAGTGTGTGTAAAAAATAGTTACTTTTTATCACTTTTTACCCAGTTTTATTATATTTTTACGCAGTTTCACTATGCAAACTGGTATTTTATTATGCCTAAAATTTTATAAAACATTCGGCATACGTGCCGAATGACAGACAGTTTGCAGTGTGACTGGCTCGGGTACGCCGAATTCGGCGTACTATTCTATGCCGCATTTTACAAGTACGACGGCGGTACCTAGTCGAGCGCAGCGAGACCAATCATTCATCTATTAATATTGACCAACAAAATGACCTACAGATAATTATGGCCGGAAAATAATAAACAGGCGGCAAATATGGTTGGTAACCCAATTAAGCCGACTCGACAACCACCAGTTTTCCCACAAGTGAAAATTTTGGTTCTACTGAACTAATTATATATATATATATGTTTTATTGTTGTTTTTATATTGTTTTTATATTGTTTTTAGTTCTACTGAAGTTAGTATGTATAAATATTGTAATTTCATTTGTGGCGAGAAACAAACGTAAAGGATTGCCATTGCAGTCTATCAGTGACAAGTCGTTGTTGATGCGTTGCCACTGACGACCGCGTTGTTTTATGGAATTAAATGAATATTCTATTATATTATATTGAAACAGCTACGATTGTGCCAAATAGACAGAATTGAGTAAAGAAAATCAATACTTGTTTTTAAATTTAGATTACATCCAAAGAGGATAGATTACATCTATGAACCAAGAAGTTTAGAATAAACTATGAATAACTGTCAACTTGATCGTTAAAGAAAAGCTGCATTGCAATGCGACCAAATTAAGAATTATTACCTGGAAAACTTATGTCTATATTGAAAATGACAATATTATATCTATCCCTTTCAAACATTCTCTCAGTTGGGTCTTGAATGTGCAGTTAAGTGTGTTGCCGTTTGTACCATTTCCTCACACAATTTTTTTTTAATATTTGTATTTTGTGAGGAATAAATGTTTCCTTGTATTTTGTGAGGAAAAAATATGATTTCTTTAAAAAAAATCTTAATTAAATTAAACTTGAGTTGCATGGTATAAACATTTATTCATTTTAATGAAATCCCCCTTTTTATTGGAACCTAGGTGAATCAAGAGGAGTTCAGGCTGTATTGAACAGAGTGAGAGAGAGGGAGAGAGAGATGACGCGGCGAGGCCTTGATCCGATTATTCCGCTGGGATTTTTGGCGAGCGATAGTGCGCCCGGTGGTTCCGGTACCGAAATACACGCCGCGTAAACATGCCACCAAAACACTAATATCATCACGACCACCTCGTTTTGAGAGCGTGCAATGGATGCAATGGATGCAATGGGCAATAGTGGTATAATAGTGGTATAACGGGAGACGTGGGTCCTCGCGGTGGTGCATGGAAGTGGGTCGGCGAATCGCTAATTCGGGCGCGGGGTCACCGTCCGCCGGTGCGAGCTACACCCACCCACAAATATCCAAAAAACCTAACTCTTTCCAACTTTCGCCATTCACAGAGTCGATAATTATTTATAACTTTTTTAATTTCAGATATAATAATATATCGACTCAATATAGCACAGATTCTCAAAGATTTATAACGATTTATGAATAGAATTATTAAATTGAAGCTAAAAATAAGCTCAACAAAAGAACTTTTACCTGGTTATCAGGCCACTTTGTCTGCCTACAAATATAGTACAAGTACTTACAGTAGCCCAATCATTAAATAAATAAAAAAGGACTTAAAGTGGTCTATTACACGTGAAAAGATAATAATATCGTCGTTGTCAAACTAAAATCTGCTATGTGCAAAAAGTATATTTTAATATATTGACAGATTTTGGCTACTGCACATGAGCATATTTTATGAAGAGGCTGTAGTTCGACAAATAGTGCTCTTGGCAGTTTTTTTATACGATAGATAAGGCAGTGAACTATTCATTCACTAAGGCCAAGATTTTGGAATCTCAAAAAAGTAATTTTGATTTGACAACAACGATATGATGAGTCTTTGCAACCTGAGAAATGACTTCATCCCCTACACAAACTTAATAGGCGTGAAAGCGTAATGTGGAAAGAGAGTTGAATTAGTGATAGTATGACTGACCCGTTCTCGTCCTTGAGCTTCTTTTTCCTGCCCCTCTTCTTGGGCTGCGCGAGCAGCATCTGCTGGGGGTGCTGCGGGTGCTGCATGTGCGGCATCTGGTGGTGGTCGTGGTGCGGCATGTGGTGCATGTGCGGCGGCTGGCCGAGCATGGCGCACATGGCGTCCTCCTCCACGAACGAGTACGGGTCGTCGCACTCGCGCTTCACGCCGTTGTACAGCTCGTGCTGCTGCTGCGGCGGCTGCTGCGGCAGCTGGTGCTGGCTCATGTCGTAGGGCGCGTCCGGCTCGCGTTTGAACGCGTACGGGTCGTCGGCGGGCGGGTACTTGGGGAAGCCGAACTGGTAGTCGGGCTGCGGTTGGTGTGGCTGGTGTGGCGTGGGGGGGTCAAAGTGGCGGTACGGCGGGGGGAAGTGGTGGCGTTGCATGAGGGCGTCGTAGGGCTCCGGTGGCGGTGGGGAGGGCTCCGGCGGGGGCGCGGGCGAGCCCTCCGCGCTCGAGGGCTTGCGCCGCGCCTCGCCGCTGTTGCTCGTCTCGTACCCGTCGTCCTGGTTCTCCGTCGACTTCGGCTTCTCCTCTCCCTCCTCCCTGCGACCACAACACAATTCAATTCACAAAAGTGATGATAACAAAAGCGCCGACATCTTTGGATATACTGTGGTCACTAATTTCCAGTTTTTTTAAATATAATCATAAATAACTATGGATCGCAGATATAATAAAACCTATATAAAAAAAAGTTTAATTGAGTTTTAGTTAAGAATCTTTGGCCAGGCATTGACATTAAAAAAACTGTACTATACCACCCTTGATAAGTTATTTTAAAAAGTGGCCCATTTAATTATTTTCAAAATGGTTGTACAACACATTCTATTTATCTTCTACATTACATATATAAATTTGACCAAGCCAGAATCAAGTGACCTGGATTCTTTTTTCTTATTTTTGCCAGCCCCGTGCCCGCTTATATTATTTAACTCTACTAAATATAGATTTCAAACTTTCCCTCTTCTTAAAAGATTATGTCCGGCCTCATATACAGAGTATGTCAAAATTATACGCATTTGTATATGCCGAGTGCTAATAGTTACTAACTATACGGGAATAAATAATAAGAATGCGGACTATTGTTTGGTCATACTACGCCGCATGTTTGCTCACATAAATATTCTAAAACTACTCATTCATAAAATCTTCCATACAATACAAGTATCGTTAATAAGCAGCAACAAAAAAAATCGATTGAAAAATTTAATTAATCATTAAAGCGTTTGAACGTTTGAAACGTTTTAAATTATTAAGTGTTACACAAAAATCTTTGTGTAAATATAAATATAGTAGTAAGTATAAAAACAATATTCGAAATGAATCAGCTGATCGTAGTAGTATATTAAGAATTGATACAATGTTTACATGTAATAAACATAAGTACCGGCGCGACTCGACTTCATTCATAATAACCGCGCGTTGAATTATTACCAAACGCGAGGCGGCGGCCGCCCGTTCTCGCCCGCTCTCAGTCTCACTCCCGTAAACAAACCATTTTATATTGTATTGCGACTGTGGCACGGGTTCGCGTCCACACTTTCACCTCCTACCTCTTACACTACACCTCTCACTCGTGTTCGACTGTCTGCCATGGATTTTCATTTAAAAAAAAAACACGCTAATTATTGAATAATGACATTTATTTACAATTTGTCTTCCATTATATACATTTTAACAAGCAGCAAGCACTCCAGGCGAACTTTTCCTTTTTCTTGTATGGGGAATGAATGTGCATCTGGACGGCGTCATAGTACACCCGTTTCCAGTACAGAAAATCAGCAGTCAGCAGAAGAGTTAGTTAAAAATTCATGTCTAGTTTTTGCGGAGCCACTTTTAAAGCGGATACCAGTAAGCATTATTTATTGACTGAATGGAACTAAATCAACAAACCAAAAAGTCAAATGCATGCACTTTTATTTAATATATAATAAAGTTCCAACCCTACCTACTAAGTAGTGTTGTATATTTTTTTCTGGCTTGAAAAAAAAAAGTTTTTTCTGAAACATGTTTTTTCTTATAAGTACTAAAGTAGGTACTAAATCACAATTTCTTAACGCATTTATCATTTAAGTACTAATACATATTTTTAACCTAATATAATTAACCAAAAAAAATTAGTAAATTTAAAACTAATCTCAATTTTTAAATCTACTATATTTTTTTGGTTACTAAAAATTTAAAGGATAGGTAGAGTTAAACCTTTGTTACTGTGGTAAATTTAAATTTATTGATTTTAATGTAAGACAAATGTGTGGTAAGTGGTAAGTTCAAATAAAACAATATAATATAATCATGTGATTGTTTTTCTGAAATAAACCAAATTTAGAAAAAAAAACACTACAACGAACTAGACCATAGTAAAACGGAAATTATAATAATAATTATTAAAAAAACTAATATGGCTGAATATTCGTTTTTTGTATACTTGTAGTTATGAAGTTGTTTCAGGTTGTTTGCACTTTTCCCCATAGAATATGGCGGTTAATGCAAGCCCAAGCGAATTGACTAACTATTTATTGTAAGAAACTGAAATTTTGACAAGATATACCTAGAAATAAATTTTAGGCATCATTCATCCACTGATCTATGCTCAAAGCTTCAGAGAAAGAGGGTAAGTACTTGTTATTTATATGCAAGGGAAGTAGAGTAGAGGTGAATCGAATGTTTGGCCGAATATTCGGTTAATTTAAAAAAATAACTTGTTACTTTCACATTTTAATAGTTATTAGTATGGATATAATATAGTTAGGCAAAGTTCCGTTAGTAGAGGGTAGTTAATGCGTGTAAAAAAAATTACTAACCAACTCACTTTTGCATTTTTTATATCAATAATTTAATTAATTATTTCATAAATCTTTATGTTAAGGTCAACATTTCCGGTACGATTTTTGTTGAGCTAAGCTTAGTATATAGCTAACTTAGTAAACTTAGTAGGTACATAACATATTTTCTTGTTGTTGAAGATATATATTCATAAAATGTCTCGATTATTGCCAAATTCGAGGAAGAACTGAACATTCAGTATTCAGTATTTAACAACTATAGCGTTTTACAACAAAGGCCGAACGCTGTTATAATGTTATCTTGGAGGTAACCTTGAAGCGACCGGTGCTGAATGGCCGCAGATATAATCGGGGGAAACGCCAAGTTAGGTATTATACCTATTCGAGTGCGCTTATAATCTGGCAATGCGTTTTATGAGAAGACCAAGTGCACTGACCCATTTCTGCGCTGATAACGCGCAGATATTAACTCGCCGATAGAGCGTTGCATGTTGGACGATACATTGTTACTTATAAAAATTCGGTTTTTCAATATATTCATTGATCATTTTACCGAAGTTCAAAAACAATAAAATGTATGGGACTAACTTTAAATGCCATCTCTAAATCACGTGATACATCCCATACATCTTTCTTTATTGTATATTATGTTATTTTTAATTTTTATCAAAAGAAATCCAGTCCAACCCATTTGTTGATTATTTATGGAATATATTGTTCCTCTCTCTTTTCTGTTTCTATCTAAGACAGCATGTAGGTATGATCACAATGATCACAATGATCACGTATGACTACTTTGCTAAGTTGCCGTCAATGCGCGAAGTGCTACTATGACAAATGCCAAGTTACGGTTCATATCCGAAAAACGTAAATTTATTTATACTAGCTCTGGGCAACTAGAAAAGTGCGAGAATAATTGGTTTTTGGTTCACTTAAGGTGTTCCTTTGTCTCTTTCCCTCAATATGACTACAACTGCACACCATTTTGCACACCAAATGTGGTAATATATGGTAGGATGTTGATTTACCTATGACATCTGGTTTTACACCCATGCATAAAAAAAAACTACACATCAGTGATCTATTATGGAAATTTCAAGCACTATATTTTCAACTATGAAAAATAACTTAAAATTTGCCTGGGTCTGGATGTACTGGAATTCGTCCGCACGAGATTTCTCGCCAAATTCATTTTGAAAAAATAATTCCTAATAAGATATTCAAAATTATAAACTAACCCCCATCAAGTAACTAGGATATGAGCTTTAATTAAATGCCTCGACAGATCTTTATAAATTATAGCTAAGAACCACTGACAGACACGCAGGTCAAACTTATAATATCCCTTTTTTGCGTCGGGCTTATTAACAAACTAGTCAAATACTGAATAAGTTCCTTCGGAATATAGTTTTATTTTTGTTCAAGTGAATCAACGCTGACATCAACGAATATCGGACATTCGCAGCGACATATAGCTACATACATATGTGACGTATATATGTAGGTACCTATATGTATCAAGTGTATCAGGGAAAACACTGTGCGTCGCGTATTAAAAGTGCTGTAACTATGTGCCGCCTTGGTACATGGCATGCTGACTCGACAGTGATGTCAAAAGCTAAAGGTCATTGTCTAGCTGGCGTTAATTTCTACTCTTTTGTTGGTACAATGCACGCGCGCACACACAAACACACACACACAAGGGTATCAGTACCTACGCTACGCTGCAGATAACGACCTACGTTTGACGTGTCCAACTCAAGGATCTTTGGACACGGCGCTTTATTTCTCTAATCATGGTTTGCAATACATGCACCACATAAACCAGCAGTCATCGGCAACTATTATATTCTTGGTTCCCGCAAATTCGTACTCTTGGTATTTCGCTATTAACTTTGGTAAACGAATAAGATGAAATAAACACTAAATGTTACGAGAAGCTTGCTACAATACATTAGTGAAAATCGCATTCAAATCGGTTAAGCCGTTTTTGAGATTAGTGTGCACAGACGAACAGACAATTCTAAAAAAAATTATTACCTCGGTAGATTAGATCTATAAGAAAAAAAATAAACCAAAGAAATAGCTCATAAATTAAGAAAATACAGAGATAGCCTATGGTGCAGATATAACAAGAGAGAAAAAAAAGATCAGGAAAGGATAGGGAAAATGGACTCTTGACATTCCTTACTCACTTTATCCATGTTCAGAGAGCCTATAGTAACTAATCCTCTAAGAAAAACCTTCTCTGTGTGTGTTTTTGACTAACTATTTTTGCCTTGTAGACTTATCATTTACAGATGATGATACACAGAATACCTCAACTAACTACACCCTCTCCATGACGAATAATCACACTAGGTATTCAACAGATTATTTATCATGAAATTTTGCACATTAAAACTGCTATCAGTGATACAAAAAAGGGCAATAGGTACCTTTCTTCCAGAAAACAATACTTAATGTTTCTGAGGGATTCAAATAGAAATAAAAATTCGCTTGTAAGAGCAATAAAATAAAGCCGCCAAAGTCGCAGGCAAAAGCAAGTTCATTATAATTACCATATCATGACTAATGATTTTATACTTTGAAGGTCCATCCTGTCGCATTTAAAACTTTGAAGGTCCATTATGGAATGCATGCATTCTCTTTTAGTCATTCATTTCAGACTTACATCCAGTGTTATAGCCAAATTGAAACAAAATAAAGAAAACAACAAAATTTAAAACCTAAATGCTATTAATTTTCCCCTCGAGATGTTATTAAGTTCTCAACATCTATCTCCTCAGAAGTGAAGAGTAGGACTACTAGCACTTCACAAATGTGACCCAGTACAGAGGCACCTCTTTCCTCATAATACCTTAAATAAGGATACCTTATTAATTATTACCTTAGTACCTTAATAAACGCAAGATTGATGACATGTAAGTTGAAAGGGAAGAGACATACCGGGCAAAGGAGAAAGACATGGCTCAGAAACATCCGAGAGTGGACTGGAATTGCCTCGGTCGAGACTGGTTCAGGAACCTTCAAGACTGAAGAAGCACAGACACTGCTATTTCAGATTTCCAAATAACTACATCGCTGTAATTTATTGTAATATAATTCATCATTATTTTTTCTAAATTTATTTTATATTTTTTAATGTTACCAATTCAAATTACTAGTTATATAATTATACTTCTGGTTAGAGCAATATTTGTAAGAATTTATATTATAAAGAAAGAATTTGTTATTGAAAGAATAGATTTCCATCATTTTGTAAGTATTTGTAAGCTGGTTCTGTAAAAATTATTAAAAAAATAAAATATCCTATCAAATTGTGCCAGGCAGACCCAGCAGCAGCCTTTTTACTATTAGGGCGCTGCTAGGGCTGCCTTATTATTAATATTGCGGAGGCAGGCTGTTATTATTATTATTTTTTTACCTTTGCAGTGAGCAAATCTATAATTTTTTTATGGTACCGAAACCACAACTTTTATAAATAGATAAATAACTAATAAAAATACATCTTTCCAAGTCTAGGTATGCTGAATCTTATCTTATTCTTGTCCGTCTTATTGCCTTTCTATGTTCAGTCAAAAGTGAGAATTTGAGGCGACAAAAACCATTTGACATTCACAAGTACTAATTATATAATAACAAGCGTCTGGTTTGGTCATATACCTGTGTTTAAGGAAAGTAAACGATAAATTCAATAAATTTTCCTTGGTCACTCTAAAATTTAACTCTATGAGTTTTAGCTTTAAAAAAAAAAAGGTTTTATAAGATTTTTTATATTACCAAAGAGAATAAATAGACCTTTAAATCTCTAGAAGTTCCGAATAATCAGCCACATGAACAAAAAAATTTAAAGAGAAACCCACAAAAATATTAAATTAACTATTTGTCAAAAACTTTACCACTTTAATGTATTCTCTACATTTTAATATATTTTTTATGTTTAACTCCATAGACAGGCTGACAGGTTCTTGTTCAGCTTTTTGTTGGTAGGTGGCTACCATCGCCTATAAGACAAAATAGCCAAATATAGTAAGATTCAAGGATACATGTTGCTATTTCGTGGTGGTTTTCTGTAAGGGTATGGTTACAGTAGCCAGACGAGCTGCCCAAATGATTGTGAAAAGCAGAGTGCCCTGCCGTTACACTACACTAACTCTTATCTTCCCAGATTGGTATTTGTATATTTACATTTTCTATATAATTCTAATAAGAATGCATTATGGTTACGTCTATTTTTTTTTTTTTTCAATATTTTAGAATATCTGAAGTTACATAGATATTGCGTCATCTATACAATATTATTTAAACAAGAACAATGTTGTTCTTTCAGCGTGTTCATTATGAAATTCTAGTTGTGTGTCGGAGCTGTCACACACATTTTTTTTATCCCACCCTAACCCCTTATCCTTAATCATACTATTGTCAGCAACTTACTTGTAGCAATGTGGCGCTGCTTGTGTTATAGGCCACTTACCATCAATTTGATCATCAGCCTTTCTGTCGACATTTAACAAAAATATGAGCTAGAAAAAGGCAGTTGTCAATAACTCCAAACTCAAAGCAATCTGTCATTGCTTGAATTATGTGTAGGCAGTTAAGATTTAGAATTGATCTCTAAAATTATTGTTGCTATTATGTTAAATTCAGTTAGGTATATACTTTATTATAGAGACCGTTCTGTAATTGGTTCGGTTTAAATAAATCATAGTGGTTTTTAAGACTATTTATAACCTCCAAAATTTTATATTGCTGTAAAAAAACTCTCAGAAAAGTTAAATTACTTAAAAATGTGCACATAAAGCGAAATATTTAAAATTAATGCATACAACATGAGTAACTATACTACATTATAGCATTGTTTGATGGAAAATATATAACTTCCGAATCCATCCGTAGCTTGGCTTTGGCTTTAACTTGAATTTTCCCATTAAATTATTGAATTTCCAAAAGACTTAGTCGAATATTGCAAAAATGTATATAATAATTTTAATACATAATCTATACATGTTTAATTTAGTCTGACAAATCTTAGTTTTTACTTTTTACTCTATGGATGAAAAAGTTTAAGCAGCTTTATTATAGGATTCTTATATAAAATATTTGAATAACCACCTCAGATAAATACCTAGGTATATAAAAGTGTACTTAAAAAAAAAGGGTTAGTTAGTTACAATTGAGAACCTTTCAATAACAAAAATCAGATATTCATTTAAAACAAATTTGTTTATTTGGGAAATAGACAACTAAATTGTCTTAATCGATTTTGTGCAATGCACAAACAATAAATTGAATGAGTTAATTACATATATTTATTTACAATAACAAAAACATAGATATACATAATACAATAACAAATTATTGATTACTGTGTGATTTTGATTACCACTTTTTTGAAATCTTTTGCAAGAAGCTACTAAATTAAACAGCAACCAACTTCTTTTGATTCTATTAATAATTTCAAAATGAGTTTTTCTTTTGTACACATAATAAAGTAATGTACAGCTAAAATAACTTAAAACTGCATCAGCTGACAAAAGAATAAGCAAGGCTTTTGTCTTTCAACTTAACCATTACACAAAAAAGTTATATTCAGAGTCAATGTTTTTGTAGGCTTTTAGTATTGATCTAATGTTACAAGCAATATTAAGATTACTGAAACTCCAATTATGTCACTGTAGGTGTACCAAGGATTAAAAGTTGCAAAAATAACAAGGCAACATTGGAAACCATTACACAAATTTCCTAGAAGACTATCTGCATGATAACAGATTCCTGGTAATGTATGCCACTTGGTGCTTTCGAAAGAGCCGATACAATGCAACATTGTATTACGAAATTGGTGCTCTTTTTGACATTAGTAGCTTAAAAAAACATTACCTGAGCATGTGGAAACAGCTGATCACATGGAAATCACTTTATTGAGCTCTGACTGCACATTAGACTGTCCCTCCTGTCACTCAGATTTCAGTCTATCCTGAGATCCTGTGTTGCTATGTGTTTCTGGATGCACTAAGAGGGTTATCACTTCACATTGTATTATTTCACACACTGGACACTTTATTGAACACTTACACCATGTCCTGGAGTGCAGTGCAGCGTTCACACGCACTTATGGCACTATTCACGACCTAACCTCAAAATGCACACGAAATGAACAACTGAGCCATACAGATGTTTGGAAAACCGAAATAAAGCAACGCGACTCCGCCCCCGCGACGTTATATCTTTCAATTCGACAAAGAACACGAAATGTGGCGTACGCGGTTAGCAGTATGGATTTGTGGGCAAAATGCTTTGTTTGAGTAGGTAGGCACAGCCTTCACTGCATACACTCGACTAACTATAGATAGGTAGGCGCGTATGTGTATGTATTCAGTATTGTGTAGTGCACGGAGCGCGTATATGCACCTAGACGTAGCCATAAGTCGGTGAGGCGTTCCGCGGCCGCTACGGCGACGGGTCGGGCCCTCCGAGCCCTCGGAGGAGGGCCGCAGACAGGTTCGCTAACCCGCCACAAAAAGTGTAAACACACGGTGGTGATTTACGATGTTTACACCGAGTCATTGACGCGGTCGGGGTCCGAGCGGGGCGGAGGCGGTCATGCTCGGGGCTCTCGGCGAGATGGCAATCGGGACGGCGGCGGCGCCCTACCGTGGCGGCGAGACGTCGTGTCCTCGCGGAGACGCGTCCGTTTCGCAACGGCGAGGCCGTGACGCCGCACGAGCGAGAGAATGTTGCCACCGCGCGAGAGCGACGAACGCGGCGGACGAGAGGTTTCGCAACGTCGGATGGGCTCTGACCGAAATAATCCGCGACGTAAATACGCGGGCGGAGCGATGGCGGATGGCGACGATACTCACGGCCTGTCCGTTCGCAGCGGGTCAGCAGCGCCGGCGTCCATGGCGCGGCCAGCCCTGGCCGCGGCCGGGCTCCGGGCCGTCGGCCGAGCGACGCAACACTCTCTCCGATCTCACTGGGAACGCACAGAGAGACACTGTCGCACCATCTCCACGACACTGCACATCGACCGCGACGCAGACCTACGCGTATAAACACTTCGCGAACGGTGTTTTGTTACATCCGTTGACTTTTCTTTGAAAAATCAATATACATTTTCTCACAGTTTAGAGATACGGACGAGTCGATGTCCAGCGCAGGTTAGGTGCGTGAAGTTTGCAAGCTTTTTTAGCGCACCGGTGTTACCAGCTTTTTTTTGCCCATTTTTTGTTTTGGCTGTTGTGATTTTTTTTCTACTGATTCGGGACTAACTTCACAACGGTCTCGACGTTTTGGGTCTTTAATAAGTCACGAGAGTGTGCACAGTGGCGCCATTAGGCGCCAAATTTGAATGTACTAATATTTAATATGAGTTAACTAATGTTTTAATGAATGAAATCTATGAATCCTTAATATTTAGAAAGTTAAAACTGAAAAGATATCGCCACTGAACCATGTTGAATATTGTTTTATACGGTATTCTATAATAAAAGGCGGATAATTTTTTGGTAAGTTTCTTTTATTCAAAAAAGGAATGGATTTCTATATTTAAATTTTTTCCTAATAAATCTTTATTAACACCGTATCATTTATTTATTTAGGTAAAAACAGTCACATATAATTTTTCATACAAAGAATAAAAAACAAAAAAACCATAATTAGCATGGATTTATACAATTATTTACAAGCGGTGGTACAAATCGACATTTTAAAAAGTACAATGTCAACTTAATAGCAAATTTTTCAAGCTCTTCTTGAACTTCGTATAACATATTAACATAGATTTTTAAATAACAATAGGTACTAAAAATACTGAAGGTTCCGTGAGTATCTTGTTATCGCCTCGTCCGTGTCGTTAGTGCGTTTCAGGATTAAGTTGGAGGAGTTGAATCTCACTTTAAATAAGAAAAGTGAAGAGATCACACCTCCACTTAACCCTTGACGCTCGTGTCTTCGCCGCAGCCGCTGTTCTTTTAGCTAAATATCCGAAGACGGCCGCCTCACGGTTCTAAGTGTGGCGTCACGCGTGAGCTGGAAAGATAGATCTGGCAGCGTTTTCTAAATGAAACTGTCAAGATCCCCTGTCCAACTCAGACGTGGGGCCAGTGAGAAGCTTGTACTTAATCTGAAAATGTGAAACAAAGTGAATAATGTTAGCGCAACAGCGCACCGTCGCTATCACCGCTTGAAAAGGTGCGGTTAACGTCTCTGATAAGAACAGCGATTTCCCCTGCGTCACTCATTTAATATCAAATGCCCATTTCAAGCAATTATCTTTTATAATACACTTATAAGAAAAGCAGATTTGATAAATTCAAAATCAAAAGTCTTATAAACCAAAGATACACCAGTGCCAAGGAATTGTCATAACTACGAGTATCGAGTACAGTGATGTTATGTAATGATTGAATTTTAAAAAATCAACTCTTTATAAGTTTAAAATATATATAAATTAAACTATTACATTATATAAGTTTACCCAGACGTGTAGGGAGTAAGCGTGGCACTTAGTCAGGAAGACAATTCACTCGATCACTCCCAATTCGGCTCCACATCAATCTTGAACACATTTCGCACTTGGATAGAGGGCCGATCAATCGATGGGCTCATATTTATACTTTTGATGATATCTGTCGATACGATATCAGGGAATCGACGGGCAAAGTATGTCCACCATGATTACGATAACGTTTTAGGACACGAGGTTGCCGATTGGCTCGGTTTGGTCCCTATCAGCCGTATAAACACTTGATTCCACCAATCGGCTTCGCATCGTGATAAGGAAGTCGGTGACGAATCTGTTTTGAGCGCTATAGCGGTGCAAAGCGCCGCCAGAAATGCTATCGCTGCTAAAGCCGTCCGGGAGCGTCGCCATCGAGGCGCTATCTGCTCGCGAAGGCTCCATCACTGTTGCTTTGCCAGTTGTCTTTGTTTACTCAATGTAGATATCATGTACTGCACACCTTACATCTCTATTACGTGCCGATTCAATATTACATTTGCGTAGGGATTTAGATCCGAAAAATGTGCACATCTCAACACTCACAACTCTGTTTTCAACACCAATCAACACCAAACTCTGTCTGTCTGTAGCATTTTCAGGCCTTAACTATTCAAGAGGTCATCAAAAAATTTTGCATACACATTGTCAGGTATAGAGAAGAGGCCATAGGGTTTACATCTAGAAAATAAGTAGTGTACCCGAGGGACTATGTAAAAATATAAAAAAATTGAGGCGACGCCATCACCGCGAAGAGGTCGCGGTCACCAGACCACAAGTACTCTATAACTATTCGATATTTAGTGCAGACAAATAAAAAAGAAAGAAAGAGAGCACTTCGCAATTTACCTATAAATTATACAAATATATATATAGCAGGCTTTAATTGTTAGTTAGGTACCTTAGTACACCTAAAATTTAAAAGAAATCTTGACACTGATTTGCCAATTCCTAAATCTAACATATCTACAGGTTACATATGGTACGCATGATATACCTATACCTATACGTGAGTAACACGTGGAAGAATTTCGACATGATAGATAAGTTACTCGTAGCAAAAGGCATATCAAACGGTGTCATTAGATAAGGCGCAAGGTGTATGCTTTCTAGTACACAGAGTACATCATAGGGTATCTGCAGGTGTACAATTATGTCTTAACTAGCTGTTGAACGCGACTTCGTCCGCGTAACTTTACAAAATATAGACTATATAACTCGCTGATAATAATAGCTTCCCAACAGTGAAAGAATTTTTCAAATCCATCCAGCAGTTTCGGACCATATTCAATTCAAACAAACAAACAATCAAATCTCTTCTCTTTATAATATTAGTACCTAATAGATAAATGATTTCGACATAAACCATAATTTGCATTTTATGCAAAATCTTAAGAGATTCATTTTAGTAGTGGCTGGGCACACTGTAGTCACCCATGCCTTCCTTATCCCTTATCATTAATCCTTCTATTATTGGCAGCGTACTTGCAGCACCTACGCTGCCACCTTTCATCAAGTAGACAGTTAGCCTGTCTGTCTACCTTAATATTTAAAAAATGCTTAACAAAACATTTAATTTATAATAGTTTGAAGCTTGAGCTGTACTGTATTTCTGTTCCAACACTATTGAAGATAACAATTAAATTATTGAAGATAAAGATTTAAGTAGTATGCCATGTCGTAGTTATTTGGGCAAACTAATTACTAAGACATGACACGTATGAAATATTGTTTCGGTGAGTGAAGGTCACAGCCAGAGCCCATTTCCCTGTTCGCAATCCGTTATTCATTTTATTTTTATTTATTTTATATTATTTGTTTAGTTACATATTTAGATCTTATGAATGAAGTCGCGGTCTAGTATAAAGATAAAAGAACCAAATTATAATATCATATCAAAGTCTTTTATTGCTTATACCAGTTGTAGTAAGCAACTTTGTACGCGCAGTAGTACATACGTTTTTTGATAATCACACAGGAACCTAAGGATAAAAAGTATCATATAGTTTAATCCAGGTAATCAACAATCGGCCGCTGGGGCCGGAAGGTTCTCGAGTGGAGGCCACGGACCAGCAAGCGCAGCGTAGGACGTCCACCCACAAGGTGGACAGACGACCTAATAAAGGCCGCGGGTCAGTGGTGGAATCAGGCTTCTTCTGACCGGTCCTATTGGAAAATTATGGGGGAGGCGTATGTCTGAGATGATGATGATGATGATGATGATGAATCATCAATCTCTCTCTCTCTCTATCTGTCTCTTCCTCTTCAGTCTTGAATATAGTCGTCAACTTTCTCAACCTCTGTCAAGGTCTTTGTTAAGAGTCTACTTGGAATAGTTGCTCGACCGAGACATTCTTGCACACTCTGAAATGTTTCACGTTGGACGTTGGAGAACGGTTTCATTTCCGACCTTATGTATCCAGCTCATTATAAATAGCTAATAGCTTATTCCGCGAAGCATTCGGCGGTAATTTCGAATATCTCTAGACGTCGGTGTCTTCCTCATGAGTCCACATTTCACAGCCGTACATTATGATAGGCCATCTGGCCCATCATAATAACATAACATAATAACATAACATAATAACATAGTAACATAGGAGCAACCTTACTCAAATCTTTATATTTAATTGGTGACAGCACAATTTTTTCATTTTATTGAAAGAGGCTATTTATTTTGTATACTTAGTACATTTATTTAATCAAAGCTAGACATAGATTAAGCTATCTCCAATTAAGTAGAAGAATGTAATAATAATTAGGTATAACAGCTGATTATGACTTGGACCAACTCACAATCGCAAGGGATCAGACAGAATTCCACGAAGCTATTATCTATTTTTATTCCAATATTCCAAATGTCAAGGCGTTATGTTTATTTTTACATTTCAGGTGAAAATTATTATTTATTTTCACATTCTAGGAATGTTTATTTTTACATTCATAGCTTTATTATATAAAACTAAGTTATATATAACTTTACTTACATAAACAATATGATATTTAAATTTTAAGAGGTTGCCTTGAGCAAGATGTTATTATGAGTTTGAACGCATTACAACTGCGGAAAAGCTGAGTCATAATGTAGGTACGCTTTTTATTTTCGTTGATTTTAATCTTAAGAGTATGCAGACATAATTTCTATTACTGCAAGGATATTTAAGAAAATTCATGTACAACAGTACTAAGTAATAAGAGTAGGAAACAGTATGCAATACTTTTATATTGTACGTACATATAAGTACTTTTCCATTATTTTTAAAGTACACTACTTCAACCGGGCTGTTTTTAATTTTTTAAATTACTTTACCTACGCTAAAAAGATCTGTATATTATATTTGTCATTTCGTACAATTTTATTTCATAATTAATGTCTGTTGATCCCTCGATTTTCGGCTCATTTCGCTTCCTGCACATTGAAAGTATAGAATTTCCATGGCTTATATCTTTACATTATCTATACTAGAGGAAAGATTTGATTGTTTGAATTGAATAAGCTCCGAAACTGCTGGACCGATTTGAAAAAATCTTTCACTGTTGGGAAGCAATCTATCCTATCTTTTAAGTTGGACCAAATTACACGTAGTTTCAAAATTATATCAAAATCGATTCAGTAGTTTGGGAGTTTATTGATCTCAAACAATGTTGACAAGTAATTTTAATAAAGATTGCACCAGTGTGAAGCCGGGAGTGGATCGCTAGCTTGTTATTAGTAAGTATATATTATGAGAGTCGCGCTCCGTCGTGTATAAGTTGGAGAAGTTGGATGCTTTGGTGGGTTCGCAAGTAGGCCGGGGTGTCCGGGATGTCCGGGGGTGAGAGGGCCGACTTGCCCCGTCGCGGGAAGAGGGAGAGGTCGCCTCGCGGCCGTGAACTGGAACTTTTCAAAGTTCCACCGTATTGTGTTTACATTCAACTTTGTTATGTGGGTTAAAGTTAAGGCAGAGTTCAACGGCGCGAACTAAGCGTATGTGCCGCCGCTTCTGCTATCGATTTTCATCTCGCGAAAATCACATGTTTCAAGGTTGTTGCCCACTTTCGCCTTACGAACATGTAGCATCACTCTTGGCGTGACTCGGAACGTGTGGTCACCATTACAATCATTGTGAAAATGCTATAGTCACTGTACTCAACTCAGGAAACTATAAAAAGTTTGCTGAAAAAGACATAACTCCTGAGTCGTCATTGTCACATCCAAGCGTAAACAAGATCGTATCTACAATTTTTATAAGCATCTCAAGTTAGGTGGAAAAGTATCCCTACTGGTAGGGATTAGTGGATAAACTAGTGGGGATAGGTGGAACAGGTGAAAAATAGAAAGAGATAGTTAAGCATTTGGACACCATCTGTATTTTTATTTTTTACTTTGTTATTAATTGCTTAGAGAGAGAAAAGCTAAAATTTTCACCTTTTCCGCCGCAAACTGAATCATTGCTGAAAACTACTTATATTCTGACAATTATTAAAAACAGAAGTAGACTTCTGTTTTTATCCGCACTGTATCCGTTATCCAAATATATGTGTATTGATGTGATGATCATATTAGTAGATATCGTATATATGTAACTAGCTGGTGCCCGCATTGAACGGTGAAAGGTACCCTATGTTCTTTCTGGTGTCCCAGACAACGTGTATGCAAAATTACAAGGTGATCGGTTCAGTAGTGAAAGCGTAACAAACAAACAAACTCATGTTCACATTTATAATAGTAAGGATTTGTTTACTCAAAAAATGGTGCAGTAAAGAAATTTCTGTAGGGTCAGCTTACTTGTCCCCCCCCCCCCCCCTGCTGTTGTTCATGTCTATAAGTGACGGTAGCTACTTACCATCAAGTGGACCGACAGCCTGCCTCCCACACTTAATAATATTTACAAAATAACATGATGAACGGTGCCATAGCCATAGCGACCCCCATGCCCACAGCGTCTTAACAAAAATAATATCTTAAAATATTTTTAAAATATACCTAATAATTGCTAACTCTTAAAAGAAAATTGCTAACTCTTTGCTTTCTCAGATTGTGAAATGCCGATGGTTGTTATAAATAACAGAAAAAAAAACAGAAGGGTACATTTTTTTTTTCATTTGCCTATGTTTTATTTGCAACAACTTTTGTATAGAAACCATAGGTGCGGTACATGTCATATATATTTATATACTTACCCTAAATTCGATACTGATAGTGACCGCACCTGAAATTTTTATACAATATTCTTATCAAATTATTATGATAAATTTCACACGCAATACTTTTAGGTACCTACCTACTTAGGAGGAAGCGGAAATTTTTTGTTCGTTCCTTAAATTGTTATTTGTGTGTATAGGAAATATGTAATTTTTTGTACCTAAAGCAACTGAAGTTATATACTTAAATACTTAAGTATGTTAATGTAGAATTTACTATTTAACGTTGTTATTTTAATGATAAATACTTATTTAGATACTTATAAATAACCAGCTGTTACAGTTCCTTTTGTTATTCAATGGAAAATTATTTTAAGCTAAATATTTATTGCGAGTTTATATCATATTCACTTGCAATCAATATTTACCAACTTACATATTATGTATGTTGGTTACATGGTTTTATTACATTTTTTAAATCTTATGTATTATGATTAAATTTTGAATTTAGAGATAATATATAATTAATAATGACTAGGTAACTTAATTAGCTTAGTTAGTTTATAGAAAAATAGACAATTAACTATTGCTTGGTTAAACTCTGGGTATTAAATCTATGTAGTAGACAATGGTGACGATTGATAATAATTATAAAAATATGATAATAAATATCTATATGTACGTGATTTTCAGTCTGATTGTAGAGTTAATAAATAAATAAAGAAACTTTGACAGTTTGTACGTTTATTTTACTACACCTTGATTGCTAATTTAATTATTTATATTTTTAATTATTTTTGAAAATTCTATTTAGTATCGTCTTCTGAGCGAATGTATGCAAAACAAGTACCGTAGTACAGTCTTTTGCTTTTGAAATATCTACTGTAATTCATATTCACACTGTCAAAATGGTTTTAAGAAAGTAATATCTATCTATCTAAAATTTAGTGTTGAAAGAGGTGTAGCAGACGTCACGTTATTCGCCCTTATCTCGTTTACACTTTATTTGTTGAAGGCGCACGATAAAGATACAGATAAGTGGCACCCGATGCCTTTATCGCGCAAAAAGAACTTACTTCAGGAAGTTACTAGGTATGTTTTACAATATGACTAACAATAAAATTGCAAACAATCTTAAAATTTAAGAATATTCCTTACTATCCTTAGTATCCCTATATCCCTAGTAACTAAGAAAGTAAATCAATACTATAACTAACCAACTAAAGAAACATAGTGTGAGTAGGTATCTATATGAACTTAATTGTTTCATGTTGGCAAGTGTCAACAGTTAACAAGAAACGATATCAAGTTCAATGTTTACATATTTTATACAATTTAATTTAAGAGGGGTAAGTCAAGTTTAGGATCTGTTCATTAATCAAAAGTTTGGCGCAGCGTCCCACCGACCTCCGCGCCGTTCTACCACCGCCCACCCTCTTTTCATATAACTACACCTTCATAGACACAGATGTATATATTCAATTTTTAGGTCTTCAAAAATGCACGCATGTTATGGCAACACCGGTTCCATAAGGTCAATATTTTGACAAATGGCCGACTGCCGGACTGATTAGACTGAACTGACTGAACTACTCATCTGTCATTCTGGTATATGAATATGAATAAAATGAATAAATATAAATAAATAAAACTTAGTGAGTGCTGAGGCTGAGTGATCATACAGACAGGCATACAGTTCGTTTTTATTACGGATAAAGTTTGGTGTAATGGATAATGGATGATATTTGTCGCTTATGTTGTTCCGCTAAATACGTTAGCAATTACATATTTGACGATGAGAACGCGTTATATCTTAAAATGTCTCTGTATATGCCGATCAAGGTAAATATTATGGTTACAAATTATTTCATATTTTGCTTTAAACAACTAGCTAAATTAAAATAATAATATATTGTATAATATTGTTCAATTGATAGGTTTTCAAGAACGATAAACTACCACAAAAAATATGCGATAAATGCAGCTGTAAAGTGAATGATCTGTACCAATTTTGTAATGAAGCTATAGAAGTCGAAAATAGGTAAGTTACAATAAAAATTACACTATATTATCATAGATAAATAATTAGTACATAAGTAAAGTACTATTTTATCTATGATATTATTACAATATAGAATGCTGGGCTTCTGTAGCAATTTTTCTTTTTGTGGCTTTGTTCAAAATAACATAACTTGGATTTTCTCATTGGTATTAATACCACTTTCCACAGATTAATGTCCACTTTTTGTAAAAGAAACCTTTCCTGTACTTACAGTAAATTTTTTAGAAGTTACTATTTTTTTAGTGATAAGGCCAACAGACAGGTTGACGGTCCACTTGGTGGAAGGTGGCTACCATCGCCTATAACAACAGCAACGCCATAGAAGGATAAGAATCAAGGAAGGGATGGGGCAGTGGGTGGCATCCCTCACTCTCTCATGGAAACGGAACAGCACTTAATATTATTTTATGGTAGTTTTTGAAGGAGATGGTTACTGCAATCAGTGTGCCCTGCCACTGTCCTATCCTATCCTTGCATAGTATATTTTTTAGAAGCTACCTTAACCTATCTTTAAAAGCTATCTTAAAAATAATCATCATTTTTGACATAATTGTTCAAAGCTAAACACTTGTTAGATTGATAAATGGTTGATAAATGAGTTGAATTAAACATTTACAGGTTACGAGAACTGCTATTACCGAGCAGCTTACCTGCCGGTGAATCTATCGATCTCACACTAGTCAAGAGAAACGTCCATTCTCCGGTGAACAATAATCCGTCTCAACAAAGTCAGTCCCCTATCCCCTATGCCGATCGGTTCACACAAACGGAAGCAAATCAAACGCCAGATGTGACAGTGAAAGTGGAGCCTCCGACCGATTTCCAAATCAAAATTGAATTCGAAAATGGCTCGGAAGGATCCAACATGCAATACGGAGTGTGCAAAAGCGATGAAAACACTCAAGAGCCTGCATTTAATATTGCAAATAACGGATACAGTGATAATAATGACTCGGACTATGATCCTCCGAAGGAAGTGCAGTCGGATGACAGTGATCTGTCTCTGCTAAATATTAAAAGGAAGAAAAGGAGGAGAGGGGTGAAGCTGGAGGAGGATCTGAGGAGTGAGAGGAAACCGTTGACCAACGAATGGGCCGTTCTGTTAGAGCAAGGGTTAAAGGTACAACAGGCAAAGTTTTAATTATTTGTTTTTATTCTAATGTTATAAAGAGAGAAGATTTGTATGTTTGTAATGAATAGTCACCGTTATCACCAATTAACATTGGTAAGATTTTATAAAGTTAAGCGGACAAAGTCTAGTTTATAATAAAATAGTAAAAGAGCCTTGTCTGTACATTAAATATTTACAAAAAGAAAATAATAAAATTGGTACACATTGTACTTATGTTACCAAGGTCAAGAAAATAATTTATAGAATTTTCGTCTGTTTGTGCGTTTGTGCATGTGCACGCTAATCTCAGAAACGGCTTAACCGATTTGAATGCAGTTTTCACTGATAATAATATATTGAACTCTTCCATAGAAGAACACTGATTTAGTGTTCTTCTATAGGGATAGGAAATTACCATGGTAAGGTATTTCCTATCCCTTATGCTTAACCTGTCCGCAGACCGCGAACCGGAAAGAGTCGAAAGTGAAGGAGGAGTCGGAGACCGTGTTGGAGTGCTGCGTGTGCAGCGAGCGAGTCGCCTCGCGCGCCGCCATGCTTCAGCACTACAAGGGCCACGCCTCCGACTCGCACCAGCGGAACCCGCCGCCCGCGCCGCCCCCTCCGCCCGCCCTGCGCTGCCCGCGCTGCTCCAAGAAGATGGACCGCGAGGGCTGGCCCGCGCACTGGGCGCGCCACTGGGAGCGCGACCACCGCCCCTTCCGCTGCGCCATCTGCGAGAAGTCCTTCCGACAGCCCTACGAGATCCTGCGCCACGGCGAGACTCATCGCCCCGGCCGCGAGACGCCCGTCGCCGAGAAGCGCTTCATATGCGACACGTGCCCGGAGCGCTTCATCCACATGAAGCACCTGCAGGCGCACAGGAGTCGCGCGCACCCCGAGGCGCGCTCGGCGTTGAGACTGCGTTGCGCGCAGTGCGCGCGCGAGTTCGCGCATCTCAACTCGCTGCGGCGCCACCTGGTGTCGCACTCGGGCGTGCGCGACTTTCTGTGCAACGTGTGCGGCAAGAAGCTCTCGTCGCGCGAGCACTTGAAGCTGCACATAAGGATCCACACGGGGCACAAGCCGCACGCGTGCGCCACGTGCGGGAAGAGTTTCGTGAAGAAGTGCAACCTGACGCTGCACGAGCGGGTGCACTCGGGCGAGAAGCCCCACGTGTGCTCGCACTGCGGCAAAGCGTTCAACCAGCGCTCGACGCTCGTGATCCACGAGAGGTACCACAGCGGGGCGCGTCCGTACGCGTGTCACCTGTGCGGCCGCGGCTTCGTCGCCAAGGGGCTGCTCTCCATGCACCTCAAGAACACCTGCATCTAGTCCACTCTAGTGGATATATAGCTTATAGTAACTATAAGTATAGTAGCTAGACTAGACACGTTGTAAAAGTCTAAAAATTTGAGCTTTTAACTACTAACGGTTACTAACTTCAATATCTCCCCCGGGGTTACAATTCGGATTTGTTGTCATATTATTAGTTGACGTTTTCATTCCAGGGAATTAATTGCTTTTATGGAGGGTAGAGGTAATAACAATCAAACTGAAAAAAATGCTCCTCTCCAACAATAAAATAATGGTCCCAAAAGTGGCCACAATGGCGCTAGTGTAGCACGTCTTCTATCTATCTATCTTTGTCTAATTTACTCGACAGTGCTACGACACTAGCGCCATCTCAATTGACTGGTATTCCGGGATAATTTCTTTAAATTCCATAATTCAACTCGGGTCACAATTGTCAAAGATCTAACATTATTAATATATCTAGCCACCCTTATCACTTAGGGGTATAAAAAATAAATTACAGACCTACCGAATATACACAAAAAAACTTCATAAAAATTCATCCGGAGGAGTTTGATTACAAACACTGTGACACGACAATTTTTTTATATATATATAGATATGTCACTGTATTGATACGAGACTTAAGGGAATTAAGTATATTATGTCACGATTGAGTATAAATAAGTGTATTTTAATAAGGTAAGGTAATAAGGTAAGTAGATAAATAAGTGTGGAAGTGCCTCAGGTTGTGATTACCGAATACTTTAGTTAGATTAATTTTAGACTTAATGTTAGACTTAGAAGAGACAAGCGTCCACCTATTTTTATCATCACAACACAATATATTTTCATCACAAATAATCATCACTATAATTTATAATAAATCTATCCATTGGTGAAAACAGTATGAAAATTGGTACAGTAGTTTTACGAGTTTATCGCGAACAGACAGACAGGCAGAAGCGGCGTAAAACTTTGTTTTATAATATGCAAAAGGATTGTTATGTCTGGACATAAAACAAAAAAATAAAAAATAAAGAACAAATTGCTATTTCGAGTTAAGTAAAATTAACTTGAAAATATATTTTAATCGAGCGCTATACAAAAGCAATAGCTCCGAAAATGTGGCAACTTTTTATTGTAGTGTGTGTAAAAAATCGTCACTTTTTACCCAGTTTTATTATATTTTTACACAGTTTCACTACGCTGGTAGTTTATCATGTCTAAAATTTAATAAAACATTCGGCACGTACACATCACAGACAGTTTGCAGTGTGACTGGCTCGAGTGCGCCGAATTCGGCGTACTATTTTATGCCGCATTTTACAAGTACGACGGCGGTATCTAGTCGAGCGCAGCGAGACCAACCAATCATTTATTTTTTTCTATTTTCAGCGAATTCTATATAGAAAAAAAAATCGTTCTTTGATTTTTACTCTTAGCGAATTTTTTTTATTTATATAAATTATACATTAAGGTGATTTTATTTGACACCTTGTTAAGACTGTCTTATCATATGTATTTTTCAGTTTATAAGTTTTTTTTAGTTAATTTTTTTATGTTTACTTATACTTACTGCAGTTGTAATTTTCCTTAAAATTAAAACATTTAAAGACAGGAATGGCAGGATAAGTAAATAAACATTTTTTTCTTTAATTTTTTTTTAAATTAAATGAAGCCTTAGATTCAACATCACAATAATATATTTACTAGGGTATATTACTAGTTCGTTTTACAATATTTACATGAACTTGATCGATTTATATCAAATGAAATAAAATAATATTATATTTGCAGAGCAGCCTGTATTGTATAATGTACTATTAATTGTATAAATAAAATGAAAATAATTGTTCCATATTACTTCGCAAATCTGTAACGTATTTATATTAATAAATATTGTTTTTTAAACATTATCCTCTTGTTTCTTTACAATATAGAACAAGTCCTTCTCCTGAGAATTTAATTTTAGTAGGTATTTTTTTTGTTGACGACACGTTTGGTCTAGTAACCAAGCGGTCGCGGGTTCGAATCCCGCTAGGGGCAAATGTTTACCTTTGTACCCGAGTCATGGATGTTTTGTATTTATAATATGTATTTAAAAAAAAAAAGAAGTAATGTATGAAGTATATCAACCGTCTGGTATCCATAATACAAGCATTAAGTTGCTTACTTTGGAACTAGATGGTGCTGTGTGAATATATTTACATTTAGTCTGAGAGTGACTATACCATAGAGTAATTAGTACTTAACAAGTAAAGTACGATTTTTTCTATGCTTATACTAAAAGAGCGTACAATGCCGTGTTATATTAACGGGACTAAAGGGACGTTCAAGTATTCCTAACGCAAGTATCAGAAATGTTTGCCCAAAATCGTACAGATGGTTTTTACGCCATAAGAAGAAGAAGGGTGGCGCTGGCGTCCCTATGGCACAAGATAGGTACTTGGCAGTACCAACTAAAAACAATAAACACATTTTTTCAGCATATAACATTAGTTTTTGTTAATAATAAATATCTTCACACATTCCACACAGCACCATCTAGTTCCACACAAAGCAATTAATGCTTGTAAATATTATGGATACTAGACAGTTGATAATACTACATAGATTACTTTTTTTTGTAAATAAGTATACACATATCATAAATACAAACATCTATGACTCAGGTACAAAGGTAAATGTTAACACATAAACATCTCCCAGCTCCGATATTCTGCAGTGACTTGTAAATTATATGTTGTGATATGAGGGTATTATTAATAAATATTATTTAACAATGATTTTGGGGCGGTACGAAGTTCGCCGGGTCATCTATACTAATATTATAAAGCTGAAGAGTTTGTTTGTTTGTTTGTTTGAACGCGCTAATCTCAGGAACTACTGGTTCGAATTGAAAAATTCTTTTTGTGTTGGGTAGATCATTTATCGAGGAAGGCTTTAGGCTATATTTTATAAAATTACGCGGGCGAAGTCGCGTGCAGCAGCTAGAATAAAATAAAATTACACTTGTTTTATGCTGTAATAAAACAAACCTATACAAACAGCAAACAGCACAATATAGAAGTATCTGTGTATCTGTGTAGATGGCTAATATACTTACCCTAGGATTCCTTGGGATTATTTTTCCAATAAAGGTGATAAAATACAATGATTTGCGGAAAACATAATAAATTATGCATAACCATGAGTTTATATTTAAATGCCGTGAATTAGTTTAGGTACTTGTAGACGATTGTAGGTCTTGACGTGACCTTGTGATGGCCTTGAGCCTGTGAAGGCGTCGGTGTTCTTTTGCATTAAAACTGAATAAAATTACCGTGAGCTGGAAATATAGGCAATTTAATTAAGCCAACATAATGGCTTGCAAGAGTCCTAAAGCTCTAAACGGCCATAGACAATGACCACTGATATTAGGTACCAATTATGTTATCAATATAATAAGTTAACCTAGACTAGTTCTGTCGTGTGAAAGAAACTAAAGTCTGGGTCAGGATCTCTTCAATACCAGATTAAAGTTAGATGTCGGCGGAAATTTGTGTGACAAATTAAAAATTAATCAAAAATAGGACACCAATCATCACGCCCATCCAAATACCTACTAATATTATAAATGCGAAAGTGAGTTTGTTTGTCACGCTTTCAAGCTATCATCATGAAGTTTTGCATACACGTTCTCAAGGGATACAGAAAAGTAGGCCCGAGGTATCATCTACAAACAAAAATAAAAAATCAACGTCTGTCAAAAATAGATGACCAATAAAGATGTCATTAAATGTTTTAACACCGAATAGAAAGAGACGCGGACGAAGTCGTGGGCAAATACCACTAAATGTATCAAATTTTAAATGGGGGAGGCCCACGCCAAAAGCTACCCGCACATACTTTTAACTTTAGTTTCTTTTTACTGTCGCTGGATGGCAGTAGTGGGCACCTTGAATATTTATATCTTAAAATACTGAAAATAAAATGAAAAGTACTCAGCAATAAAACACGGTGGAAATGTTCTAAAAATATCGCTCAAAAATCTAAAATGTATGTAAGTCTGTACATTTTCATGTTGGTGTTCGTTTTGTGTATTTTTAGCTAAGTAAGTACTTACCTACCCACATTTTTTATTTTTATAAATGAAATTATTTAAAGAGTGCAAATTCCTTCTCTATAGGCTTTTGGCGATTAATTTTCGATTTACCCATCTAATTTAAACCATACAAATATCTATCAGTTTTTTTTAATCAAAATCAAATCATTTATTTGCCTGTACATTACTAATTTGAATTGCTTCTCACTATAGACGTCAAAAACTGTGCCACAAGATTGAATGCGCAGGAGTCTGGTTCGCTGCGATACTCGTACGAGTAAACAGCTCGTCACTCGTCGTCAGCCAAGCCTCTCTACACGCCTCCAAACATTGGCCCAATATTCGGGCCAACGTTCTTCCTTTTGCCAATCAGTAGACGAGTAGACTTTTGGCCAATGTTGGCCCATGTTGGCCCATGTTTGAGGTCATGGGCTATCGCGATTTCACAAAACATAGTGCGAGAGCGGACGCGTAGAGACGAACACGTCTCGTCCACTCCAGTCAGCGCCGAGACGTCCGACAGCTCAAACGCCACCAATTTTTCTACCATTTTTTTTTTAATTTATCATCACATCGACCTTGACGCCGTCGCCGCTATTTTCACGTCGTGTTTGCGCGGTGTCCACTTGTCCACACACATGTGAGTACTGTTCTATTTACATAAATACTTATGTATTATATATATTTTTTTTTCAAATAATAAACTGATCTCGATCTAATATTATGTCATAAATAAAACATGAACTACATTATATTTTGAACACTGAAAATATGTAAATTTTACATGAGTAAAAGTCTTGAAATATATTATGTACTAAATTAATTATATATTTTTTAAGAATAAGTAAGTAAGGTTTGTGAGAAAATAGAAAATGTGGCAAGAAAAGTGCGTCGCAGAATGCGCGCTATTTGCACGATCGTGCGATCAAGCGGTTCGGTAAATATCAATTTTGAACGATCGTCGGTATTCGGTCGGTCAATGATGTGGACTGATTCTTAATGAAGTAGGTACCTACTCATACTCACTTACTTTACTTATTGTTCTGTGGGTCCCAATCTTCTTAATTCAAATCAAAATTAGTGGGTAAGCATAGATAAATGATTGGTCTCGCTGCGCTCGACTAGATACCGCCGTCGTACTTGTAAAATGTGGCATAAAATAGTACGCCGAATTCGGCGTACCCGAGCCAGTCACACTGTAAACTGTCTGTGATGTGTCCTACGTGTCGAATGTTTTATTAAATTTTAGGCATAATAAAATACCAGTTTGAGTAGTGTAACTGTGTAAAAATATAATAAAACTGGGTAAAAATTTATAAAAAGTGACGATTTTTTACACACACTACAATAAAAAGTTGCCACATTTTCACAGCTATTTTTTTGTATAGCGCTCTATCTATTCGAGCGCAACGAGACCAATCAATTATCTTTGTAGGTAAGGTTAAAATAGTTTGCGTATGTTTCATTTAATTTTTTGAAGTGAAAACTTCTTTATACGCGTTGGGCATTTTTTGAGATGGGATAAAACCATTGAACTCGCGACACTGTCATGTAATGTAATGTAATGTAATTTTGTGAAGCTTAGTTTTCACTTCTGACGTGCAGTCCAACAATTGACATGTTTTTTTTTACTGAGGGTGGCAGGCAGGTTGACAGTCCGTTATATTTTCGTATATAAAATCTAAAAATAAAAAATATTTTGGAGACCAATACAAAAAAAATCCTAACAATTTGTTAACATTTTAATAATGAGATTGAAAATAAAAATAATCGTTAGAACCAAACTATTTGAACCATGTTTTACATAAAAATACTTTGATTTTACATGTCTTTCAATTAAAAAGAATTAAATGTTAGTAAACCATTTGAAAAATAAATATAAAAATGTACTTACCTACCTATTTAATTTGAATGATGGCTTTGGAAACTTTCAACTGATTCCCTTCTTCCATTTTTTGTTAGAATTCGCTTTGTTTTGCTTTCTGTCTTTTTTGACGTGATTGCCTACATAGTGGGAGGCAATTCAGAAAAGTGATGATAACAAAACCCGGGAAACAGTATGATACTGTAGCTATTACAATATCTGTCATCTACATCCAAAATTTGTTTACAACATTCGATAGCCAAAGGAGCAAACAATTTTTGGTATAATATATTCGAATTGGTTATATATATTACATACATAGTAGCTGTTGCACGAGACTTCGCCTGCGTAATTTTATAAAATATAGCCTATGTTATTGCTATGTTATTCGTTATTATAGGCGAAAAAATTTTGAAAATGAGACCAGTGGTTTTTGAGTTTATTCATTACAAACATACAAAAATACAAATCTTCTCTCTTTACATATAATATAATATGCTCTTCTCTTCTTCTTCTTCTCTTTTAATGTCTTGGCTCCATCAGATCCTCTCCGATAATTTTTCCAGTGTCATTAGTAAAAATAGCAATTTGTAATAACCTTTTTTAAAATAAAAAAAGGCAAAATTGAAATTAAAATCAAAAGTAACAGATCCCGAGACTAGTCAGTAAAGTCAAGTCCAGTCGAGTCATAATTTTTCTTAGTTTTCCAAAACAGGTCCGTCAAGTCCAAAATAATATGCTCAAAGAGAATATTAGGTCGTAAAGTACATACAGACAGTCACACCTCTTTTTTATAAATGACCATACTTATAGGAATCATTTTCGTATGACAAATATTTACTTGTAGGTATGCATGTTTTTTTTTACAAAGTGTTATTACTTACATGTTTTTAATAGTGCTGGATAAAAATTATCTAAGTATTTATAATGTAATCACAATGTTTTCTTACAAAATATATTTTACTGTCAATAAATTATTTTATCTGTTACTTCAATTGGGATAAATGAGGATCATTATTTGGGTTATTTAAAGTGAAATTTTAAAAAACAAACACGCTTGCGTAACTCGATGTGGGTTCTAAAAATAAGAGTCGATTATTGTGTGGGCGGGATCGTTGTATAAGCGATCCCGGCGTGCGTCGAATGCAGATTCGTATCCGCATCCCAGGATAAAACTTGATTCGGTTAACATAATAAACACATAATCGTAAGTAGGAAGGTATATAATAATACTAGCTACAAAGTTCCCGGCTTCGCAGGGGGTTAAAAATAAAAAAAATTACATAATTATAGTTACGAAGTTTTGTCAAAATCGGTTCAGTAGTTTAGAAGTTCATCGCGGACAAACAACGTGACACGAAATTTTTATATAATATAAAGATTAATTTTACTAAGTATTATTTTATAAAAAAATACTTTAACGGATAGAGGATAAGGGATAGGAAGAATGGGTAGGTACTGGCTTTCCTTGCGGTATTTTGTAAGATGGTCGTCGCCACTGCCAGACGGACTGACGACTTAGAAATAAAATTTGAATAGTAAATATAAATTAATTTTATTAATTTATTACAATAAAAATAATAAATATGTAAATATTTAAAATACCAATGTAAATACCGACATAAACAGATTCTAAAATTAGCTAAACTATAAGAAAAATATTCAGATAATAATATGTATAAGTTAAAAAAAATTAAACAGGCTTTTAACATTACGTTGTGGATAGAGATTCTATAATAACTTAAATATTTGTAGGGATATTTTGATTTTTTTTTTAATGCTAGACCCCATTTCTTGTCCCTATGATAGGCAGCACACTTGAAGCATCTTTGGCGCCTCTTGTATCCTATCTGAAAGTAGATATCAACTTGTGTTGCAGTGTGAATCCAAGCCAGTCGATTTACAGTCGCGAGACACTTTGGAACACTTTTCCCCTAAAATGTATACAACTAGCTGTTGCACGCGATCTCGCCCGCGTAACTTTATAAAATACAGCCTATGTTTCTATAGGTGAAAGAATTTTCAAAATCGCTCCACTAATTTTTAAGTTTATTCATTACAAACATACAAATCTCTCTTTATAAAGGTGATTCAAGTTCTCAAAAGGATTACTTTCATGTGGATTCTATCACGTAAAAAGGTCAAATAGGATACAAGAGGCGCCAAAGATGCTTCAAGCGTGCTGCCTATCATAGGGACAAGAAATGGGGTCTAGCATTAAAAAAAAATCAAAATATCCCTACAAATATTTAAGTTATTATAGAATCTCTATCCACAATGTAACGTAACGTGACTGCATTTTACAAGTACAACGGCGGTATCTAGTCGAGCGCAGCGAAACCAATCATTCATCTATGGTTGATATATTATGTATTTTGCGTAGTGTCTCGACCTGTTTGTGAATACGCCAGTATTACATATTTTATACTAATCGCTAATTATTACCTAATCAGCCACTTATTGATAATTGATTTTGCAAAGCCTTTCTTTATCGTTGCTAATCTGTCTGTACGGTGGTGACGGTGGGCGATGAATGCGAATAATGCGGGGGCCACCTGAATGGGTGTAACTCGGAGAATCGATCTGTTTGAGAGACCTTACATTACAACCTAGTTCGACCTATTCCCGTACACTACTTATCGATGACGAGTCACCTTATTTGAAGGTTTAACCCTTGACGCCCGACGCATAAACGGGGCGCTATAGGTTTGAGGTGTGAGTCTATGTGTCTGTGTATCTCCTAAACTGATTTTTTGTTTGATATAACCAAATATTGTTCACGCTGACCGCCGTGGTGTCCATAATAATTAAGAAAAGCTACATAATGTTACGACGCAAAAGACGGAGTTTAGCTTATATTTTTTTATTATAGCTTGCACTTAATATGTGCAGTCCTCTAGAAAAGGAATATAAGTATAAAAGTAGATATATTTCTTTAGGATTCTCCATAAAAATTACAACCGCGTATGTGTTACGGGGGTATAAACATACACACACGAGTATATTAACATATATATAGGTACATCAATTAAGCTGATAATCAACCCAATTGACGACCGACAACATGATAATTAATTTGCGCAAAAGACCAACTGTAGACGATCACAATCTCAAAGCACGGATTTCACGATGAAACCGGTTCTTATCATTCTGATACAAATACGCCACAAACAACCAACAGCTCAGATCAGATCAGATCCGTAAAAGCTTGAGAAAAGTCTTGGCTTGTCTTAAAAGTTTTCTTAGCAAAGGTCAAAGCCTTATATTAGACTAGTTGGTGCCCGCGACTTCGTCCGCGTAACTTTATAAAATATGACTTTTTATTCGCTGATAATGTAGTTTTCTATACTTAGCTTATTACCTAGATTACCTGGATTCGTTGCTGTGTGATTTTAGTATAGTGCATACGAAGTTGCGGACACAGCTACCAGTAGGTACCTACTTATTTATAAATTTTTATGTCATTAGATAAATAAGTATACTGAGGTATATAATAATAATCAAATAAATATAATAATTAGTTGTTGATTCGACTTTGAAATAAAAACAAACTCAAAGTCGAAAGTTCTCAAAGAACAAAAGAAGACATAGAGAAATGGGCGATAAAACAAAAAAAACATGGAGATGTCTAGGTATGATTGGAGAATTGTATCACAAACACAAATTGACGAAAACAGCACTTATGAGGTTTCTTCATCAATCGATCTACTCTCCGAATATAAATTAACCACGAACATTGTAAAATATCAACGACTAGCTGTGTCCCGCGGCTTCGCTCACCCTCAAATTATTGAATTGATTGAAATTTATTCTACTTTTCTTGTTGTTCGGAGTTGATTATGGTACGGATCACTTGATGCTGCAGCATCAGGTCAAGGAAATACTACCGAAGTAACAGTACATATACCAAATTTCAAATCAATCGAACCTTTGAGAGTTAGTGAATTCCTGTCAACTAGGAAATGAGCTGATAATCTTTAAATGCCTGAACATATTTGCATAAATTAAAGCTAAAAAACATCTCGATCACGTCAGCTTTTACACAAAAAGAACCTCATCGAAATCGGTCCATCCGGTTGATGCCACAGACACACCCATATACACTATATATCTAACTTATTACACCCCACTTTTGCGTCGTAATCGTAACATCATAGCTCATCTCAATTATCATGGGCACCGAGGCGTATTTGCAGCCTGTTTGACGAACATGCTGAATGCTGATGTATAAATAATTTTAAGCGCATAAAAACTTAATGCTGCTCAATATACTCAATACTCAACAACAATAATGGTCCCATTATAAAGACTTTAATGGCTAGACAATTTAAAAAAAAATGTTGAAATATCAAATACAGTCTATACTCATATAAAACAAAGTCCTCCGCCGCGTCTGTGTGTCTGTTCGGGAATAACTCAAAAACTACTGCACCGATTTTCATGCTGTTTTCACCAATGGATAGAGTGGTTCTCGAGGAAGGTTTTTGTATACCTACTTATAATTTACAAAGTTACGCGGGCGAAGTCGCGGGCTGCAGCTAGTTAAATATAATAATATGTACCTACTTAAAAATATTTAATATTTTTTTTATTGAATTTATGACTGCAATCAATGGCACAGTTATTTAGGATTACCTACACAAAAAATAACTCCAAAATTAGAAAATTTGCGATCATAGTAGATACCCAAAAAAGTTGTTCAGGATGCCGATTTTTGCCTGTAATTTGCCTGTACTTTTTCATCATTCTAAATTACATAATAATTGTTTTTTAACGAGGAAAAAAATAACATACTTACAAAGTGTTAGATAAATATACTTACGAGACAAGATAATAAAATTTTGCTGAATCATTTTGTTGATACTCGTATCTTTGTCGTAAACAAGAGGCCTATCAATTAAGTATGTCTTAATTTGCTTCTGTTGTGGGAGGCAATTCGGGGCATACAGTATTTGATGCTGTAGGCAGTAGCTACATTATAAATCATCTGTATCCAAAATTTAATTACCAGTCGATAGCTAAAAGATCAAACAATTTTTTCGTATATCGTAACCTACGCGTATTCACATAAATCATATTTTTACGTGTTTAATAACATTTCCTAAGTCCTAAGATTCCTAAGACTTAATTTTTTAAGTAAACACTGCAAGTAATCGAACCCTTAGCCCTGGAACTGGGCCCCAATTCTCTAACACCACTTGGCTATTCCTTACTTACCGATATGATTACTAATCATTAAACTTCGTAAATTGTTACGATATCTACTAGAATCTGCTAAAAAGTTATTCTCTTACATATATATAAATGCAATTATAAGACATTGATGTGTTTTGGCAGTCACAAAAGCGTGAAATCATAATTTGCCATACAGAATCAGGGCTGAGCGTCAAGGCAAGCTCCTTCACGGGCTTGTTATTTCGCGTTGTCTTCTATAAGAAATTTTTGACCAAATTCATGACAGCGAAACACATAGTCACTACAATAAGAAATATACAAATGTCCATTTGTACGGCTGCCTTTCATCCGACTTTATTCCCGTTCGCCTTTAATAGATTGATGAACGTTTTCGCAACATCCTCAATTATCCATCTCGTTCAGATGGTCACATTGATACACTTCAGCCAAAAACGTCTCAGTTCCGTGTTACTTATCGTCATCACTTAATTAAATATTGTTTTTTCGTTTTGCGAAATACCTATTATCCCCGAATGGATAATTTGAGCAATCAATGTGACAATCTGTTGTGAAGTGATTGAACTTGGACCCGCATATTGTCGTTAGTGGGTTATCGCATTCACGGGGCTCCGCAGATAACCGCATTTATCAGTTATGCCCCAATCCGATGACTTGTGCCCCGGCCCCGAGATAACTCTGGCGTACGAAAGTGCGACTGCGCCATGCGCCACCATTCTATTCTGTTCGCTGTCATGGTGTCGTGCCCCATGAAAGCAAGTCAGGATAACCTCTTATCCACCTGTCATTAAACATTTGATTAACTATTTGTATCATTATCACTAGCCGTCGATAATTTATACAATTATATTTTATTTCTGGAAAAATGTGATATCAGTATCTCATTTTTTAAAATTAAGTAGGTAATAAATTTCTTACGATAATTTATTATTATAATTTATAATGTTATTGCGAAATATTAACAGCGTAGTTAAGAAATATTAAAAAATAAATCGGATGCAAATTAAAGACTCCATGGGAAATTGAGACACACTTAGATCTTTTAGATCAGATTATTCGATGCAATATACACAAAAATATTTTAAATTTATATTATATAAAAAAAAAATTAAAATTAAAATGTTTATGTCTCCGAAATGAAACAAAATATTTATTTTGATTTTCAGTTCTGCTGAGCGAGTGACGGATAAACAATGTCAACGGTAGTGGAGAACACTAGACGACCGATGATAAACGGTCACCATCACCCGACGGTCAACGGGATGGGGGGACACCAGGAGGAGTCACACGACGACCTCTTCTCACCGCCCCCTCTACGGATAGACGATACCGCAAGAGCACGTGAGGTGAGGCCACTTCTTGTAAATTTCTATTTGATATGTATTGTAACGATAGCTATCGTTACAAAAGCAAAAGGTAGCCAAGTTTTAACTGAGTTAACACATTCATTATTATATTATAATATACTAAATTTTGATAAAAAAAAATTTACAACTGAAAATGTTGACCGAAAAAAGGGTAAAAAACTGCAAATTTAAGGATATTTGGATAACTTGCAATAACTTTGTAAATAATGCAGATACGAAGGATATTTTCTATAGCTTTTCAATTCTATTATTAATATTAACAACTCTGTGTCTTAATAAAAAAAAATCCGAGTACACAGCCAAGATAACGCCATACATAAAGCATTATTAAGGATCAGCTAATGAATCTCAATTCTCGCCGTCACTTGAATGCAACCAATAAAATTATTGAAGGGGACCAATCATTGTTTTATTGTGTTTAACTGATGCTATTGTCGACCTAATGTAGCGATAAGGAATCAATGTTATACCACTTTCAATATTTTCCACTATATGTATGTGTTTTCGACCACCCCGCTATAAACTGTGGTATTATCATTTTATTATACTTGATTACCCGACTTGATATAGTAATAAACGTAAATCCTCAATTAATCATAATTTACTGCGTACCACTATTTACTTGCTTACGTAAATATAATTATAACCAACTAGCATTTGCCAGCGGCTTTGTTCGCGTCACTCTGTAACAGTACTGTACCTATTACAATATTTAATTATTAGGATATTAATTTACACTTTTCTGAAGACACAAAGGAAATTATATTTGTACTAGCTGGTGCTCGCGACTTCGGCCGCGTGAAATAGTTATTTAGGGAATCATTTGGGTATCTCGAACTGTTTTCGCAGAGCACGCAACGGAAGCCCTCAAAGATGAATAATTTTCCCCGTTTTTTCCACATTTTCGACTGTTTCTTCGCTCCTATTAGTCGCAACGTGATGTTATATAGCCTAAAGCCTTCCTCGATAAAGGTAACAGAGAGACAGACAGACGGACAGAGATACGTTCACATTTATATAACATTAGTATAGATTTTCCAGCAATTCGTCAAAGAAATCAACAACATCCTAAATATTTGAGTTTGTGCGAAGTTATAATGATGTTGGTCGTTAGCTTCTAGTGATGCGGTCGATCTGATAAGTATACGAGACAGACATCGGCCGACCTTCGTGGCGGTTGGCCTTCAGTACAGACGTTACAGGTGGATAGGCCACGGTAATTTATGCCTTATTGTCTGGTGTCAAGGTCGAAGCGTACTTGGCGGCGTCGGGCTTGGTGGTGACGGGAGCCACGCTGCGAAAAGTTGGGGCCGTGTTCGAGAGCGAAATTGAAAGAGGCTTGAGCGAGCAGCCTTCCAGCTTGCAGATGGAGAACACCTATGTACCGGAGCTACCCGACGGGACAGGTACCACTTTTGACGCGAATTTTCTTTACGTTTTTAAATTTGATTGTATACTTGACAAATGTGTCAAATTTTCATATTTGACTACACGCTTTGGTCAACTTTGGTCTAGTGGGTAGCAACCCTATCTGTTAACCAAACGGTCGCGGGTTCAAATTCCGCTGGGGGCAAATGTTTATGTGTTAACATTTTACCCTTGTAACTGAGCCATGGATTTTGTATCTATAATATATGTATTTACAAAAAAAGTAATCTATGTAGTATATCAACTGTCTGGTATCCATAATACCAGCCTATAGTTGCTTATAGTTGCGCGGTATATCCTTTTGTTGATTCTGCTTAGAACGCAGAGTGCCTTGACACTACGAAATGACTGTCGTTTCCAGAGGAAGGCGTGTTCTTGGCACTTGACCTGGGCGGCACCAACTTCCGCGTCCTATTGATCGAGCTGAAAGCGGGACAGCTCATCCGCGAGGATGTCAAGCAGTACCACATCAGCGACGAGCTAAGACTGGGTCTCGGAGAAGACCTCTTCAATTTCTTGGCGGATTGCGTACAAGACTTTCTTCGATCGGAAGGATTGGAGGACGAAGAGCTCTCACTGGGTATGTCAAATAAACAGGGGCTTTTGTATGTAAAGGTTGCAGACAGGCTAACGGCCTATTTGATATTAGATGGCTATTGTGGCCTTTAGATAATTAAGTAAATATACGTATTGCATACGATTAAAATCACTTGGTAATCTTGGCAGAGCGAAGGCTCCTGGCACAGGCTTCCGCTTAAAAGGAGTCTTCAATCATAGTTATTGTAAAAACGATTTTTCTTACTGTTAATAAACATTTTTTATAATTTTTTTTTTATAATCTTTGTACCAAATAGTACCTACTTTCTTGGTATCAATAAAGTTATTCGACAACGGATGTAGATAACATAGGATGTATTAAAAGAAAAAATGTCTAGACATGTCTATAGGTAATTTTTAATAATATGTTCAAGTAATTTTATCGTATACCTAATGGAACTACAAAAATAGGTAATTAAAAATGTTTCAAGATTGTATCATTAATCTGAAAACAACTTTATACGGTGGTATTAAAGAGTTGATAACGCTTATAATGAACGAGTGTGGAATGTGGAAACGTCTCTATGCGTTCTGAAATGTGCTGTAATTCCTAATTAGATTCGTATATCGTTTCAGGATTCACGTTCTCGTTCCCGATGAAGCAACATTCCATCTCGTCGGGAGAGCTGATCACTTGGACCAAGAGCTTCAAGTGCGGCGGAATGGAGGGCGTGGACGTGGCGGCTTTGCTTCAGCGATGTCTGCACGCGCGGGCGCTACGCGTCACCGTGCAGGTGCTCCTGAATGACACGACAGGCACGCTTGTGGCGGGCGCGCAGAAGAACCGAGAGGTGGGCATCGCCGCCATCATGGGCACGGGCTGCAACGGCTGCTACATGGAGCGAGCGGCGAGAGTCCAGCACTGGGAGGCGGCCCACGAACGCGTGCACGACGTTTGCGTCGACATAGAGTGGGGCGCCTTCGGAGACAACGGCTGCATCGACTTCCTGCGGACGCCCTTCGACACAGAAGTGGACGACCGCTCGCTGTTGGTCAAGTCGTTCACTTTCGAGAAGTACATCGGCGGAAAGTACCTCGGCGATCTGTATCGGGCGGTGTTGGCCGGTCTCGCCGACGTCGGCCTTTTCCCGGCCGCTCCGACTCACGGTTTCCTCCTCACGGCACACCTCAGCTTGTTCGAGGAGGAGAGCGCGCGCGGAGACACCTCGGCGACCGTGGCGGCGCTGAGAGAGGCGTGCGGCGGAGTGCCACTGTCGGCGGAAGACGCCATCGTCGCGCAACACGTCGCGACGCTAATCTCGACCCGCGCCGCCCAACTGCTGTCTGTCTGTAAGTATCCTTAGGCGTAGCTTTGTTTTATTGCCTTTGATGTGAATACCTCTTTAAATCTGCTTTCATAGTTTAAATTGTAATTGGGAAAAAAGATAACAAAACACAGTTGAATTCAGTTTTACGCTGTAGCTACAATCTGTCACCGACATCCTAAATTTAATTACACCACTGGATAGCTAAAGATAAAATATTTTTTTCCGTTTATGTATGGTATAGTATTTCGAAATCGTTGAATACGCTCAAAGCAAAATATTACTGAATAGTAAGGTGTCACGTAACACCCACCGCGGAGTCCACGACACAGTGACACCACACCCCAAATTTAACAGTTGTACCCGCCGTTGAATTCAAATTGATATATGCATGTACATACAATGTTTCTAAGTTTTTGAAGGGTAATTTCCTGCAGGGTCAATAACCTGAATCCTTATTGCTTGTGTATTTAGGTGACGATACCACTTACAATCAAGTTAATGTTATTGTAGTACATTAGTTACAATCGATAATATCATGAATGTTTCAGGTATAGCGTGCCTGGTGCGACGCATGGCGCGACCGCACGTGGCTGTGGCCATGGACGGGTCCGTGTTCAAGCGGCACCCGCACATCCGTGACCGCGTGCAACGCTTCATCGCCGCGCTGTGCGCTCCGCTCCGCTTCACGCTCATGAGCGCCGAGGACGGCAGCGGGAAAGGCTCCGCTCTCACTGCGGCCATCGCCGCGCGCATCGCTCATCGCAGCGTTTGACCTCGCGATTAGCGATCGTGTACCTACTTAGCTACTGCTTAGCTCTAAGATAATGTTGTGCCATACATAAGGTACATTCGCTCACTCATAATATTTATAATGCCCTGTTAGTTGTAGGCAGCTGTGTTATGTTTCATCGACTCAATTTATTTTAATCTATTTATCTCTAGCTAAAAATTAAATAAGACTAACTAGTTACGTGGGTTTGAGGTAATAATCTGGTAGAAAAGAAAAAATAAAATTGATGTAATAATAAATTGAGTAATTAATCCCATTAGAAAATAACATTTTCATATTTTCTAAAATGATTAACTTTTAACTTTTTGGATCATCCAGTTAAATTCTTAGAATTCATTCAATCAAAGATCTCATAATCTCAATATTTTTATTAACAATTTACACTTTTTTTAGTAAACCATTTGCTATTTAATTGAAGGTAAATATCTACCTCTAGGAATTTACCTTTAGCCTACCTCCTAAAGGCTTGTTCATAAAGTCATAGAACAGAAATATACAATTCTACGGCTCCAGTGTAGCGAATGCCTAAGAAAATTTTATCTTATCTCAAATAAAAAATGTATGTAATTGTGCCTTATTTAAATACTTACATAGATTCTTCATGTACAACATAATATGCATTTCAGATTTCTTGCTACAAATTCGAGGATAATGTTATATTAGTTTAAGTATGTATAGGATAGTGCATTTTGTAATAGTAATAGTATAATGTGGGTAGATATTATGTAGTGATTAGTCAAGTATAGTATAATAGAATATTGAAAAGATATTTTATAATGAAAATGGTTTCTGGCGATATTGTTAAATATTATTCTAGAAATCTAGAAATGAATAAATTAAAGTAGGTAGGTTAAGTGTTAAATTTTAAGTAGGTTTTGCAAATGACATAAGTTTAAATACAAAACATGTTAAGTTTTAAGTTAATAAAATAAAACAATCGAAAGTCTGGTGGAAGTTTGTGCTATTTATTTATTGAAACCTTAAAAATGTTCTCGGCGATATAAATTTTTTATAGGAGTGAGCGACATCTAGTGTTCAAATGGAGTACTCCGTGGCCTAAATTCTTATAAGCAAAGCAAGCAATCTTATACTTTGAAACAGACTAAAACAAAGCCACTGCCTTCATCAAAGATAGTAAGTACCCTACCTAGTACCTAGCATCTTTTTAAAGAAAATGTGCACTGACAAACGCTTCGATAGATCACTCGGGAATAATCTACCTACTTGTTGTGAAAGTCCCCTTCGAAGTGGTGATGCGCTTGCTTTAACTTTCTGGTCTGGGGCTGGTCTCGGTTTCGATTCTCGGCAGGGTCAATTTTGGAAATTAACTTTCATAGTTGACTCTGGCCTGAAAGTACCGCAGGACACAAAGCGTTTTGCAGTGATTTGAGCAGCCTGTCTGGCGGCAATAACCAACTTACAGTAGACAGACGTGAAATAACGTGAGTAAGAGATCCTAAATCCTACTATGATTGTCGTCGGTGCATTTGCAGCTATCAAATCAACTATTAGCCTGTCTGACGCCTTTAACATAAAATAAATATATCACAAATTCTAGATATCACGAAGTGGAAGTTTTATCCCTCATGTTATTTATTGTTCATGGCAATAGTAAAACATATTATTGCCATAATCAAGTCACTAAAATTATTTACTTCAAAACTATATTAGGTATATTGCGCTTCGCTGATACCGTAACGCTGTGTAGCTAAACTAATCAGTAATAACTTCATTGTTTTAAGCGTTAACAATCAGAAGACGAAATAATTCGCTAATAAATGTTGACATCTGTGAATGGACTACTTACAAATTCCACATCATTTAAATAAATAAAACTTCAATATATTTAATACACAACAAATCGGTATTTTATTATAACAAATATAGCTACTCCTTACAATATTAGAATGTCATTTGACTAAATAAATACTTAGTAATAAGTCGCAGTGGACATCAACAGCAAGACACGTCGTCTTCCTCCAGACCGTCCACCGCTAGGAGACTTCCACCTTCTCCCTGACCTTGCGCAAGATGCTCTGCAGCTCCGAGGCGGACGTTGTCTTGTACTGAAAGCGAGAGTCGTTCAAGGCGCCATCTATGCTACGATCGCACACTACGAGCAGTACTCACACACACTCACCCCCGACACGTTGCGCTGAACGAGCACGTGGCTGTAGAGGCGCTTGCCTTCGTCGGGCCCCAACAGACGCTCCAACTCCTGGCGGGGCAAGGAGAACAGCTGGTGCCCGGGCACTGTGAGCGACCTCTGAGCCCGACTGCTGAAGCCCTTCGCCTCCAGCCACTGCGCCACCTCGTCCGGGTTCGATTTCTGGTCGATGAATATGTCCGGCGTCTTCTTGATGTCCAGAATGTTCTTGCGCTGCTGTATTTGCGGTAGAACGACACGCAACTCGTCCTGGAATTCGCTGCCGGTGCTTATGGCCGATTTGTTCGCTACGAATATCTCAAACATTTATTTTGCAACTTAAAAAAAACACAGAATGAATTACAAATAAACAGGTCGGAAGACAGGCTGACGGTCCACTTGATGGTAGGTGGCTACCGTCGCCTATACCACAAGCAACGCCACAGGTGTTGCTAGTCCTACTACAGTAGGATAAAGGATGGGATAGGGCAATGGGCTACTCACACTTCATGGTGTCGGTCCTAGACGTCGCAGGGACCACCGGGGGCGGAGGTGGCGGCGGCGGAGGGGGAGGCGGGGGTGCAGATTTCTCTGAAATCAAACAAACGTCTATCAAAGATTTACTGTCCATTCGTTGGGTAATACCAAATACCTACTAATGTAAGCGCTGTGAACATTAGTAACAAAAAAGTCAAGTCATTCTTCATTCTAATAATGTTAAGTGGATAATAAGGACACAGCGTACTTTTTTAAAGTTTACAGGGATTAAAGTACGCTACGGTTACCAAGAGGTTACCTTATATAGCATTTGGTAGTACCCATAAAAATATAATGTATTTTAAAAAGCAAGCAGCTTCAGACTTACCCAAGGCACCGTAAACACACCACAGTCCACACAGTACACACAAACACACACAGGCAAAAGCACACAGAGCCAACGAGGAAGTATTCGGATACAGCTCTGATTCTATATACTATCCACTTGTCACTCCCCCACATATCGATATTGTTAAGAAACGACAAAAAGGAAAAGTTTCATAGAAAACCAACACCCAAATTCAATAAAAATATTTAATATTTAAATACTTATAGTAGCTTTTACATTACATACGTATAACACGAAGATAAAACAGGTGTTGCGCTAAAGGGCACTCCAAGGGAATATGGACCAAGCCTCCATATTGCTCAGACCAAATAAAAATTAAAGACAGAATTTTGCGGAGAGCATAGTGATGCCGGTTTTATAAGACTGGTTTACACCCTTCCAATACGCAATTGGGCATTTTCACTAGTAAATAGTTTAATAAGGTTAGACGTAGTTTGATTGCATTTGTGTGCGTGTACCCACGTCCACAGGGCTCTATCTTTAGTTGTTATTTTATCTAAGCCATATTGCAAAAGTAAAGCGACAACCAATAACCACCAGACATTTATTGTTAAACTGTCATTATTACTTATTATGACTTTCAGTGCAAAATCGTTGTAATAATAAGTTACAGATAAAAGAGAAACTATGTTATTGTTCATCGATAATTAAATATATTTAACGATATTTTACCCCAAAAACGATTTTTTAATGTAATAAAACTTTTTTCAGCTATAACTTTTTCCTAGAATAATTTGAGACTGACAGCCACACCATAACCTGACATATAATATAATATGTGTGGCAATTGTTGGTCGCCGAAGAGTTTGCCTATTCATTTTTGGCCGTTCTCTTTTATGACAATAAAAGATCGGGTCTTAAAAATCTAATTATGATTACGTATTAATATTACACCCTTCAGGCGTGAGTATATTAACATTCTTGACATGACAATAAGGATCAGCGCAAGTCGGAGTAGGGCACGGCAAAGTACTTAAATTTTATCATAGTATTTTGTGCCTTAAATGCATTTCTTTAAGGCACAAAATACTAATAAATTTTTAAGGAGCAATTTGCATTGGTGTATGGCTGTGTGTGTGTTAGGTAGGGTTCCTGCGGAAGATCAGTGCTGGCATATTATATGTCAGCAAGTACTGAGTAGGGACCTTTTTATAACAAATAACTTTTCCTTTATACTGTCTCTGTCTCTCTTTTTTTTTACTCCTTATTTCTGTTATTTGTTATAAATAAATAAATGATTTGATTTGATTTTGATTTCATATAATTCAAATTTAATTGTACCATGCTTAGACATTTCGCCTTAACATAATACAATGAAATTTGAATTGTATTAAAAGCGCTTAAGGTACAAAATACTATGAAAAAAAAATACTTTGCAGTGCCGTTCTCCAATGTGAGCCGGTTCTAAAGGTGCTACACGGTTCAAATCAATTTCAAAAACACATTGATGATAACGCCATCGATTTCAACGAAATCGTTCAGTGATCATTGATCGATGATCAAGCAAAAGCTTTTGATCAATAGTGACATTGATCAAGTTTGGTCAAACCGTGTAACACAGCCTTTACAGAGAAAAAAATATATTTCATCCATATTGAATACTTGAGTCTTTGATTAATTTAAATATGGTAAAAATAGAGAATTTAATAGATGAAACAGTATAATTTCTAAATAAACTTTCTACACGAGAAAACAATGAAACTTTTCTCAACTAATAATCTGGAACTAGGAATAGTCTTGTGCCACACGAAGTATTGAATTGAGCTGTTAACATATTTTACATTAGTCACTCAATATAAATGTTGAGCATTTTTTCTTCCTTTATTCATTTCATTTCATTAGTTTTCTTTTCTGGTATTTCTTTGGAGCTTTTTTTTTAACTACTATTGCGTTGATCAAAAAATTTGAGCCGTATTTACCAGTATTACTTAGTATAATTTACCACGTTTTTCGATATACGTATGTATATATTTTTAAAAAAATATTCAAAACCAGCGACCCGCTCTCGGCTTCGCCCGCGTCCGATCGCTACCAAACTTCACAGGACTACCCGCTGGACTAATCTGAAGATTGTCTGAAAGTTTCATCAAAATCGGTTCAGCGGTTTTGAAGTCCATAGGGAAGAGAAGATATAAGAACCTAGTTATTTAGAACTTATAAGATAACTGATCCTTTTTTAAATAAAGGGAAAAGTTATGGCTGTGTATAAAAAACACGTGAAACGTCTTTGTAAACTAAAGTATTTAAACCAATAAAAAAAAATTACCCAGAAAATTCAAAAGAATATAATGCCAATATATAAATGAGTCAAGTTCGACACACTTTTTGACCAACTCAATAGATATTTACAAGCACTTAAGAGAGAAAAGAAAATTATCGAAACGGTTAGAGTAGAATCCACAAAAGCGCTTAGGCGAGCGAACAGACAGACACGAACACAGCGAGGCGGATCGGCGAAGGTCGCGCTCCGATACTAGAAGGTGCTAGAAGTATCGGAACTCGCCCTTCTTGCCGAGGCGCTCGCGGCGCACCCAGTCGGCGGCGGGCCCGCCTGCGCCCGCGCCGGGCCTACCCGCACCCGTCGGACTGCTCCCGCCGGACCCTCGGCCTCCGCGCGCGCCTCCTTCCTGCAAATCCAATTTATCTCTTCTAGAACATTATCTCCTGTGTCCTATGTGAAAGGGTCCTAAATCCCTTACCTTGGATCTAAGTTTATAATTACATAGCTCAATTTATAACAATTACTATGTCAATGAATGTTACACGAAGTAGACCAGCGATTTGATAGATATGGTCCATTAACACTAGATAATCTTTACATAGATTTCATTAGGTATATTCCTTATCTTGACGTGTACCTAATATGAACATTTTCCTCTTTATTCAGTGAATCATCTGTACGTGCTCATTTTACATTCCTTTGGCTATTGTCTTAAATCTGCTTGATAAGCTCAATTTGTAATTTTTATTCCGGCTTTTCTATGTTAATATAATGTACCAAAGATACAAGGCTTACCTCTTTATAATATTACTATAGATAACCTATGTTTATGAAATAATTGAGTAAGGAATGCCAGAGCAGATTTCTCTATCCCTTCCCGGTCTCTTATCCTTAATCTCACTAACGGTCGGTTCTGCATCTAGCCTTGCTTGTAACATAGGCGACGGTAGCCACCTACCATCGAGTAGTCTGCCTGTCTCTTTGGTGTGAGAAAGTAAGAAAAGTACCTGGTAGTGCGTGTAGATGGGGTTGGGGTAGAGATGGGGCGAGGCCGGAGGCGAGGGGGAGCCGACAGGGGCCACGATGGTGTGGGGTACGTGCGCCGTGACCCCGCGGCGGTTGCGCGCTTTCCACCACTTGCGCGAGTCGTCCAACACCTCGAGGTACTCGCCGCGCACCACCGTTAGCTCCTTGTCGTTGTTGGCCGTGCGCGGGTACGTGACGCGGACCACGCGGCCCCCGCGCGCCACCACCGCGCGCGCCCAAGCCTCCCCCGCGTCCCCGACCTCACCCGCCACCCCCGCGCCCACCGCCTCCCCGTCCGGCGACGACGCGCCAGAGCCTGACTCGGCGCGGCTCGGCTCTCGTCGGCTCCTGAAACACGCCATCATCTCAGTCATAGATCTGCTGGACCCTACGCTGCGTTTGCGCGTAGGGTTAGATCTTAGACTAATATTGTCAAGTATTTATATGTTCATTAAAAAGTAGGTGTTCTTCTACACTGTTATAGCACAATTATAGCACTTAACTATGATGAAGGGGAGCCACAATAGCATGACTTCTGCATGAGTGAACGTTTATATACATATATCGATGTACAGGTCCTGTAATATCTCTCTCGATTGCTATATCCATTAGGTACACAGTTTTCTAGTTAATCGTAAGTACCTCGAGTATTGTTCGCCGTATATGTCCTCGCGATCGTACCCCGCGTACCCCGACCCCTCCGGTTGCAGCGGACCCCCTTCGCCGCCCCTCCCCGCGCCGGGCCCGTCGTCCACCACGTCGTCCCCGCTGCGTCGTCGAGGGGACGCCCTTCACACCAAACAACACAAAACACATGACGCCACACGACAACACAACACAACACAAATCGAACACACGAGAGGAACGGCAAGTGTACCTGCGCAGTGGTTGATCGTCGACCTGGTAGTCCGGAGACCAGCCGTCCATGAACACGGGCTGGTACGGGGGTATGTTAGTCTTCCATTGCTCCCTGAAAACCGAAAATACTACACTTTAGGAGGGAAATCACTAATGACAGGAAACATATTATTCTGACCGAGTAGTTCTATCACATTAAAATTAAAAAACAAATCCATGTCAGAATCCAATTCTTTGGGTTTATTGAATAAAAAAAAAAAAAAAAAAAAAAAAAAAAAACATTAAAATTAAAAAACAAATCCATGTCAGAATCCAATTCTTTGGGTTTATTGAATACTGCGTAGTCTAGGAGCTGACATTTTTGTAATACCTGGGAATGAGCCAAGCGTCGCCGAGCGAGTGCCAGAGCTCGGTCTCCTTGCTGGTGACGCAGTTGGCTAACAGGTTGAGCGCGTCGCGCGTGAGCAGCGGCTGCACGACCCGCGACGCGAGGCGTCCGTCCGCCACGTCCTGCGCCGCGTCCACGATGAGCGCGAGTGGTGTGAACAGGAAGTGCACCAGCTCGGGCGCGTTGGGGTCGTGGATGTGCGCGCGCAGTCGCGCCAGCAGGTTGAAGGACAGCTTGAACTTCTGCAGCACGTCCACGAAGTCGCGCTCGGGCGGCGGGCGCGTGCGCAGCGCCAGCATGCCCTCGCCCGCCGCCGCGCGCTTGCCTCCGCGCGAGCGCCGCCGCCGCTCCAGCTCGCGCGACGCCGCCGCCGCGTGCTGCAGCCGCGCGATGAACTTCTCTATGTCGTCGAAGCAACGGTTCAGGATCGCGATGTCCTGCTCGTACAGCCGCTCGGAGCCCGTCGACGAAGCGTCGTCCCGCTCGCCCGCCGACCCGCCTCGCCCCAGCTGCGCCGACATTTGCTGCGCACACGATCCAACCAATAGGATTTCGTTATTTACTCATCTCCGCTCCGCTCGACTATTGAGCGGAACGGAAAAGAGATGGTAAACTATGAAAACGTATAACAACACAAATGTCCACTCATCTTCGCTTTGGTGTAATCCAAGATCCAGCGCACATTTGAAAAAGCATGGCAAAGTATTTTATTCATAGAATTTTAAACTTTATTTGCTTTTAAAATAATACAAATTTAATTGAATATACTAAAGCAGAATGCCGTAGCGCGCCAATTGTTTTCCAGTCATAGTACATTCAAATTTGAATTATATTGAAAGCGCTTAAGGTACAAAAATACTAAGAAAACATTGAAATACTTTGCTGTGCAGTACTCCAATTTACGCTGGCCCTTAAAGACTCAAAGGGCTCAAAAGCGTGGACTCACGTGTAAGACGGCCTCCCACTGCTGCTTGGTGTAGGTGTGATACGGTCGTGCCATTTCCACGGACTGTCGAATCGCGAATGCGCGATCAATATCTACCATTATTCATTGTTCGTCGATAAGCGATATGCTCTTGATAACGATTATTTTATGCATATCTCAATGTTTTCAAATATACATGAATATTTATTAAATATTCAAATAACTTTGGCTCCACTATTCTTACGTTGCAGACACCGTGCATGCATGACACCTTAATGATCCTTCGAGCCGGATATGAGCCAGCTCGAAGCCTATGAACACATTCTGATATATGACCTATACAAGTACAACCTATATTGATGAATATGTTAATTATAGCTCCTTAAGTAGCATAAAGCGTACCGCCTTATCTAAGGATTAGCAAGAAACTTTTGATAAAAACATCATCGATAAATATGTACGAAGTGAAATGTACTATTTTTAATCGTTTGTTAGCTATTTTATGTTACTATGTATGCATGCATTCATTTACTTATATACACAGAAGGAAAATTCCTTATTCCTTATACGACTAAGTGAGTAGTCACTTACTTAGTACTAATAATACTAAGTGAGTAGCGCACTTTGAGCACCTGTGGTGTTGCTTGTGTTGGTGGGCAACAATACCAGCCTACCATCAAGTTGACTGCCTTACATAATAAAAAAAGGAAAAGAAATATTTTCATAACTTAATTATTTAGTCCAATCAATTAATATAACTTAAATAAGTCGTGAGGCGTCGTACCAAAGCAAAACCGAGCCCAAGAAATTAAAAAAAAGGAATGTACCAACACTTCTTCGAATAACTAACCATTCTTCTAAGACGATGTAGTTTTTAAATTAAATCTATTGAACATATGTTGAAGGTATGCTTGGCAGAACTTTATTTTACCTAGTGACAGAGCTTTTCACTTTGATTGTTTTGCATTTGTTGCCTCTAAAAATCACTTAACTTAATCTACTACGTAAAATTCACGAAGCGAAGTTTTATAGAAATGTGTGCGTAAGCAAGTTTATTGTAGATTTTGTGTTTCCAGCTATAACCTCAATTTTTGTTTATTTTTTGATAAAATGTGTATCCAAATTTATTTAGTTACGTGTGACATGTGATTCCTCCAAGCTTTTTATTTTTTGAAACCTGATTTTTACATCCCTAGTACATATTTGAATAAGCGCGTGTTATTTATTTCTTACTAGCTGGTGCCCGCGACTTCGTCCACGTTCTGTATGAAAGGTAACTTAGGTAACCCAATGTTCTTTCTGGTGTCCCAGACAACGTGTTTGCAAAATTTAATGGTGATCGGTTCAGTAGTTTTTGCGTGAATGCGTAACAAACAAACAAACAAACTCAAATTCACATTTATAATATTAGTAAGGATTTTATCTGAGCTACTAAGAGTAAATAGAGTTCTAAGTCACCTGCCGCCGAGGCCGATCCATCTCGGTGTCTCTCTCTCTCTCCCTCTCTCGCTCGATAATGAAGTCTCTTGCTCCCTCCGCGGAGCCTCCACTGCCGACGCCTCTGCAATTTCACAACACAACACCGTCTCAAAACACAGCTGCCGTCTTTCAAGCCTCATGGACGAGTACTCGACCGTTATATGTCTCTTATCGAACCTAATCTTATTGAATCATATCGAACGCGAGATAAATGAAAAGCGACTAACAATCGTGACAAGATAAATGAAAAGAAATCCAGTACCTGTGGCGTTGCATGTGTTATAGGCGACGGTACTCACTAGAGATGTGCCGAACATTCGTAACAAACAGTGCCTCGAGTAATCATTTATCTATACGTACCTATTTATAAAAGCGTTTGTCCTGACTTAACTATCGACTGACTGTATGTCAAAATAACTAGTAAGTCTCCCTGTGATGGAATTTTCTAAAATTCTTTCGTAGCGGATGCTTACGTTATAAAATTTCATCCTTCTAGACTTAGTAGTGTTAGCTGTGCGTTGAAAATCAGTCAGGGCAAACGATTTTTAAAAGTCATAGATTAGTGCGCATTGCGCAAAAATTGGCCGAAAATTCTGTTCAGTATATTTGAGACCGAACATTCGACCGAATATTCGTATTCGGTTCAACTTATATTCGGAGCATCTCTAGTACCATTAAGTACTCTACTCTATCATTAAGTAAATCATCAGCCTGTCTGTCGACCTTAGCACAAAAAATCTACTCACTTGAGACTGTTGAGCTCTTCGACTAGCGTCTGCGCGCCGACGTCGTGGCATTGGAAGATGTGCAGCTCCTTACGGGGCGGGGGAGAATCATTCTGTGCGGGCGAGGAAGGAGGACCCACTACGAAGGCCAACACATTGTTGTACAGCTCGGTGGGTTCCGGAGACGTGAAGGCGGTGGGCGAGTGGACCCATGACGCCGGAAACCGCTCCATGATGGAGCCACTCTCGTAGTCCATCACGAGCACCCACTGCCCGTCCAGGCACAGCTGCATCTTCTGGCTCCAAATGCCATTTGTCTTCTCTAGCTGTAGCAGCCGGCGCATGCCGTCTGCCGGGTACACTATGCCGGTCTCTCTGGTCACTGTGAAGGTGGCGAGGTGTTCCAGCACGTATAGCGACCTGTCACCCCCTCCTCCGTCGCCCCTTAGCCCCGCCAGCACGTCGAACTCATCCAGGGCGCGTTGCGTCGAGCGGGAAGTCCCGCTCGCTGTTCGCATTGCCATCTCTCTCACTCTCTCTCTCTCTCTCTCGTTCGTCAGCGCCTCTCTCGCCTCATCACTCCTCTCGCCTCACTCCTCTGTAACATATCAAAAATAACTGTCAGCTGAATCGTTTTAGAACAAAATTGAAACCATATTGAAGCTCTGGTGAAAGGAAACAAAATAAAACACCTACGAAATTGTATATTTTCAAATAAATATTTAAACATATACTGACACTATTGGAGCATCTTTGGCGTTGCTTGTGTTATAGGCGACCGTATATTAGCCACCTACAATCAAAATATGAGAGTGAATTTCCTTCGAGAATTTTCCCCGCCATAAATCTAGATTCCGTTCATCAATTGCCCGTTCGATTGAAACCCAAGCGAATTAATTTTTATAAAATATAGTTTATATTAGACACAGATAGTGCAATAATAACATATACTTAGGTAAACAAATAAATAAACAAGTGCTCAAGCCGATGTTGTATTAATGCTACTCGTAAGCTTTCATTTTGTGTCGCGTCCTGCACTCGAACCGGAAACGGATGTACCGCACGACAAAAGCGGTGAAACGCCGGTCGGTGACGGTCACCATCGTCTGCAGCATACCAATGATCTTTTATGTTAACATTTTGATATGCCTAGTTACCACCGCGTATTTTATTTAATAAATCGAAATACCAACAGCATAACATTAATTTTATTTGAGATACCTACATAAACAAACATAATTTACATTAATTTGCATGTCAGTCACAGGTATAAATAATATTTACAAAACAACATAATTATATTTTATATACTTAGGTATACCTACTTATACTTATAGAATCATTAAACCTAATCCATTCATTCGTTTTTGAGTTTTGTATTGTGTTGTATAATATTGATGTCCAATGAAGTCAACACGAGATCCTTAATGAGGCGAGGTTTCTTTAATCTAAAACCTTTTTTAACGAATTAAACCTAGTTCTATAAGAATGGAAGAATCGTCTCTAAAACACTACTTACTCAAAATATGTTTGGGGGATGAAGGCGATGAAGGCGATGAAGACACGGGAACGCGGGAGCGCGTTGAACTCTATACTGTAAGAGTTATTATTTTACTGTGCACTTTTGAAACGAACAACACTAGAGGTTCGGGGAATAGATGCCGGGCGGCAGGCGGGTACCGGGAGTTAAGCCAAGCGTTGGGCGCGTGTGGACGTATTCAAGAGTGTGCTAAGAAATAAGAGCTCATTGCCTTTCATTTATTCTGTACCTACTGTATATTATATAGCTTAGTGCTAAGAGGAAAAAGGAATAATAAAAGTTTTGAACTCAAGCGGCGTTTTATTAAACTTCAGAAGTGGGATACTGCGAGAATATATAAATTTTCTCGACACGCCCACCACCAAAATACACAAAAGCTAACAAGCGAACAAAGGGCCAATTGACGAACGCACAGAAGCGGAAGGATGGATGAATCGCAATCCCGTCGTTTGAAGACGCCGGAACGGGTAGAGTCGCAAGGGCGACAATCCTACGACAACGCCAGGCGTAGCCGTAGTCGCACCCAACGAAACAGCGTCTCCGGACAATATCGCAGCCACCGGAAAGAGCATCGCAGCCCAAGTGACCGCGACAGGCTGCGGCAGATGGAACGTGAGGTCGACCGAGAGCGCGATAGGCTACGTGACCTCCAAGAAAACCTATATAGGGAGCGTAAACGAATCGATCGAACGGCAAGTAAACAACGAGACCTTGTACATTCCAACCGGCAGCGCTCTGGACGTGATTCTCGAAGGCGGGAACGCAGCCCAACAGGGTCTGATGATGGTCCTGACAGACAAAGAAGTCGGGTTAAAACTCGCAACCAAGGTTCTTCGAGTCCTTCTTTTTCTGCCAGGGACGTTGCGAATATCCTCAATACATTAAAAAACATACCGTCACAACCCTCGACGTCAGCTGCGCTCGTGCCTTTTTCATCCAAGGATCATAATAATATCTTGCCGAACTTCGACCCATCTATGAAAAACCAAAGAGTTGATATGTGGTTGAAAAAGGTTAACGAGTGCGCTACCGTCTACGGTTGGGACGATAGAACGACAGTTCACTTTGCCATGCAAAAGCTCCAGGGTTTGGCTAAGACCTGGTACGAGAGTTTACCTTCGATTTTATTTACTTGGACCGAATGGCAAAATAAATTAGTAAACGCGTTTCCGTGTGAGCAAAATTATGGCCAAACTCTGGAGGACATGCTAAGTCGGAAGAGTCGATCTAATGAACAAATTGAAGTATATTTTTACGAGAAACTGGCATTATTGAACCAATGCAACATCGACGGTAAACGTGCGGTCGATTGTATAATACATGGTCTGACGAATAGGACTATACAATCTAGTGCCATTACTTTACGATGTGAACACCCGGAACAATTGTTACAGTTCCTAATGAGTAATAAGGAATCACAAGAACCTTTTGATCGAACGCTTAAACTCAGAGTTGGAAATGATCCAAATTTGGTCAGTAGAAATAAAGTAGCTAACACAGTTCGTTTACCTCAAAACTCTAATATATTCTGTTACAATTGTAAGGAGAAGGGACATCCATTTTTAAAATGCCCCAAAGCTATTATCAAATGTAGTAAGTGTAATAAGGTGGGGCATACGACGGAAAAATGTTTTGCTAACAATAATAATTGATAATAAGGGTGGTAATGTTAAAAAGGCAATGCGTATATCATGTACAAATCCAAGTTCAAAATATTTCAAAGAGGTTTTTGTAAACAAAGTCCCAGTTAAGGCTTTCATTGATTTTGGTAGCGAAGTATCTTTGCTTAAAAAATCTCAGGCGGTCGGCTTAGGATTAGCTTGCAATAATGAGCCAACAGTTTTGAAGGGTTTTGGTAATGAGATAGTTTGCACGCTTGGTAATGTCTCCGTAGACTTATCTGTTGATGCTGTAGACGCTAATATCGTTTGTCAGGTGGTCGATGATAAATATTTAGAACTACCTCTGCTTTGGGGCAGACTTTTAAGATAGTTACGGATTGCAGTGCTCTGCGGTCAACTTTTTCTAAAAGAGACATTCTTCCACGGATCGCCCGTTGGTGGCTTCTTATGCAGGAGTTTCAGTGCTTAGTCGAATATCATCCTGGTTTGAAAATGGCACATGTAGACGCACTTTCACGTAATCCGGTGTTAGACTGTGAAACTTCGCAACCTTTAGAACAATATCCATCGGTCATGAGTATCACTAGTGAGGATTGGTTGCAAACCCTTCAGTTAGGAGATGCGGAGCTATGTAGAATTCGTGATATTCTTAGTTCTAAGATAGATGCAGATGGACTCAAATACATACGAGATAATTTTCTAATAAAAGATAACAAACTATACCGGTACTTCAATGGGGACCAAAATAATATTCGTTGGGTTGTGCCGAAAGGTGCAAGGTGGCAACTTTGTCGTATGAATCACGACGATATAGGGCATTTCGGAACTGAAAAGACTTTGGAACGCTTACAAAAATCGTACTGGTTTGCCAAAATGTCTAGGTTTGTCAAGAAGTACGTCAATGCATGTATAGAATGTGCGTACGCCAAGAAAAATCATTCGAAGAGAGAAGGGTACCTGCACCCAATTATAAAAGTTGATGTACCGTTCCATACGCTACACATTGATCACCTTGGACCTTTTGTGAGATCCAAACGGGGTAATACTCATCTCCTTGTTATTGTCGATGGATTTACTAAATTCGCATTTGTTAGGCCCGTGCGTAATACGAAAACTGAGAGTACCATAAGGACATTAGAAGATATATTTTCGGATATATCTTCTAATGTCGCGGATAATTAATATATTGTATAAAGTTCCAAGTACTTCTTGTTCCGTTTAGACGAGCAAGTTTAGGATTATTAGTTAATAAGATAGTAGTAGGATTTAAGATATGTATATAACTTATAATTTTTCAATTTAGACGACTTTGCCGCATTGTGAAGTTTTCTTTGTCTACCTTCTATGTTATTAAAATAAAAAAAAAATGCTGATCAGGTTACTCTATCTATACTATAAATCATGTAATACAGTATTGGTAAATTATAACAATGAAAGACGTTACAAAATATGTATACAAATGAATCTAAGATAACCTTAAATCAGTATTGTAAATAGTGATGATTATTGGAGTCGGATGAAATAGATAATGTGAGGTGCTCGGTGTTTGAAACATCGGCTGAGCTGTAAGAATGGATGGGTTTACGGTTCAGTCATATCGCTATCTTGGTATCGAGAATGGATGGGTTCGTTGCCTTGATGGTGAGGTGTTCTAAACTCCAGCATTGTTGAAATGTTTCCTCTGCAAGAACATTTTTTTTTTAAATTAAAAGTAGTTTTAAATATATATACATAAGATAATCTTAAATCTATATTGTAAAAAAATAATAATAATAATAAAAAAAAAAATATTGGTACTGTACTGAATATTGGATGAATAATTGAGGTACTGGTTGTTTGAAACAATTGAAACATCGACTGAATTGTAAGAATAGATGGGTTTACGGTTCAGTCACGCTATCTTGGTGACGAGAATGGATGGGTTCGTTGCCTTGCTGGCGAGGTGTTGCGAACTCCAGCATTGTAGAAATATTCTCAAGAATGGATGGGTTTGCGAATAGAACTATACTTTTAACTTGTTTTATTAAGGTTAGCAGTGCGAGAATGGAAGGGTTCGCACTTATTGTTGATTATTATGAATATATTGTTTTTTTTTATTCCTTTATTTTGTTATTTACATACTATAATATTTGTGCACGAGGACATGCACGTTGTCAGGATGGGCGAATGTAAGAGTTATTATTTTACTGTGCACTTTTGAAACGAACAACACTAGAGGTTCGGGGAATAGATGCCGGGCGGCAGGCGGGTACCGGGAGTTAAGCCAAGCGTTGGGCGCGTGTGGACGTATTCAAGAGTGTGCTAAGAAATAAGAGCTCATTGCCTTTCATTTATTCTGTACCTACTGTATATTATATAGCTTAGTGCTAAGAGGAAAAAGGAATAATAAAAGTGTTGAACTCAAGCGGCGTTTTATTAAAATACGATGGTAGTGAAGAGGGCCCCACTTTGATAGTACTCTGTGCGCCCAGCGAATGGTCCTCCGCATTCCGTTATCGCTTTATGATAATTTCTGTGTCGTGTCGTCACCGTCACATTATCGTATAACGTGTATTGTACGAGAGGGGCAGAGGGGCAGAGGGGGAGACGGGGAGACGGGGGGAGGGCCCCGCGCCTCTGCGCTTGGAATGTGGAGGTCGCACGCCATCGACTTAATGATCAAATCCATACGGCAAGATATAAATAATACTTTTAAATGTAAAAAAGGTTCATCACCTTGTTGACTGTGCGTGAAGACAACGTGAGCCTCTCGCCCACAATTTTTGTTAGATTTCTAAGTAAATTATATTAATAAAATTCTGTTATTTCAAACATCTAAAAATGGTTCAAATGAAATGTATTAAATTGGATACTTAGTTAAGTTAAAAATCTTCCTCGTTGATCGCTCTTTCCATGTGAAAAAAATTATTGGGTGGCTTAGAAAGAGTTTGCGGATATACCTACAATACACACAGACAGACAGACAGACTCGGAAAGCGACTTCAATGTAACGATTAAAATACAATTTTGAATTAAAAAATTTCAAATAAGTTTTAAATAGCTTTTTTTAATGGGCTTCGCATACCTCATTGCAGCAGAGCCAGAAAACGGTAGGTACGATCTTTTATGGCTAATTAGTAAAATATTGGTAAAATAGATATATGAAATTTGTAGAAGCCAGCAAGCATTGCTGTGACGAATGCAAAAATATCGTGAAGCACAAGCTTCGAAACCAATCAACTAATTTCCCATACCAATCTTTGGGAGTTCACTTCCCAAAGTCTAACGGAATTTAGTATTCAGTGTTTTAACTGCAAACAGCTTGTGGTTAAAGAAAGTTATCTCCGTAATACTTAAGTGTAGTTTATCTATATAAATTAATTTAGCCGTCCAACAGACAGACAAACACAGTAACTTTCGCATCTATATATGTAAGTATGAATGACGTAAGCTCTTATCAACACAATAAGTACCTAATTCAAGTAAACAAAATTAATGTTGATTAATATCTGCTTATATTAGATTTATCGACAACGATTATTTTAAAACGTCAATTACAATTTGAGACTATTTTTTAGACATTTTTAGTTAAAATGTCCAATAAAATATCGTCTTTTTAACTATTGCTTTTCAAATATTCAATATGTATTTTAGCGTATATCAACGTATGATTAATACGGTCAATGGTAATATTAATTTTCATACAGTGGTTTGCCATTCAGAAGATTTCTTACAAAGAAGCGGAATTTCGGCTTCGTTACAACTTGTAAACTTTAAATAATGAATGTTATAAAAGAAAGAAACACAAAACAAGATACTCGACAGTATATTTAACTTACGTAATGTTATTAATTTAAATTAACAGATGTCTCTGAAGCGAGATATCTTTATATTTATCCTTATAGTCCCAGAGGTGAGGGACCAAAACTGCAACAGTTTTATAAAGGCTGATATTTTAATATTTTCAAAAAAAAGGTCTTCTTGGAAATCGGCTCCTCTTGCTCTACAGATAGTCTTACGAGAAACGTTTTTAGTCTTATTTTTTTTCTTAAAGAGTTATACTATCAAGGCAAAAAAAATTATAACGATTTTTTAAATTTTAAAGATTTTATAAAACACTTTCACCAACCAATTTTTTTTGAAGGGTTTAGGGGCTGCTGACGCGTACTGTCCCAATATTCTGCAGACTGACTATGTCCGCAAGGTTTGTTAGTCGTCTTACTATCCACAGACAAATTTTCAGATTTTATAAAACAGTTGCGACGTATGTGTTGTTTTAACAAGTTCGGAACCACCCCCGCGCCAGTTGTCCTAAAAACTGGCTGATACTCAACCTATTTATGACCTAATATTAAAATATCAGCCTTTAAAAATTGTTGCAGTTTTGGTCCCTCACCTCTGGGACTATTAGTAATACAACGTTACAAAGTTAGGCGGGCGAAGTCGAAACAGCAGCTAGTAGGTACCATACCATAGAGTAAATATTAATATTTACTCTATGACCATACCCATGGTAAAAGCAAATAAAGAATATCATTATGAAATTGGTGTTATATAAAAAACTTTGTGTTGAGGATATCACATCTATATTATTATTTTACATTTAATTATAAGTAGCTATTTAATATTTGAATTAATTGAAATGAAATAATTTTTAATTGTTATGTTGATAGCTGTTGACATGATAAATTTTTTACATAAAAGACAAAGCCATTGTTCGTGACAAACGTTGGAAATGTTTCATTACAATAATATTTATTCCGTTATTACTCATGCGATTGAGTTTTCAAATTTCCACCATTAGGCGAGGTTAGGTTTGGTTATTTAAAATATTATTATTATTATTATTTTTTTAGTAGGCAATTACCTATATGTCATGTTTTCTCTACAAATTAACGCCATATTATATTACAATTTTTCCAATTGAGCAATAAACACCAATGTTCACACCACCAATCCAATGAACAAATGTTTTAACACTTAAGAAAATACGCGTTCAAAGTCGCGGGTTAAATCTAGTTTACATTGAATAATGACAATATCAGTATGCTAGAGGTGGAAGGCGGTGCACGAGCGAAGACGCGGGGCACAGCTAGTAGGTACTATCGAAACAATAAAATTAGAAATAAAGTGACGACGGAACGGATGTTAGATAATAAAGCTAATGTTGAATTAGTGGCCGTTTGTTTTATCTAATTGAGTTATCATTAAAACTTGATTAGTTTTACGATAGCTGAACACTGAACATGGGCAAGTGGGTTTTTCAATTACCTTCTTATTAAACAAATAAAATACATCACACGTTTCAACTTACTCATTTTGAAATACAATGAGTAGGTATGGTATGAAATGAGTATCCACTCATAGCCAAGTGGTCTACTGGCGCTTGACTGGCGCTGACTACCTCTGGCCGCCGAGGGAGAGCAACGACCGGTGCGTACTCGCAACCGTCGCGCCATCTGTCGCCGCACAAACATCGTATCGGTGTTATCGTTTGGAAATATGTTAGGTGCCTACATTGCGATGCCGCGACGCTTGTATTATCGCGTATTTCGCGTCGGCAATTCGGTATCCATGTTTCACTGTACGCGAGTGCTAATTAGAAGTAGATTAGTCGCGAATGCCGCGAGTGCGCTCGGGGTCACACGTCGCGTTTGTTTGTTGATGGGAAAGCGGCGCACGCGCTGCTCTCTCGGAGCGGCCCCGATCCCGAGGCGGCGTGACGTGTCGCTCCCACCGCCTAGTGCCACTAGGGGTCGTCTAGTGCGATTGCCTGCGCCTGCGACTAAATTCGCGCACAAACAGCCTCCGCCTGAGGCTTTGCATTCCTCACTACTCACCTAGTGGCTGCCGAAATGTCACACTTTGGTATTCCCGTTTAGTCACGTATCATGCGGTAGATCACTCGCGACAGTATTCGCACGCATCGAGCCTCAACGGCGATCCGATATACACTGAAGCGGCCAGGTAGCAGGTAGGTACAGCCCCCCCCCTGCCTTCCCCTTGCTCGGCCGCCTCGCACAGGTGCGCAATCGCAGGGAGGGGGAGGGGGCAGAGGCGAGAGGCGGGCGGGCGAAGCCTCCCACCCTCGGCCTTCGCAGTCCTCCCTCAGTTGTCGAGTGCGCGCGAGGTCGTACGCTCGTCTGCCGTCTTCCGAATCGAGTGAGCGATGTCCGCCAACGGATCGGCGGGCGCCAACGAGCCGCGGCTCTGCCACGTGCGGAAGGTGCCCGACTTTGACGGCTACGGGTTCAACCTGCACGCGGAGAAGGGCAAGCCGGGACAGTACATCGGAAAAGTGGACGACGGGTCGCCGGCGGAGACGGCCGGACTGCGTAGCGGCGATCGCATCCTCGAAGTCAACGGACAGAGCATAGCCGGGGAGAGTCACAAGCAGGTGGTCACCCGGATTAAGGAGAGGCCGGATGACGCGGAGCTACTGGTGGTGGCCCCGGCTCCGGGCGACCTGGTTCCGGATCTGAGTGCGCCCGCGGAGAGGACGGTGGCTGACGGTGCGCCCCCTACTTCTAACCCAGTCGCGCCGGCGCTCAACCTACAAATGACAGCCGCCGAGATGCGCGCCCACCTCGCCGCCAAGAAGAAGTTCGACCCCAAAAAAGTGCCAATGGACCTCAAGTCCAAGTTCGACATCGTGAAGAAACTCTAACATACGCCGTGTGTCGTCATCGGTGGTTCTATTGTAAATAAAGTTATGGTGTTAATCGGCCACCTCCGCTCGAAGTAAAGTATCCTCAGGGACACGCATACATACATAGGCACTTCTCTAACGCTAATTGTGACGCAGCCTGCTTATGTACTGCAATCGTGCATAAGCCGCTAATATGAAATGAAGAGTGCTGCGCTTGCGACTGCCGGCCGACCGGTCTGAGAGCGCCGTTGCCAGCTCGCCTTGTGAGTACGACAGCGTTTCCCTCTCTGTCGCACACTCGACACGCTGGCAACAGGCACTGCTGCCGATTGTCAATAGCATCAGAAACTAGTATAATATCAATACCATGCATGTCCTTATTATTAATTTATACTGTTGGTTGTGTTGGGTTTTCCTGTGGTTTTCCTCGAGTGCCAGCGCCCGGTGGCTGCAACACCTGTCAAATATTGCCATTTCATTCATTTGTAAATATAGATAATTTTGCAATAAATTATAGCGTATTTGAAACGTGTGAAGAATGTACTTACTAGAAATAATATTAATGAATTTTATAAACGTTTTATTTAGTACTCGTGTTGTACTAATTTAAGTGCAATTTTATTGTTGAATTGATTTACCAATATTAATAAAAGTATGGAATTAACTTTATTGTATTAATTTCTTATAAGGAAAAAACTTTGTTATTTTGAATTCATATCTAAACTAGAATAGAAAAAGTCTAACAACATCTACATACCCATAGTACCTATGTGGTCAGTTGGTCACTGGTGGTCCGTGGTCACCGTCGCCACCAAAACTGAGACTAGGGCGATGCCTGTGGGCTGCTAATGCTTCTGTAAAGCTAAACACGTCTGAAACTAAAACTGGCCTTTCGTTATAGCGAACATCACTGTATTATTTTTTTAATAATAGTAATAAATCATTTATTCGCAGACAAATTATTCCAGAGATTCTAAAATAAAATGGTTTATTACTAGAATGGCCAATTAAAGCCTCTCTTCCGACTAATTATTTAACTGTCTGCCCTGATAGGTACTACATATATCATTTAATAGGTACTTATACCTACTTCTATTTTGTGTAACTTAGTGGTAACTTAACATAAACTTTAAAACCGTTTTACCTTCACTTTAATTTTGTGCTTAGTATACTTAAAATAACATATATTCACTTTCGCTGCTGCATAACAAATAATTTATTAAGGTGGAACATTGCCTGAGATTACCCAGCTACTTAGGATGTTTTTAACCTTTAAGTACATATTGCTTTTTCTGGCAATTGTGACAATGCTAGCTTTTGAAGTGATTGTCTAATACGCCTCCACTTCATAAGGATACCTATCTGGATATTCATTCCACAATTTTATTATCTTAATACATTGTAGGAGTTACAAGAAATTCCTATTCGCCGAACCATTAACAAATGCAATAAAGATTTAGTCAGTCATTCCAACAATTAGTCATATTTTAACTATTTACCTCGATTGCACGTTTCAATAAGTACGTAATTATTTACATTATTAATTTATGATACAACACGAAACAATGTTGCAACCATTTTATCAATTCCGACCACTTTTATCGATGAACGAATCATTTTTTTCCTTTTGTTACCGTTTAGTCAAAATAAGTTCAATAGGGATTGCACTTTGTAAGTAAACTTGAAATGAACATTAGATAACATAATATCTGAAGCATAAATTATGGGACCTACTTGCCTACTTTTTTGAAACGGCACGTAACATCATGTAACGCATGCTAAGAGTTGAACAGGCCGGTTTTTTTTCTTACGACAGCTTTTAAGTAAAAACAAGGAAATCCTTAACAATGTAACACACAGACTGTGTACAATAAAACATTCCTAAAGTGTGTAGGTTTTGCTTGAGCCAGATTTTATTTGTTAAAAATATTATATTTTTTTGATAACTGCTAATCAACTGTGCTTATCTGTTTCAATATAAAAAACTACATATAAACGAAATTCGTGTGGGAACTTGAATTTTATCCATACCTAACTATATCAACATACAGCCAAAGCTATTTAATAAATACTAATCTACTTAGTTACTAGTTTAGAAAGCTGAAATTTTGATTTGATTGTAATTTGGAACTACATGCAAAGCCGAAGCCGAGTAGGTAGGTAGTTATCCGTACTAATATTATAAATGCGAAAGTTTGTATGGATGTATGTATAATAATAATAATAATAATAATAATTTATTTATTTGCCGAACATAGGTTACAATAGTTATAATAATGCTCCCCTACATTCCACCCTATAAGGGCATGCAAATTTCCAAATCACCACACAACCTAAGCACACAAAGATAGAATCAATTCATATCATGTAAAATCCACATCACTTCCTCAAAATCTGCGATCCATGAACTCCCTCACGTCGTAGTAGCCATGTGCAGTAAGCCATGCATATAATTTTCTTTTAAATTGTATCATAGGTAAAGACTTTATATTAGGAGGAACCTTATTAAATAGCTTGATGCTCATATATAAGCAACTTTTCCTAAATTTAGCTAATTTGATTCTTTCGTTTATTATTAGTCTATCCGGATACCTGTTGCTACGTGAATCTTTTATAAATAAATAATTGTGTTTCTTGACAAATATACACATCTCGTAAATATACAATGCAGGCAAAGTCAGTAATTTAAGCTCCTTGAATAAAGGCCTACACGAATCTCGTTGAGTCTTGAAAGTCATGGCTCTCAGGCATTTTTTCTGTGCAACAAAAGCTCTACGTAGGTGACTACTGTTCCCCCAAAAAATCAAACCATAGCGAAGGACAGAAACTATGTAAGCATGGTAAGTAGTAATAGCAGTCTCAAGGTTTGTAATTTTTCTTAGGCATTTTATGGCATATACAAATCTATTCACTCTTTCACAGACATAATCGATGTGAGATTTCCAATTAAATTGTTTGTCTATTATTACACCTAAAAATTTCGCTTCATTTAATTCCTTTATTTTAGTGTTTTCATATTTAATGTCAAGCTTAGCAGTTTTATCATTGTCAAATCTAATGAAATTCGTTTTTGTCAAATTGATTTTCAATTTATTTTGGTCAAGCCATTCTATAGTAGATTTAATTGTATTATTGATGTCACACTCGTGGTTGAAATCTTTACCTTTAATGTCAGTACTTACAATAATAGATATGTCATCAGCGAAAAGAATACTTTTAAAATTAGTTATATTAGGTATGTCATTAACATAAATTAAAAACAACAATGGGCCGAGAATACTTCCTTGAGGCACACCAACTTCATTTAATTTGTGTTCAGAAAAGTAGGAAACAAGTTCTCTATTTCTATTGAGTCTTTTTAGTTCAACTTGTTGTTTACGGTTAGTCAGATATGATGTTAGCCAACTAAGGGGAATTCCTCGTACACCTATTCCCTCCAGTTTTTTGAGCAGGATTTCGTGATTTACGAAATCAAATGCCTTACTAAGATCAAAAAATAGAACTGAAGTTCTATTTCTATTATTTATGCTACTTAGTACTGACTTCACTAATGTGTAAATAGCTAAGGTTGTAGATTTATTGCTTTGAAATCCAAACTGTTCTGCGACAATTATATTATTTTTATTGCAATATTCTGTTAAGCGCATTGTCATACATTTCTCAAAAATTTTGGCGAATATCGATATTAATGTAATCGGACGATAATTATTTACGTCCTCTTTTTTGCCTTTCTTAAAAATTGGTTTGACAACCGAAATCTTCAAGATTTCAGGAAACTTTCCTGTTGTGAAAGATAGATTTATAAGGTAAGTTAAAACTTGAGAAATGTTTTTAATGGAACGTTTAATAATCTCTGTGCAAATTTCGTCATGTCCCACTGCTTTTGTATTATTAAGTGACATCACCACACCTCTCAACTCATATTCTGTCATATCCATTAAATACATTGAATTCAGTCTAGTGTGGCAAGGATTGATTTTTAAATTCTTTAGGGCTGTATGCGTATCAGTAAGATTAATAAAAAAGTTATTAAATTTATCTGCAATTTCTATTGGGCATGTCAGGATCTTTTGGTTATCATTAATATTAATTATGTCAAAATCTTTACATTTCATATCTATTTCATCCTTTATAATATTCCATGATGTCTTACATTTATTTTTACTCTTTTTTATAAGCTTGATATTATTAATTTTTTTAGAGATGTATATACTTTTCTTTAATATTTTTGAATACTTTGCATATGTATTTTTTGTATTTGTATCTTTATGTGTGTAGTATTTATATCGTAGTAATCTTTTTGTTTTACAACTGATTCTTAAACCTCTGCGTCTATAGACGTTTGTCTATAGACGAAAGAGTTACAAACGTCTATAGACGTTTGTAACTCTTTCACGCAAAAACTAGTGAACCGATCACCATGGAATTTTGCATAGGTACACCTTGTCTGGGACACCAGAGAGTCTGGGTACCTTTCATCCAGAAAAAAAGTACTGCTCCCGAGGGATTATGATTATGCTAAGTATAATAGCAATAACGACGTCAGGCGATATATTGCTTTTTCAACGCGGGTTAAGTCGCGGGCACCAGCTAGTCTTTACATAGTATAAAACAAAGTCGCTTTTTCTGTCCCTATGTCCCTTTGTATGCTTAGATCTTTAAAACTACGCAACGGATTTTAATGCGGTTTTCACTAATGGGTAGAGTGGTTCTCGAGGAAGGTTTATAAGTACATAATTTACTAAGTTACGCGGGCGAAGTCGCGGGCAGCAGCTAGTTATAATATAAATGAAGGTTTTTATGAATGAGTGACAATGCAAAGAGGATCGTGTCAGGGTCGTCAGAGCAAGTAGGTAGGTACTTAGGTATTATTAAGTTGGCGTACGACTGACTGGTGCCGATAGATGGTAATATTATAATGGTTACGGTATCTGCACGATGCGATGAGCGCGTCTGTGGCGATGGCGACCGGCGACCTTGCGAGTTGCGATCGGCATTGAATCACCGCTCCCACGCTAAATTATATAAAAATGCGTCACCGCTCGTCAGTAGTCGCCAGTGGCCTTTTGCTGTAACATGGTGATGGCACCCCATTCAGAAATTAACTATATAGTTAATGATGCTGCTGCTGCATTGTTGCAAGTAGGTACGTCACCGACTAAAAGTAGTAGAAAAATATAAGCTAAGTACTAGTTGTTGCACGCGACTTCGCCCGCGTAACTTTATAAAATATAACTTAAGTTACTCTCTGATAATACATATATTATTTAGCTTCTAAACAGTGAAAGAATTTTTCAAATCGGTCCAGTAGTTTCGGAGCCTATTCAATTCAAACAAACAAACAATCAAATCTTTCCTCTTTATATGTATCTAATATTAGTATAGATTATTAGGAAGTCATTACTTTCCAATATCAAAACGCAAAAGAAATACTGTTATTTCACGATGATCTTCTTGTAAGGAGATGGTTCTCGCTAGACGGGCTGTCGTGTGGGCATGTAGCAAATGAGTGGGAATCAGTGTGCAAAAAGAATTAAGTAAGAAAAATAGAATTCTTAAAATAATGGAAAAATTGTATGAGTAACGTGTTAACGATCCTCTAACTAATGTAATAACAATATAAATGTTCACGTATCTATCTTATCTGTGATACAAACATTGTACATTGTGATACAACCTACCTTTTAATCACTTCTGTGCCATATCGAGTTAGAATCTCCAAAATATAATGAAGAACTAGTGAAGAACATTATATTTTGGAATATAATGTTCTTCATTATTCTTCAATAGAACTTATAACATGAAGAATTCACTTAGAATATAATTATTTATAATTTTATAATACAAACTATACCCTACTAGCTGGTGCCCGCGACTTCGTCCGCGTTCTGGATGAAAGGTACCCTATGTCCTTTTTGGAGTCCCAGACAACGTGTATGCAAAATTTACAACGCCATCTAGGGAATTCTGTTTGAAGCAATGTAGTACTCTAATTCATCTAAAAGTTAACAGATGGCACTACATGTTAGTAAAATTACGTGTTAATAAAATTAAAGCTGCTGCCCGCGACTTCGCCCGCGTAACTTAGTAAATTATGTACTTAAACCTTCCTCGAGAACCACTCTACCCATTAGTGAAAACCGCATTAAAATCCGTTGCGTAGTTTTAAAGATCTAAGCATACAAAGGGACATAGGGACAGAAAAAGCGACTTTGTTTTATACTATGTAGTGATGATACCTAATATTATGAAAATTATAATATAAACCAACCCCTGACTTTCTAGTTAGCCCAAACACGCTACATCTGCAGTTTATTTCGCATAAAAAAACTCTGCGTATTTCGCATTTATAATATTAGTACGGATTAGTGAGGATTTTATACTTACTTATACATTTTTTTTAATGTTTATTTCATATTGTTAATTTTTTAAAATAACAGATTAAATATCCTATTATAACAATAGAGCTTTTTTAATAATTAATTTGACTGATAAACGGAGCTTTCTGTGTGAGGATGAGGTAAGCAAAGATGCCTCATCCTGTGTTGTCTAACGAGTATGTAGGTGCGAGCATTATCATTATCATAATAATACAATCATGATATGCATACCAAAGATAGCGTTATCAAGTTTGGCCTGGCCAATGCTGAATGCGTTATCAAGTGGCCAGTTTCATGAAAATATTTCACTTAATTCAAATTTGGATCATACCAGGTAATGTTTATCGCTGTGACGACGGTGTCGCCGCCACGGCGACAGTTGCGCCCAATTTGTTATATTTATAGACGATTCCTCGGGAAACTAATATTTTTCCAGGATATAATGTATAAAAGTATTCTATATGTCAGGTATAAACTAAATCGTGTGTCTTTCATTTCATTCAAATCCGTTTTTTGTTTTTTTTTTTCACGTTTTCGCGTGAAAGAGTAACCAACACCCATACCTAACAGATTTTGGCAATCATATTAATATTTGTAGGATTTTAAGATTTTCCCGCAAGCGACGTTATTTGTTGTCGGGAAAATATACTTTTAAATACCTACTTGGGACCATGCCATACAGTTGCCTGAAAATAACTGAATTTAATTTAAAAAAGTGGAGGTGGCGGTTATAAAGGATTTAGTTTTGTGACGTTTATTGAACAACAGCAAAGCAACGGTTTCCATTTGCCAATTTAAATCCACTACGAGTATAATGTTCCGCATTGTAGTCGCCCTGTCCGCTGTCCGCTGTCCGTTGTCCGATGTCCGAGCCACAACAATAGGCGCCATATTGTGACGTTTTTATTCATTAATTAAAGTACGGTCGGCAGGAAAGGAATAAGTGTAAACATTAATTTTAATAATTCAATTTGATATTTATAATTAAGAAAAAAAAAACTAAAAATCTAATGTATCTTTCAGAGAAAATACCTTCAAAAATTCATATCTGCTGTGAGTTGCTGAGGAGTTGGTTATTCCGCAGACTACTTGATGCTGCAGCAGTAGGTCAAGGTTACCACCGAAATAACAATAGGTAAACCAGATTTCATATAAATCGAACATATTATGGAAGTTAGTGAAATCCCTTCGTCAACTAGGAAATGGGCTGATGGTCTTCAAACGGATGAACAGATCTACATAAATTATAGCTAAGAACAATTCCGGTCAAGTCAGCTTAAACAAAAAAACAAACGGAACAAAATCGGTCCATCCGATTGGGAGCTAAGATGTCAGAGACAGATGGACAGACACACAGATCCACACGTCAAACTTATAACATCCCGGTTTTTGTAAGTAAAATACAAAACATTCATACATACATCCCGCAGTTGTTATTTACCCCAGATTACCGGTATTATACGAGGGCTGTTCCAAAAATTGTTAGCCACAGAGTAAATATTACTTCTTTTTTCCTGAAACTATTTTAAATGTAAATCTCCTTTCAATACAAACCTCCTTGGTGAAAATCATTGGCTGGCTATAAACGGTTATTTTTTTAAATATTTTTAAAAATTATCTGTCGGTCTTCTTTGTTTGCAACAATGGACGTCTCGCGGGAAGCTTTTCGTGCTATGATTTTTAATGATTATAAACGCGGGTTATCCTTTAAGAAATCCCACGAAAATTTACAAGCTGCCTTTGGGGAGTCTACTCCTGGGTTAGCAACATTCACTTATTGGCTTCGTGAATTTAAACGTGGTCGAGAGTACCTAAAGGATGACCCCCGACCCGGCCGACCAACAACTGCACTATCTCATGAAAACGTCATCAGGGTGGAGTGGCTATTGCGGGAAAATAGAAATATTACACATAGGGAGATTCAGGATGAATTGAAGATTGGATCACGGGCAGTTTCCACTATCCTAGATGAACACCTTAAAGTCAGGAAGGTTGCTTCGCGGTGGATACCTCATTCTCTCACAGAAGAGCAAAAATACCGTCGTGTTGACTGGTGCAAATTTATGCTGAAAAAGTTCGAAGGAGGAACTTCACAAAACGTATCCTACATCATGACAACTGATGAATCTTGGCTCTATAGCTATGACCCTCTTACAAAGTAGCAATCTACGCAATGGGTGTTTGAAGAGGACCAGTTGCCCACAAAACTTGTTCGCGGTCGTAGCGTTAATAAAAAAATGATTGCCTTTTTTTTCGACGTAGTGAACCAGTAGCAGTAATCCCGCTAGAAAACCGTAGAACAGTTACTAGTGAATGGTATTCCGAAGTTTGTCTACCTCAGGCTTTTGGGGAGTTGAGTAGTGAGCGCCCAAGGAGCAGCGTCCGTGGCATTCTTTTTCACCAAGATAACGCGCCCGCTCACACAGCTGCTAGAACCATCGACTATTTTTCAACTTCGGGGGTACAAATGTTACCCCATCCTCCGTACAGCCCAGATTTAGCTCCGAGCGATTTTTTTTTATTTCCCACAGTAAAAAAAATGCTTCGGGGACGAAAATTTAACACCGCAAACGACGCCGTCGAAGAATTTCGTCGGTTATTTTTCGACCTCCAGCAAGATGCGTTTTTTAAAAGTTTTGAGGACTGGTTTACTCGAATGCATAAGTGCATAGGGGTTGGAGGGGAATATTTTGAAAAACTGTATATAAACTTTTTTGATATTCTAACTATTATCCATTTCACTAAAAACTTTTGGAACAGCCCTCGTAGGTATTTCAAAAATTGAGTTTTTTGCACTACGTCACAATATGTCCTGCCCGATCTATTCTTATTTTGGTCGGATTGTATTTATCTATTTATAACTGACAGCAGTCATGCTCTATTTGCCCGGAATAATATTTGATTTAATTATCATAAAAAAATCATGTTAGTAGATAAATAAAACTTTTTTATAAATGATACAAACGCAATGAAAATAATAGTTTAATAAAACATTATAGAATGTTACCTACTTACATAGAGATACCTACCTACTTATTTCACATGTACTTACCTAATAATTGTATAAAAGGAATAAAGCACCAGAAGAAAAACGGCCAAAACCAATAAATATCTATAGAAAAAGTATAATTTTCCATAACTACATCATTATTGCAACATTAAATCATTGCATAACAATTAAAAAGGTTTTTTTTTTCTCTCAAAAATCTAACAAAAATAGTGACGTCATAATGGTTAAGCTATGGATGGCTATTCCATTGAATAAACTTGGTGACTATGATAATACATAAATGAATTGTCGGCCATAAATCAAATGAGCAGCCGATAGTGAGTCATTACTATTGTGCGCGTACCACTTGCCCACCTTCATTCCCACGGCCTCCACACACAATCACACAATCACACAATCATTGCAAATTGCAACGCGGTTCACACTTTACATTCAAGTCAAAAGCAAAACAACACTGGTTAGCGCCATCTACACTCCGTTATCAGTAATACTCTGTCTGCTACCTTTTCACGCCTAAATACTCAACCGATCGTCATGAAATTTTGCACACACGTTATCAGGGATACAGGAAAGGACATAGGGTATACCTTTCATCCAGAAAAAAAAAACTGTTCCTGAGAGATCATCTAAAATCACCGAAATAATACAATATTAACGCCTGGCCAAAGGGTCGAGCGTTATATTGCTTATATATATATATTTTATTTTTCAGAAGAGACTATACGACGTATCCCCAACGAGTTATAAAGTTATTTTTATTTTTATACTTACAACAGTAGGTAGTACCTAACACCTCTTGTCAAAATTTACATAAGTATAAGAATTATTTACACAACTGAAACATAACCTAGTTTGCACAGGTTTATATTGCATAAAAATAACCATTCGAAGAAATAAGAGAAACATGGTTTTCCCAAGATTCCTATTATAAGTAGGAGAAATTAAGAAGAGGAGAGAAAAATGGAACCTTCTTTCAGCTATGGAACCTTTCTTTCAGTTGTAATGCTAACCTAATCAACCTTTTGAATTCGTAATATAAAATAGGTAGATAAAAATCCTCTCTGTACAAATGAGCTATATTATGAGTCAAATTTACAATTAGCCGCTTGAAGATGTAATTTTTTTCAATACACAAACCTTGAAATGGCGCCATCTGTAGCAGTGTGGACACAATTTCATGTCAATGCGTGCACGAGTTTACCTTATCTGGCGGTAGATGGCATTGAAACCATTTCGATCTACTAACTAAACCGATAACTAATTTTAATTTTTTTTTTTTAAACTTTTTGTTTGGGTCCTTAGGAATATTTTTAATTAAATTTGATCCAAATAACCACGTGGCCACAGCGATAAATAAATTGCAGGTCCCCCATCATCTTCATATTCCTAAACATTTGATTTACTTATAGATCTCTATAGATTATGCTGTAATAGTCAAAAGTACAGAAAACAGATCATGTCAAACCTTGTAAAAAAAGGATTCACCATTACAAAAATATCTTTTATTTTTAAGAAACCAAATTAATATTACATATTCATCGACATTCTTATATCTACTTATAATATATTATAATATTTAAAAAAGTAGGTTCACAATCACATACTCTGCAAAATGCATCGAGGAATCGAGAATTTATAGGTAGAGGTACACTAATATAAAGAAACTGAAGTCTGATTTTAGTTATATTGTATATTATTTTTTGTACTTCTGTAGGCTTTTGTTCAAAAATAAAATAATTAAATTCTCGATCCAAATGATTATTTCATCAAAGGATGAGCTGATGCAATAAATACAAGTATAGAGTGGTTGATGAAGCAAAATTAGCTAAGTACATTATGTACAATTGTTGATATCGTTTGTGTTTCTGTTGTAAATGTATAGTATATATAGTATTCTAAAATTGTCCCTTGTCGCAAAAGAAGTTTATTTTATTCTTAGAAATATTTTCATTTTGAGTACTTTATGACCCACGAGGCCCGCCATTTTGAGCTGTGCATCTATTTTTACATTCGGCCAGCTCACAGTGTGTAATATCACTGGTTCATCAAAGTAAAAATATTTCATATCTAGCTAACCTTCTCCATTGGCCGCCTGTGGCTCGACCGGAGCGTTGGGCGCGCGCAAGTGCACCGTGCGCATGTGCAGCTTCGCCGAGTTGGACTGAGTGAACGACTTGCCGCAGTAGTCGCACGAGTACGGCCTCGCTCCCGTGTGCACTCGGCAGTGCCTATTCAGCGCCGGCTTCTGCGTGAAGCGCTTGCCGCACACCGCGCACACGTACGGCCTTTCGCCCGTGTGAGTACGCGTGTGGATGCGCAGCTGGTTTGCGTCTGCGAAGCGCTTCTCGCACGCCGCGCACGCGTATGGCCTTTCACCCGTGTGCGTGCGCTGATGATATTTAAGCGCTGCAGCGGACGCGCAGCGCTTGCCGCACGTCTCGCACACAACTTTCGCGTCGTATTTGAGGCCGAGGTGCGCGCGACGCACGTGCGCTGCCAACTTAGCGCCACACCTCGGCCCTTCGAACTCCGCGTTGCACACTTCGCAACGGGCGGGCGGCACCGAGACGGGCTCGAGTGCGGCCTCAACCGCGTTCGATGACGTCATCGCTCGCGCGTGACGACGTAAATGTGCGCGCACCCCCTCCACCCCGTAACCCTCCTCGCAAACCGGGCACTCTACGCTACGCGCGTTTTCCTCCGCGTGCCTACGAGAAGTGAGCACGTGACGCGTCCACGCGTCGCGGCTGCGAAATGTCACCTCGCATGCCTCGCAACGTTTCGCTTCCGAATCACGTTCACTGTTTGCGTGATTCGCGCACACGCGATGCGCCCTACTAACGTGCATGGCGAGACCTCGCCTTCTATGAAAACTATCACCACACTCGACACATACGTGTTCAGTCGCGTGACGCTTGCGCACATGAGACAAGTACGACGTGGGTTTGCGAAATTTGAGTCCGCACGGGCGACAGTCGTACACGTGCCCGCCGTGCCACTTCTCGTGCTCGCGGGCCTGGTTAGCCGTTTGAGCGACGTTGCCGCACCGCGTGCAGTGGTACCGGCGTCTGTGCGCGTTGTCCGCGTGTATGCGCATTTGTCGCGCGGTCGGGTACCGCATGCGGCACACGCGACACTCGTGCTCGCCGCTTGAGGCGTCGTGGCGCGCGCGGTGGTTGCGGTGAGTGCGCGCGTCGTGGAATCCGCGGAAACACGAGTCGCACTTGTAAGGCGAGTGCATGTAGTTGTGCGACGCGGCGCGCGCTCTCAACGCTTCCATTTGCTGCTCTAAACTCAGCAGTTCCTCGCGAGTGTACTCGAAAGAGCGAACGCCCCGCCCGGCGGCCCGCGACATCCGCGCCAGAGGCACGTCCGATTCCGAATCCGAGTCGGATGGGTTTGGTCCGGAATCCGGTTCGTGTTTGATGTCGCACTCCTCTTTAAAGGTCGCGTCCGCGTCTACTCCCACCCGCAACAGGTAAGGGGTGGTGAACGTCAGTACGTCTTTCTGTCTCCTCCTTTTTATTATGTCTAATGTCAACTGAAACAATACATAATACATTCGTCATAAGAGATGTGCAAGTTCAAACCATAAGTCATAAAGAGAGTCCTAAAATATACAAAAAATTACAGACACTAGGCAGTCCATCGTCGATGGTAATCTTCCTCTTAGGTTTCAAAGTGCAAGCGAGCAACAGTATTGAATCCTACTATACTATAGGCACATAGACTTTTTTTTTAGACCAGCATATTATAATGTATCCTGGTCTAGTCAATTTGCTCTGATAGATATCCATTATCCACCTTAAATTGCACTTAATCCATACTAATATTATAAATGTAACTTAAAGTAAAGTTAATAAAGTAACTCAAGCGATCATCATGAAATTTTGCATACACATTGTCAGGGATACAGAAAAGAACATAGAGTACATTTCAACCGGAAAAAGGTATTGTTCCCGAGGGGCAAAAGTATATAAATTGAAATAAAAATTATTTCTCATACTTTTACTATTTCTTATTTTTCACAGGCAGCTAGTATTAGATAAATTACTTAAAATGTTATGTTATTAAATATCTAAAGGAGACACTCAGTACATTTGGAGTGGGTTGACAGATGAATATCAACTTTGTATAATGTGAGCAAAAGTAAATTAATAATTTTATATAGAATCTGTTACTTAATCGACAGAAACAAACACAGTGGGATTATAACTAAAGAATGTCTAAGAATAATTTTACTAACAAATTTGGAAGTTGTAAATTAATAGTAAAGTTAAAATTATTTTATTGTAATATTATTATTCAAAATTGACTTATTTTTTAAAATTAAGTAACTACCAATAATTAAGCCAGTAGCCAATAGCCATTAATAATAAAGAGACAGTAGTTTTGAACAAAGTATTAAGGTATACTTCTAGTTTTTTACTCATACTGGGTCTATTATATGCAAACGGGATAGAGCGCTCTGCAAGTCTGATATTACATCTCATTCAGGGCGCTCTGACAGGAGCACAACACAACAAGCTTGGACACATTCATTGATTTAGTCTTCACCTGGGTCTTGAGTGCAGTCAGAGTACAATAATTACCTGATTATTGTCTATTAGCTGCGTAAGCACCCGTTCTGCTGCAGCAGTGGTGACGGCGAGCCGGTGGCATCTCTTCAGTTGGCCGTAGCACAAATAACATACCGTCACCGGTCGTTCACCACTCACCAACTGCAAGTTACACAATTACTTACTTTAGTTGTATAATTTGCACAGGCCTAATATCCGCGAAAGGCGTCGGGCCTGAGTTATCTCACCTGTACATTTGTCAGTTTCTCGTATAGCTGTTGATATTTGGTGTTGACTATTTTGTACATGGTCACGTTATGTGCCAAACACATCCTGCATAATGATAAATCGCACATTTTCACTTCGACCATTTATACCTGTTTATGTAAACTTTAGCAAACAACTCATTTGTCTCTATGTATAAAAAAAACAGTTTGTATAGCGCTTCTTATTGTAGAATTGTTATATTATATCACGCACATTATTATTTATTATTGAGGCTTTCCCGTCAAACATTTGTTTTTGTTTTGATTTGTTTGTTTCCTCAGTAAAAACATAGAACAACAAACATTGACACTTGCCATGCCACAGTTCAGGTTAGTTGTCAACCCATAGACAATAATATTATTATATGCTTTATACCTATACCACAGCATACTTATTTCATTAATATTGAAGAACTTCAATTGATTAAAAAGTTGGTTCGATTCCCACCCGCCAGGGTCAACTTTGGAATCCCTTATCTTTAATGATTAATCCTATTACAAAGACAAACCTATAGTCGGCAGAGAACATGCAGCCAAAGACTATATAAGTATATTTGGGAGTATAGACACGGCGTAGCTCACAAAAAATGGTAGTAGTAAAATTCGTCCACTCGAGACGAAGTGGACGAATTCGCACTTAGTCGCTCGCTAGCGCTGAAGCCGTTTGGTTGCTGTTTATTTGTGTTAAAAATTGACAAAATGCCATCGTATTGTGTGAAATTATGTAAAAATAGACCTCAAAAAGGACAAAAAGAAAAAGTAATTACGTATCATACGTGAATATTTCATATAAATAGACTAAATTACAATATTTTTAACAAAATATTTAATTATTTAGCTAAACCTTTGCATATTTCAAAAGGAAGCATTTGAACCTTATAGCTGTCTCATTCTTACTTATTGCGTAGTATAGATCGTCCTTTTGTAGAAAGAGACACATATAGGTTTCAAATACACTTATCATTTCAATATGGTTGACGGTCGATCCAGGGCCGCACTTTATATTTTTAAATAAAAATAAAATTTTGTACATTTATATGCTTGTATTTGAAAAAGTTTAATAAGCTGATTTTATTTGAGGGACAATAAGAGATCATAATAGTATGTATATGATTAAATAAAAAATAATAAGTTTTGAAGTAACTATAATTAAACATATGCTTATTTTTCACTAATTTGTTAAGAACACTGTTAAGTTTCTTAACAGCTGTAATCGAGACCGCTAATTATTATTATTAAATATTCGTTTAATCATGTTGTGTCATTTCTATATCAAACATCCAATTAAATTATATTACTTAGGTATTTTTAAATTACACGCTTCCAAATACGGCCCTGTGACACGAAACACGTGTTTTATTACACCAGATGTACCATCGGCTAGCGGTTTGTTTTTTGTAAACTAGTCAATATCGTTGTGCAGTATACATTGATGCGTTAGTACAGAAGACTTTTAACTTGTTTCTTTTTACAAAAGCAATATTCATTTGGAATTGCGTGTCAATCTCTTAGTAAGTTTGTAAGTATGATTTTAATACTACCACAGATTTCGGGGCTTTTTGCTTGCTACGCCGGATCTATAGTTTATATCAATGCATGCAGCACCTTGTAACCCAGATCGTTACCACCGACTAGGGTTCAGCAGGCAGAGGCACGAGACTATGGGCTCCTTTGCTGGAGAGAAGAAAGACCGGCTGTCTGACAGTAAATTACGAATCGCGTATGCGTTTATAACGCTGTTACGCTGCGCATAAGAGACGTCGTCTGTTATCACAGCCGTGTTACTACAAATGCGTGTGCTATTCGGAATTCGGAGGGCCATGATTCTTATTTTGGGTGACTCGTAGAAATATTGATTGATTGCAAAATGGTGGTGCAAATGACCAATGTCCTAATACTACCGATGATTTAGCGAGGTGCGCACTATCTGTTCCGAACAAACGACGAAGACTGCACGCTTCATGCGTCGTTTATTTCGTTCGTGGCTGAGTAGTCGTTGTTGCCGATGTTCCCGTTTAGAGACGCGATGATGCGCTTTTGCGCATCATCGCGCTTTTGAAGTGAAACTTCTTTACGCACGCTTGACTTGGGGAGTAAGCTGGCGAACGCGTGACGTAAGCGTTACGAAAAGTGTGATCGGGCAAGGCGAACGGAAGTTATGTGGGGGATATAAGCAAGAGACAGCAGTGCGCGCGCACATTTTCTTTCTCTCTTCCTCTCATAGCCAAATACGTTCTTATTTAATTGTGATATTAAATTTAAATATTTGTAGAAAATTAATATATGTATATGTGTATACATGTATATATTGTACACACATATATATATATACATACAGATGGAGCGAAAGAAGTTTCACTTCAGTCGTGTGGTCATAAGCACACTCGTTTTTTTTTTTTTTTTTTTTAAACAAATTAGTGTGCTCAAGGCGGGTTCAAAAAGCTGCTTGAATATTGAATATCTTGCATAGAATAATAGAATATGACCTCACTTCTATTTTGATGGTTGGCATTTGTATTGCGACATAGAGGTGAAGTTGCAAGACGAACGCGAAATCAATCAATGATCAATCAAGAAAGAAAGTTACAGGTACGAAGACGACACCTTAGACACCTAGTTCTAGTTTAATTGAGTGGCTCGACGGGCAGCTTCCGGGATTTTGGACTTCAGGGAGTACGGTTGCAAAGCTAAAATTTAATGAAATGAAGCAAGACAGACAGATTAACAAAAACGAGAACCGTCAAGGAAAGTTCAAAAGCATTTAGCCGATGATACTGCAATCGTCCTCGTTGGTCTGTCTGTCTGTCTGTCTGTCTGTCTGTCTGTCTGTCTGTCTGTCTGTCTGTCTGTCTGTCTGTCTGTCTGTCTGTCTGTCTGTCTGTCTGTCTGTCTGTCTGTCTGTCTGTCTGTCTGTCTGTCTGTCTGTCTGTCTGTCTGTCTGTCTGTCTGTCTGTCTGTCTGTCTGTCTGTCTGTCTGTCTGTCTGTCTGTCTGTCTGTCTGTCTGTCTGTCTGTCTGTCTGTCTGTCTGTCTGTCTGTCTGTCTGTCTGTCTGTCTGTCTGTCTGTCTGTCTGTCTGTCTGTCTGTCTGTCTGTCTGTCTGTCTGTCTGTCTGTCTGTCTGTCTGTCTGTCTGTCTGTCTGTCTGTCTGTCTGTCTGTCTGTCTGTCTGTCTGTCTGTCTGTCTGTCTGTCTGTCTGTCTGTCTGTCTGTCTGTCTGTCTGTCTGTCTGTCTGTCTGTCTGTCTGTCTGTCTGTCTGTCTGTCTGTCTGTCTGTCTGTCTGTCTGTCTGTCTGTCTGTCTGTCTGTCTGTCTGTCTGTCTGTCTGTCTGTCTGTCTGTCTGTCTGTCTGTCTGTCTGTCTGTCTGTCTGTCTGTCTGTCTGTCTGTCTGTCTGTCTGTCTGTCTGTCTGTCTGTCTGTCTGTCTGTCTGTCTGTCTGTCTGTCTGTCTGTCTGTCTGTCTGTCTGTCTGTCTGTCTGTCTGTCTGTCTGTCTGTCTGTCTGTCTGTCTGTCTGTCTGTCTGTCTGTCTGTCTGTCTGTCTGTCTGTCTGTCTGTCTGTCTGTCTGTCTGTCTGTCTGTCTGTCTGTCTGTCTGTCTGTCTGTCTGTCTGTCTGTCTGTCTGTCTGTCTGTCTGTCTGTCTGTCTGTCTGTCTGTCTGTCTGTCTGTCTGTCTGTCTGTCTGTCTGTCTGTCTGTCTGTCTGTCTGTCTGTCTGTCTGTCTGTCTGTCTGTCTGTCTGTCTGTCTGTCTGTCTGTCTGTCTGTCTGTCTGTCTGTCTGTCTGTCTGTCTGTCTGTCTGTCTGTCTGTCTGTCTGTCTGTCTGTCTGTCTGTCTGTCTGTCTGTCTGTCTGTCTGTCTGTCTGTCTGTCTGTCTGTCTGTCTGTCTGTCTGTCTGTCTGTCTGTCTGTCTGTCTGTCTGTCTGTCTGTCTGTCTGTCTGTCTGTCTGTCTGTCTGTCTGTCTGTCTGTCTGTCTGTCTGTCTGTCTGTCTGTCTGTCTGTCTGTCTGTCTGTCTGTCTGTCTGTCTGTCTGTCTGTCTGTCTGTCTGTCTGTCTGTCTGTCTGTCTGTCTGTCTGTCTGTCTGTCTGTCTGTCTGTCTGTCTGTCTGTCTGTCTGTCTGTCTGTCTGTCTGTCTGTCTGTCTGTCTGTCTGTCTGTCTGTCTGTCTGTCTGTCTGTCTGTCTGTCTGTCTGTCTGTCTGTCTGTCTGTCTGTCTGTCTGTCTGTCTGTCTGTCTGTCTGTCTGTCTGTCTGTCTGTCTGTCTGTCTGTCTGTCTGTCTGTCTGTCTGTCTGTCTGTCTGTCTGTCTGTCTGTCTGTCTGTCTGTCTGTCTGTCTGTCTGTCTGTCTGTCTGTCTGTCTGTCTGTCTGTCTGTCTGTCTGTCTGTCTGTCTGTCTGTCTGTCTGTCTGTCTGTCTGTCTGTCTGTCTGTCTGTCTGTCTGTCTGTCTGTCTGTCTGTCTGTCTGTCTGTCTGTCTGTCTGTCTGTCTGTCTGTCTGTCTGTCTGTCTGTCTGTCTGTCTGTCTGTCTGTCTGTCTGTCTGTCTGTCTGTCTGTCTGTCTGTCTGTCTGTCTGTCTGTCTGTCTGTCTGTCTGTCTGTCTGTCTGTCTGTCTGTCTGTGTCTGTGGTTAGGTTAGGTTAGGTTAGGTTAGGTTAGGTTAGGTTTGGAGGTCGATGGGAGATTACTCCCGGCGCGCAGCCTCCGCCCGCCTCTGCAGGCGGACAAAAAGCGGGAGGATCGTGTATCGGTCCCCCAGTCCCAGCAAACAACAGGCTCCACCCTCGCCCCCCCGGCTAATCTGCCAAAGCAAGCGAGGGCGAAGAAACAAAAGGAATTGCAGGCCCCAAAGGCCTCGGAGCCGACACCTGGCTCATCAACTGGGCACGTAGAAAAGACGGCAGAAAGCTGGACGGAGGTAGTGAAACGGAAGAAGCGCGTTTCAACTCCGGCAGCCAAATCTGCCGTCGGAACTACCCCAAAGGTGCCTAGGCTCCCGAAGGAGCCGAAATCGCTGGCCGTTGTGGTGGCCCTTAAGCCAGAGGCGATAGAAAAGGGTGCCACATATAATAAGGCAATTGCCCAAACGAAGGCCTCAGTCTCCCTGGAGGCCCTTGGTATTGGACCAGCGAAGTTCCGGACGGGAGTAACGGGGGCTCGAATCCTTGAGCTCCCTAAAGAGACAACGTCCGTGCAAGCGGACAAATTGGCGGAGCAGATCAGTGCCGCACTGGGTGACATGGCGAAAGTGACCCGCCCCACCAAATCGGTCGACATTCGAGTCAATGGACTCGACGACTCGGTGTCGGCCGACGAGCTTAGAGAAGCTCTGGCCCTGTGTACAGGCTGCGCCCCTGAGCTTTTTAGGGTGGGCAAAGTCCACCCTGGACTTAGGGGCATGGGGTCGGCCTTCGCCTCCTGCCCCATAGAAGCAGCCAAGAAGTTGGCAGCGGTCGGTCGGCTGACGGTCGGGTGGAGCTCAGCCTCCGTCCACCTTATTGAGCAACGGCCGATGCGCTGCTATAAGTGCATGGGGCTGGGTCACCCAGTGGCTCTATGCCCATCCGCCAAAGACCGCAGCGGTCTCTGCTACCGCTGCGGATCGGAGGGGCACACCGCCAACGCGTGTGAAGCGGAATATAAATGTGCCGTCTGCACGGACGCTGGTCTCACAGCCAAACACCGCATGGGGGGCCTAAACTGCTCCCCGCCTGCGAAAAGGGGCCGTCCCATAGCGGTCCATAAGATCGGCAGAACAGGGGTCACCCCTACTGTAAGAGAGGAGCCTATGGAAACTGCCAATGTTCAATAGGCCCACTGCTAAGTTCCTCCAGGTTAATATCAACCACTCCGCTGGGGCACAGGATCTACTGTGTCAGTCCATGGCGGAGTGGGAGATACACCTGGCGGTGGTAGCGGAGCCATATACGGTCCCCCATAATGCCAATTGGCTAGGGGACCTGGACGGCTCCGCTGCTATAGCAGTGAGGCCTGGTGGTGAGGCTCCTCCCCTTTCCCTCAGGGAGAGAGGTGCGGGTTTCGTGGCAGCAAATTGGGGAAGAATGGTGGTCGTGTCGACCTACTTCTCCCCAAACCGCAGTCGGGCGGACTTCGAGTTCTTCCTGGCTGCGGTGGAGGGGGTGGTGAGGCGTGCGGCCCCACTCCCAGTTTTGGTGGCGGGAGACCTCAACGCCAAGTCCTCGGCGTGGGGGTCCCCCCGTACGGACGTGAGGGGGGGTATTCTGGAGTCCTGGGCGCTGGGCCTGGGGCTCCAGGTACTCAACCGCGGTACCTCTCCCACGTGCGTACGGTGGCAAGGTACGTCCATTGTGGACGTATCCTTTGCCACTGCCGCCCTTGCTGCCCAAACCCGTAGCTGGCGGGTCGAGGAAGATGTGGAGACCCTGTCGGACCACCTGTATGTCCGATATGAGGTCTCCACGCTGGCCCCCAGCGCGCCACAGCGTCGGGATTCTTCGGCGGGTGCTGCCTTCCCCAGGTGGGCACTCGCCAAGCTCCGCCCTGATGTGGCGGAGGAGGCTGCGATGGTGAGGGAGTGGTCGTCTCTCCCCCCTCACCTCGCAGGTGATCCCGACGGCATGGCAGACCATTTTGCGGACGACTTGCGGGCCGTCTGCAATGCTGCCATGCCGCTGTGGCGCCCTCCCCCTAAGTGGAAGAAGGTGTACTGGTGGGCGCAAGAAATTGCAACCTTGCGCACCACATGTCTGGCGGCCAGGCGCGCCCTACTTCGATGCCGGAGAAGGCGTACCAGGAGGACGCCTGACGAAGAGGTCCTCCTTCGTCAGGCGTACAGGGAGGCTCACAAGGCCCTGCAGAAGGGAATCTGCAGGGCCAAAGAAGAGGCTCATGAGCGCTTCCTGGCCCTCCTGGACGCCGACCCCTGGGGCCGTCCGTATAGAGTTGTGAGGGGGAAATTTGCATCGAGCTCCCCCTCGACAGCTAATCTTGGCCCGGAGTTGCTGGAAAAGGTCATGGGGTCCCTGTTCCCGACCCCTGGCCGATTCGAGCCCCCCCGCATGGAGCCTCCGGAACCACTTCCGGAGCTCGAGGTGGAGGGTCCTCCCGTCTCAGATGTGGAGTTTGAGGCGGTGAGGGAGCGACTCCGGGGCAAGAAGACGGCCCCGGGACCAGACGGAGTCCCGGCCAAGGCCCTAGCAATCGCGCTAGGGCCTTTAGAGGAGAGATTCCGGGCGGTCATGGACGCATGCATCGCCCGGAAAAAGTTCCCGGCGAGGTGGAAGGTGGGGCGACTCTGCCTTCTCCGCAAGGAGGGCCGCCCTGCCGACTCGCCGGCGGGGTACCGACCGGTGGTCCTGCTCGACGATTCCGGCAAAGCCATGGAAAGGATTATGGCTCGTCGGATCGTCGAGCATCTGGAAACGGAGGGGCCGAACCTGGATGATCACCAGTTCGGCTTCCGCACCGGTCGGTCCACGGTCGACGCGGTGAGCCTCCTCAAGCGGTGGACTGAGGAGGCCACGGGCAGAGGGGAGGCTGTTGTTGCGGTGTCGCTCGACATCCGCAACGCCTTCAACAGCCTCCCCCACGAATGTATCAGGGCGGCACTCCGGTTCCACCGAGTGCCGTCCTACCTCTGCGCCCTCGTCAACGACTACCTCTCTGAACGGGTAGTGCTGTACGAGGGCGCAGACGGGAGAGTCATGCGCCGGCCAGTGGCGGTCGGCGTACCGCAGGGGGCCGTTCTTGGCCCCCTGCTTTGGAATATGGGTTATAATTGGGTCCTGCGAGGCAATCTCCTACCAAAAATGGAGATTGTCTGCTTTGCCGACGACACTCTTGTCGCGGCAAGAGCAAAGACGTGGGAGAAGGCAGAACGGCTTGCGTCGGTCGGCACCTCGTTGGTCGTCCGGCGCATCCGTCTGCTGGGATTGGAGGTGGCCCTAGACAAAACTAGGGCCATGGGTTTCCATCCCCCACGCCGCAGGATCCCGCCGGGGCTCCGCGTCCGAGTGGAGGGGGTCCGGATTCCGGTCGAGATGCATTTCAAGTATCTCGGCCTAACTCTGGACCCCCGCTGGAACTTTGAGGAGCACTTCAAGCTCCTCGTTCCACGGCTTATTAAGACCGCAGCCGCACTCGGACGGCTCCTCCCTAACCAGGGAGGACCCAATTCGGCGTGCCGTCGGCTTTACCATGGTGTGGTAAGGTCGATGGCACTCTACGGAGCCCCGGTCTGGGCGGAGTGCCTCACTCCCCGCACCCGGGCCCTCTTACGGAGGCCACAGAGGGTCATGGCGACCCGGGCCGTGCGGGCCTATCGCACGGTCAGCCACGGGGCTGCCTGCGTGCTAGCGGGTATGCTTCCGTGGGATGTCGATGCCCTGGTTCTGTCCCAGGTGCATCGGCATCGGGTCGCCGCCAGGGCCCTCGGAGAAAGACCCGTTGCCGAGGACGTGCAACGGGTCCGTGCAGAGGCCCATGAGAGGGCCATCGATGATTGGAGTGAGGCACTAATCAATCCCACCGCCGGTCACCGGACGATCATAGCGATTCGTCCGGTGTTGGAGGACTGGGTGAGGCGCCAAAAAGGCTGCCTCACCTTCCACATGGTGCAGATGATGACCGGACACGGGTGCTTCGGTCATTATCTGCACCGCATAAAAAGGGAGGAGTCGCCGCGGTGCCACCACTGCGGCGACCCCGACGATACGGCCGAGCACACACTCCAGGTGTGCCCGGCCTGGAGTCCCCAGCGTCACGAGCTAGAAGTGGCGCTGGGTGGAGTGGACGTCACACTGCCAAACATGGTCGCAGCCATGCTTGGCAGTGTGGCCAACTGGAAAGCAGTTGCCGCCTTCTGCGGATATGTAATGTCGCAGAAGGAGGCAGCTGAGAGGGAGCGAGAGGAAGAGGCCGGTCTCGCTTCCCTCAGACGTAGGCGGCGGGGCAGGAGAAGGCGGGCATACCAAGCCCGTCTTTGAATGTCCCAGGGGACCTGCACACATAGCTGGCCAGCTATGTGTGCCTGCACTAGGTCCCACCGTCTGGGGATTGCCTGGGTGTCTCCGGGCAATCCTCCGTTGGCGTTAGCCTAGCCGGTCGGCTAGGCTGCCCTGGAGTGGATCGGAGTTTGGTGCCTCGGCAGAACCCGGTTCACTCCGTTCACAGGGCAAGGAGGCACCGGGGAGTTTTAGTGGGTATTCCCAGTGCCGCTATGATCAGGTGCTGGGCGACCCCCACATATCCCTACCGTCTAGCCAGCGGTAGGGAATCTGTAAGCGGATTACTCCTCGTCAAAAAAAAAAAAAAAAAAAAAAAAAAAAGGTTAGGTTAGGTTAGGTTAGGTTAGGTTAGGTTAGGTTAGGTTAGGTTAGGTTAGGTTAGGTTAGGTTAGGTTAGGTTAGGTTAGGTTAGGTTCTCCGTGTGCGGTTCCAGATCCGCCATCGGACGCGTCCCCAGGTTGCGGATAGGGGAACGCCCCCCAGATATGGGGGGTACCGGTTTCGGCCGGCGCGGACAAAAACTGGCATGTGGCTGCCTGCTCTTTCTTAAGGGCGGGCATTGCACGGTCACATGAACCCGTAGCCTCACTCAGTGGGGTCGGGGGTCCGGCGCACTGAGCGTTGGACCGCGAGGAAGAAAACCTCTCTAAAAAATTACTCTCGGAGGGTGAAGCCATGGCTTCTTTTTCAAGAAGCCTACGGCTGTCACCAGTGGACCCTTCGTGGTCGTGGGTTGGCCAGCTGAGCTGGCGGTCCGGCTCGCCCGGACATTGTGGTGGTGCGCTCACCAGCGCCTTTCGGAGGGGCCCAGAGATGGGCCAGCGGAGCTTCGGCTCGTGGGTGCGGACCTTGTAGGTCCGAGGGCGCGGCGTGTGGCTTTGGCCACCGTCGGGCAAACCGTAACCCCGCTCTCGCGGGGCCGGGGGTCTGGCGCACTGAGCGTCGGGCCGCGTGGAAGAAAACCACTATAAAAAATTACCCTGAAGCCTAAGGTATAGCGTGCCGATGGGCTGCATGGCTGGGGGGGACCCGGTCCCAAGCGCTCCTGCGGCCTGTTGGGAAAGGGCCGCAGGTACGCTTCCCAAACGTCAATGGATTATGTCAAATAAGGAGATGGATATGTACTGCGATCCCGCTTACGCCGGGCGCTCGGGGGTAGCTCGGCCCCTGGGTGTTAAATCGGTAACGAGCGGCAAATGCGACCCGCCTTGCCAGCGGCGTCGTCCGGTGTCCGGGCCGGTCGATGGTAAATTGGTTACCGGAACCTGCGAATGTGGTGCAGCTAGTCACCCCTGCGTCTGGTGCGAGGCCAGACAGCAGGAGCTAGTGGGCCCACGAGTGCGCACACGTGCGCAGACTAAGGTCGGGTCGACGCGCGACCCCACTGATGGTGGGAGCGGCAGGGTCTCCAGCCCTGTCGTCCTACTTCACGACATTTGTCGTGTGGCGACACCCCAGGTGTCGCCAAGAGACGGAAGCCCTGCAAGCGATGGGGCTGATTCGAACCCCAGCTTGCGAGGGCTGACGGGGATCCGAGAGGAACTCAGCCTCTCGGAGCCCTCGTCAGACTTGGAGACGGTGCTCTCTGCTGAAGGCGACGCCGGCAGCGAGGGCGACAATGAGTCGGACCCTAAGCTAGGGGACCGGCTCCAAAGGAAGAGGGGCAAAGGCCCACCAGTGCCATCCCCGACGGCCTCCTCGGAGTCCTCGGGGGAAGACAAGGGGAGACCCGGCGTTGCCACGGGTCTTCTTCAGAAGCGAGGCCGCGGTCGCCCTCCTACCACTGGAGAGTACGTCGGCCTCGCTGAGGCGAAGGCCCAGGTAGCCAGAGCCCATAAAGAGGAATTAAAGTTACTGGCGGAGCGGGAAATACTCGCCTCGATGTCCGAGGCTAGAGTTACCCGCTCCCGCCTCTCGGAGATGGAGCATGAGGACGACAGCGTTGAGTCGTCCTCGCTCATCTTCGAGAGGCTAATGACTAGTGTGGAGGCCATCCGAAGGGTGGCCGACATATCTAAAAATCTGAAGGGGACCTCCGTGAAGGCGCTCCGCGACCATGTTGACGCGGTAGTCGCCGACGCGAAATGCCTTGCCTCCCTGTCCACCAACGAGGAGACAGCTGCTCTGCGTCGCGAGCTGAAAGAGGCTCGGGCGCAGAACCAGCGGCTCCAGTCGGGGTTGGACGAGCTCCGGAGGGAGTTTGCGGAGTTTCGCAAAAGTGCCGCTGCCCCCGCTGCAGTGACACTTGAGCATATGGCGGCATTAGAGACGTCCATTATGGACAGGGTTCACGCTCGCCTCAGCGCGCGGCTCGAAAACTTGGAGCCGCGCCTAAACCCGGAGCCGAGGGTGAGCCCTCCATTGGCCGCTCGGAAGATACCCCCTCCGAAGTCGGCCCCAAGGAAAGTGCCACCCCTTCCTCCCACCGCACCGCCCAAAGCCTCCACCAGCGGCCAAAAGGCGACGGCGAAGGAAGGGAAAGGGAAGAAAACTTCCAAGGGAAAGAAGAAGGCTGCCAAACCTCCGGCTCGACCGGAACCGCGCCCTCTTCCCCCCGCCCCCATCTCCATGGATCGGCAATGGAGCACGGTGGCCAAAGGGGGGAAACATAAGGAGACCCGGCCAACCCCGGCCACGACGAGGCGGGCTCAACAGCCCACCCCCAGCGTTCGGAAGACACCGAGGCCTCCGAAGACTGCGGCCGTGGTCCTCACCCTGCAGCCAGAGGCTGCTGAAAGGGGAGTGACCTACGCCCAAATAGTCGCGGAGGCTAAGGCCAAAGTCAGCCTTGAGGAGGTGGGCATACCGTTTGTCCGACCGCGCCGGGCTATCACCGGCGCCGTTATTTTTGAGGTCCACGGCACCGACCTGACCGAGAAGGCGGACGCGTTGGCAGCCAAGCTGCGGGAAAGGATGAGTGCGGAACTCGTCCGAGTCTCGAGACCGGTCAAGCTGACCGAGCTTTTGGTGTCGGGGCTCGACGATTCCGTCACTCCCGCAGAAGTGGCAGCGGCCATCGCCAAAGTCGGCGGTTGCGCCGTGGAATCAGTTAAAGTGGGCGCCATACGTTTCCCGCGCTTCGGCATGGGCACGGCCTGGGCGGGCTGTCCTGCGACAGCCGCAAAGAAGGTGCTGGAAGGTAGGCTGCTGGTTGGATGGACGGCAGCGAGGGTTAAAGCCCTGGAACCCCGACAGCTGCGCTGCTTCCGGTGTCTGGAGTCGGGACACGTCAGGGGGCAGTGCACCGCTGCTGTCGATCGCAGCCAGCTGTGCTACCGCTGCGGGCAGGACGGTCATCGCGCAGCCGATTGCCGAGCCGAAGCCCGCTGCTTAATGTGCGCCGAAGCCGGGAAACGGCACAACCACCGCTTGGGAAGCCCAAAGTGTTCGGCTCCCAAGCGGAAATGGACCAGACGAAGGCCAGCGAATCCTGAGGCTCCGTCCCAGGAGATCGCTGACCGCCCACCGAACAGGACAAACGGATCACAAATGGACGTATAATTAATACGTCCATAAAAGTCCTCCAGGCGAATATCAACCACTGCGCTGGAGCTCAGGACTTACTAGTTCAGACTCTGGCGCAGTGGGGGATAGACGTGGCAATCGTCTCGGAGCCGTATCTGGTCGTCAATCGTGACAACTGGATCGGCGACCGGGACGATGCCGTCGCCATTGTTCTGACTCCGAGGGAGGGAGCCCACACCGTCGATCGAACCTTCAAAGGTCGAGGGTTCGTTGCCGCCTTTTGCGGAAACATTGTGTTCGTGGGTGTCTATTTTTCGCCAAACCGTCCGCTCGCGGATTTCGAGCGATTCTTGGCGGAAATAGACATCTTCCTGGGGCGGTGTCGTCCGCAGCAGGTGCTCCTAGCCGGAGACCTGAATGCGAAGTCGACGGTGTGGGGTTCGGCCTTCACAGACGCGAGGGGCGCAGCTCTCGAGGAGTGGCTCTCCAGCAACAACTTGTTAGTGGCGAACCGGGGCACGACAAACACGTGCGTGCGACAACAGGGCGGATCAGTCGTGGACGTAACGTTTGCGTCTCCCGCCCTGGCACGCCGCGTTCGGGGCTGGGTAGTCGAGGAGGGGGTCGAGACGTTGTCGGACCACCGATACATTCGGTTCTCCATCTCCCCCCACTCGACCGACCCGAACAGCCCGAGGCGTGTCCCGTCGGAGATCGGGCCCAGATGGGCATTAAAACAGCTGGAGAGAAACGCCCTCATTGAGGCGTCCCTCGTTGAATCCTGGAATACACGACCGGAGGTGGCCGATGCGGACACAGAGGCGCGGTGGTTTCGTGGGGCAATGACGCACGTCTGCGACGTCGCCATGCCCCGCGTGGGCAAACAGCAGCCTCGTCGTCAGGTGTACTGGTGGTCGCCGGAGCTACAACAGCTCCGGACGACATGTGTGAAAGCACGACGCCGGTACACCCACTCCCGGCGACGCCACAAACCCGCATCGGTCGTGGCCGAGCTTTATGCCGCCTTCCAAGGGGCCAAGAAAGCGCTGAGAGCGGAGATCGGGGCAGCGAAGGAGCGCGCCTGGCAGGAGCTAGTAAACTCTCTCGAGCAGGACCCATGGGGCAGGCCGTACAAGCTTGTGATGAGCAAGCTTCGCCCCTGGGCCCCTCCGTTAACATCCACGATGGAGACGGAGACGCTCGAGAGAGTGGTGGAGAATCTGTTCCCTGCCAGGGCGGAGGGCGACGCTCCTACTGCGCGGCTGCAGATCCCGATGGAGGCTCCCCCCGAGGTGTCAGAGGGTGAACTTGATAGGGCGGTTCTTCGCCTCAGTGCGAAGAACACAGCACCCGGTCCCGATGGCATCCCGGGGAAGGCGCTGGTTTTGGCCCTGAAAGAGGGCGGCCTACTGGAGAGATTTCGTGCGCTACTCACAACCTGTGTGACGGATAGCCACTTTCCCAACGAGTGGAAGGAGGGCAGGCTGGTCCTCATCCGCAAGCCTGGGCGACCGGTGGACTCACCATCGGCCTACCGCCCCATAGTCCTGCTGAGTGAGGCGGGCAAGCTCTTTGAGCGGGTTATCGCTGCTCGCCTCACTCTCCACCTGGAGGAGACTGGGCCGAACTTGGCCGACAACCAGTTCGGCTTCAGGAGGGGCAGGTCCACCGTCGACGCAATCGCGCGGGTGAGGGCTATAGCTGATGAGGCAGTTGGGAAAGGCGGGTGCGTCTTGGCAGTGTCCCTGGACATCTCCAACGCGTTCAACACCCTACCTCATAGGGTCATTCTGGAGGCAATGGGGTACCACGGCTTCCCTTTATATCTGTGCCGACTCGTTGAGGACTACCTCTCGGGTCGGTCAGTCGTGTACCCCACGCGCGTTGGAGATCGTCAACGTGGAGTGTCGTGCGGTGTCCCGCAGGGGTCGGTTCTCGGGCCGCTCCTGTGGAACATCGGCTACGACTGGGTGCTGCGGGGCGCTACCCTGCGCGGGGTCGACGTCACGTGTTACGCGGACGATACGCTGGTGACTGCCCGTGGTAACACGTATCGTGACGCCGCCCTGTTGGCGACAGCCGGAGTCGCACAGGTTGTGATGCGCATACGGCGCTTGGGCCTGACGGTGGCCCTTGAGAAGTGCGAAGCGATTTGCTTTCGCGGGCCTCGCAAGGTGCCACCGCCAGATGCACACATAATTGTTGGCGGGGTTTCCATCGGCGTCGGGTCGACGCTGAAATATCTCGGCGTCGTACTCGATAGCCGATGGAACTTTAAAGATCATTTCCGGAGCCTAGCTCCGAAGTTGGTGAAGACAGTTTTCGCCCTATGCGGGCTAATGCCCAACTTGGGTGGCCCCAAAGGAGGGTGCCGCCGCCTCTTCGCGGGTGTGGTGCGCTCGATGGCTCTGTACGGGGCGCCAATTTGGGTCGACTCCCTGTCGGCCCAAAACCTGGCCGTGCTGCGGCGCCTGCAGCGGGTCATGGCGTCCAGGGTCATCAGAGCATATCGCACCACCTCGTGGAGAGCGGCATGCGCAATCGCCGGAACGCTCCCCTGGGAGCTGGATGCCGAGGTCCTTGCAGCGGTCTACCGCAAGACCGCGGATGCAAGGGCCCGCGGCGCGAGTCCACTCCCAGAGGAGGTATCACGATGGAGGCGAGAGGGCCAGGAGGAGGCGCTCGAGCGCTGGCGCGACGATTTGATGCAGGCGGGGTACGGTTTTCGCACCACGTCTGCGATCGCGCCAGTGCTGAACGAGTGGGTGAGCAGGCGGACCGGCTCGCTCTCTTACCGGCTTGTGCAGGTGCTTACGGGGCATGGTTGCTTCGGAAGGTACCTGTGCAACGTCGCGAGGAGGGAGCCAACAACCGCCTGCCACGATTGTGGGGCCAACGATGACACCGCGCAGCACGTGTTGGAGGATTGCCCAAGTTGGGATATGGAGAGAGCGGCTCTGACGGCAGTCGTGGGGCAGGACCTGTCCTTGCCGGCTGTCGTCAGAGCAATGACTGAGACGCCTGACGGCTGGGAAGCCGTCAGATTATACTGTGAGGCGGCCCTGAGTGGCAAAGAGGCCAGGGAACGGCTCCGCGAGGAGGATCCCGCGGCAGACCCACTCAGGCGCCGCAAAACTGGAAGACGGCGCCGCGCCTTCGCTGCGGCGCCACTTCAACACCGGACTTGACTGCCGGGCGTCAGGAAGGACGACTGACGTTCGGCCTACTCTGACTTGACGTGGCGTGGCGGCCTAGAGATGCTCCCTAGACCGCCACCAAAGAACAGTATCCTTAATTGGACATAGCGGTGTGCGGGTTACGCGGACATGGCTCGCGCTGTTATTCGGACCCGCACATTTCCGCCGATGGTGGAGCATGGGGGGGTTTTAGTGGGTATTACCGGCGCTTCTCGCCGGTCGAGTCCCACACTCCCCCTCGCCGACGCGTCCTACGTCGGCGGGGGGCGTCCGTAAATGTGATTTCCCCTCCTCAACAAAAAAAAAAAAAAAAAAAAGGTTAGGTTAGGTTCGGAAGGCCAAGCCTTTCAAGACCGCGGCCGTCGTCGTCACCCTGCAGCCAGGGGCTGCCGAGAGGGGGGTGACATACAAACTGGTCACGGAAGAGGCCAAGAAGAGGGTGGACATCGCGGCGATGGGCATCGAGTATGTTCGCTGCCGCCGCGCGGTGACGGGGGCTGTCATCATGGAAGTCTCCGGCACCGACAACAACGACAAGGCGGACAAACTCGCTGCCAAATTAAGAGACGTGCTGAGTGCGGAGTCGGTTCGTATCTCGCGGCCTTTCAAGGCTACCGAGATACTGGTGTCCGGCCTAGACGACTCCGTCACTCCAGATGAGGTGGCGGAAGCCATCGCTAGGCTTGGCGACTGTCACAGGGATGCAGTGAAGGTGGGAACCATCCGTAACTCTTACTACGGAATGGGTTCGGTTTGGGCGAGCTGCCCTGTGACAGCCGCCAAGAAAGTCGCGGAAGGCAGATTGCTGGTCGGGTGGACGGCAGCACGGGTGAAGGTGCTGCAGCCCCGCGAGCTGCGCTGTTTCCGGTGCCTGAACACAGGTCACGTCAGGGGGCAGTGCACGGCGGCCGTCGACCGGAGCCAGCAATGTTTTAAATGTGGAGACAACGGTCATCGCGCATCGGAGTGCCGGGCGGAAGCTCGCTGCCCTCTGTGCGCCGATGCCAACAAGAAAGCAAGCCATCGCCTGGGGAGCAAGCAATGTTCGGCCCCCAGGCCCAGGATGAAAAGACGAAGGCCGGTGGGTCCTGCGGTTTCGGCCCAGGACTCCACGACCTGCCCACCGGACGGGACTACGGAGACACTCATGGACATACAATCAGTATGTCCATGAGATGTCTTCAAACAAATGTGAACCACTGCGCCGGTGCCCAGGACCTTCTAGTCCAGACACTCGCGCAGTGGAGGATACAGGTGGCGATCGTCGCGGAGCCGTATCTGGTCGTCCCCCGGGACAACTGGGTCGGCGACCGCGACGGCCTCGTCGCCATTATATTGGCCACAGGAGAGGGAGCCCCCGCCGTCGATCGGTCTTTCAGAGGTCGTGGGTTCGTCGCCGTTTTATGCGGCGACATTGTATATGTAGGTGTCTATTTCTCGCCAAATCGTCCGCTCTCGGAATTTGAGCGCTTCTTGGCGGAAATGGACATCCTGCTGGGACGGTGTCGCCCGCATCAGGTGCTCCTCGCCGGAGACCTGAATGCGAAGTCGACGGTGTGGGGCTCAGCTCTTACTGACGCGAGGGGCGCGGCTGTGGAGGAGTGGCTCTCCAGCAACAATCTGTGCGTGCTGAACAGGGGCACGACCAACACGTGCGTGCGGCAACAGGGCGGATCAGTCGTGGACGTATCGTTTGCGTCTCCCGCCCTGGCCCGCCGTGTTCGGGGCTGGGTAGTCGAGGAGGGGGTCGAGACATTGTCGGATCACCGATATATCCGGTTTTCCATCTCCCCCCACTCGGCGGACCCGAACAGCCCAAGGCGTGTTCCCTGTGAGATCGGGCCCAAATGGGCGCTTAAAATGCTGGAGAGAGATTCCCTCATAGAGGCGTCCCTCGTTGAATCTTGGAACAGGAAACCGGAGGAGACCGATGCGGACACAGAGGCGCGGTGGTTTCGTGGGGCAATGACGCACGTCTGCGACGTCGCCATGCCCCGCGTGGGCAAACAGCAGCCCCGTCGGCAGGTGTACTGGTGGTCGCCGGAGCTACAACAGCTCCGGACGACATGTGTGAAAGCACGACGCCGGTACACCCACTCCCGGCGACGCCACAAACCCGCATCGGTCGTGGCCGAACTTTTTGCCGCCTTCCAAGGGGCCAAAAAGACGTTGAGGATCGAGATCGGTGCAGCGAAGGAGCGCGCCTGGCAGGAGTTGGTGGACTCTCTCGAGCAGGACCCATGGGGCAGGCCGTATAAGCTTGTGATGAGCAAGCTTCGCCCCTGGGCCCCACCGTTATCATCGACGATGAACACGGAGATGCTCGAGAGGGTGGTGGAAAATTTGTTCCCTGCCAGGGCGGAGGGCGATGCTCCCCCGGCGTTGTTGCAGATCTCGCAGGAGGATCCCCCCGAGGTGTCAGAGGGTGAACTCGATAGGGCGGTTCTTCGCCTCAGTGCGAAGAACACAGCACCCGGTCCCGATGGCATCCCGGGGAAGGCGCTGGTCTTGGCCCTGAAAGAGGGCGGTCTTGGATGTAGATTCCGTGAGCTGCTCACAGTCTGTGCGAAGGATGGCCACTTTCCCAAGGAGTGGAAGCTAGGTAAGCTTGTCCTCATCCGCAAGCCCGGGCGTCCGGTGGACTCACCGTCGGCCTATCGCCCCATAGTCCTACTGAGTGAGGCGGGTAAGCTGTTTGAGCGGGTTATCGCTGCTCGCCTCACTCAACATCTGGAGGAGACCGGGCCGAACTTGGCCGATGTCCAGTTCGGTTTCCGGAGGGGCAGGTCCACCGTTGACGCGATTGCGCGGGTGAGGACCTTAGCGGAGGAGGAGATTGGGAAAGGCGGGGTCGTCCTGGCGGTGTCCCTCGACATCTCCAACGCGTTTAACACTCTCCCACACAGTGTCATCATGGAGGCAATGGGGTACCACGGCTTCCCGGAGTACCTCCGACGACTTGTCGGGGACTATCTCTCGGGTCGCTCGGTCGTGTACCCCACGCGCGTTGGAGATCGTCAGCGGGGTGTGTCGTGCGGTGTTCCACAGGGGTCGGTCCTCGGGCCGCTTCTGTGGAACATTGGCTACGACTGGGTGCTGCGGGGCGCTACCCTGCGCGGGGTCGACGTCACGTGTTACGCGGACGACACCTTGGTGACCGCCCGTGGTGGCAGGTACCGTGACGCGGCCCTGTTGGCAACCGCTGGAGTCGCACAGACTGTGATGCGCATACGGCGCTTGGGTCTGACGGTGGCCCTTGAGAAGTGTGAGGCAATCTGCTTCCATGGACCTCGCAAGGCGCCACCGCCAGATTCCAAAATCATCATTGGCGGAGCTTCCATCGGCGTCGGGTCGACGCTGAAATATCTCGGCGTCGTACTCGATAGCCGGTGGACATTTAACGAGCATTTTAGGAGGCTTGCTCCTAAACTTACAAAGTCGGCTTTCGCCCTATGCGGGCTAATGCCCAACCTGGGCGGACCCAACGCTGGGTGCCGCCGCCTCTTCGCGGGCGTGGTGCGCTCGATGGCCCTGTACGGGGCGCCTATCTGGGCCGATTCCCTGTCGGCTCAGAACCGGACTGTGCTGCGGCGTCTGCAGCGGGTCATGGCGTCCCGGGTCGTCAGAGCATATCGCACCACCTCGTGGAGAGCGGTGTGCGCGATCGCCGGCACGCTTCCCTGGGAGCTGGATGCCGGGGTTCTTGCAGCGATCTACCACAGGATCGCGGATGCAAGGGCCCATGGCGTGAATCCACTCCCGGAGGAGGTGCTGCGTTGGAGGAGAGAGCTCCAGGAGGAGGCACTCGAGCGCTGGCGCGACGATTTGATGCAGGCCGGGTACGGTTTTCGCACCACGTCTGCGATCGCGCCAGTGCTGAACGAGTGGGTGAGCAGGCGGACCGGCTCGCTCTCCTTCCGGCTTGTGCAGGTGCTTACGGGGCATGGTTGCTTCGGACGGTACCTGTGCAACGTCGCGAGGAGGGAGCGGACCACCGTCTGCCACGAGTGCGGAGCCGCCGAAGACACGGCACAACATACCTTAGAGGTATGCCCAGGTTGGGATACGGAGAGAGCGGCTCTGACGGCAGTCGTGGGACAAGACTTGTCCTTACCGGCTGTCGTCAGAGCAATGGTTGAGAGTACTGACGGCTGGGAAGCCGTCAGATTGTTTTGTGAGGCGGCCCTGAGTGGCAAAGAGGCCAGGGAACGGCTCCGCGAGGAGGATCCCGCGGCAGACCCACTCAGGCGCCGCAAAACCGGAAGACGGCGCCGCGCCTATGCTGCGGCGCAATAACTTGTGACTACCGGGCGTCAGATAGGACGACTGGCGCCCGGCTTACACGGATTTGACGGCGTGGCGGCCTAGAGATGCTCCCTAGACCGCCACCATTTGCAGAGCTCAAAAATGAGCATAGCGGTGTGCGGGTTCCGCAGACATGGCCTCGCTGTTTTTCGGACCCGTACATCACCGCTGATGGAGGAGCATGGGGGGGTTTTAGTGGGTATTACCGGCGCTTCTCGCCGGTCGAGTCCCACACTCCCCCTCGCCGACGCGTCCTGTGTCGGCGAGGGGCGTCCGTAAACGTGATTTCCCCTCCTCAACAAAAAAAAAAAAAAAAAGGTTAGGTTAGGTTGAAGGAGCGCGCCTGGCAGGAGCTAGTAAACTCTCTCGAGCAGGACCCATGGGGCAGGCCGTACAAGCTTGTGATGAGCAAGCTTCGCCCCTGGGCCCCTCCGTTAACATCCACGATGGAGACGGAGACGCTCGAGAGAGTGGTGGAGAATCTGTTCCCTGCCAGGGCGGAGGGCGACGCTCCTACTGCGCGGCTGCAGATCCCGATGGAGGCTCCCCCCGAGGTGTCAGAGGGTGAACTCGATAGGGCGGTTCTTCGCCTCAGTGCGAAGAACACAGCACCCGGTCCCGATGGCATCCCGGGGAAGGCGCTGGTTTTGGCCCTGAAAGAGGGCGGCCTACTGGAGAGATTTCGTGCGCTACTCACAACCTGTGTGACGGATAGCCACTTTCCCAACGAGTGGAAGGAGGGCAGGCTGGTCCTCATCCGCAAGCCTGGGCGACCGGTGGACTCACCATCGGCCTACCGCCCCATAGTCCTGCTGAGTGAGGCGGGCAAGTTGTTTGAGCGGGTTATCGCTGCTCGCCTCACTCACCACCTGGAGGAGACTGGGCCGAACTTGGCCGACAACCAGTTCGGCTTCAGGAGGGGCAGGTCCACCGTCGACGCAATCGCGCGGGTGAGGGCTTTAGCCGATGAGGCAGTTGGGAAAGGCGGGTGCGTCTTGGCAGTGTCCCTGGACATCTCCAACGCGTTCAACACCCTACCTCATAGGGTCATTCTGGAGGCAATGGGGTACCACGGCTTCCCTTTGTATCTGCGCCGACTCGTTGAGGACTACCTCTCGGGTCGGTCAGTCGTGTACCCCACGCGCGTTGGAGATCGTCAACGTGGAGTGTCGTGCGGTGTCCCGCAGGGGTCGGTTCTCGGGCCGCTCCTGTGGAACATCGGCTACGACTGGGTGCTGCGGGGCGCTACCCTGCGCGGGGTCGACGTCACTTGCTACGCGGACGATACTTTGGTCACCGCCCGCGGTAGCACGTATCGTGACGCGGCCCTGTTGGCGACAGCCGGAGTCGCACAGGTTGTGATGCGCATACGGCGCTTGGGCCTGACGGTGGCCCTTGAGAAGTGCGAAGCGATTTGCTTTCGCGGGCCTCGCAAGGTGCCACCGCCAGATGCACACATAATTGTTGGCGGGGTTTCCATCGGCGTCGGGTCGACGTTGAAATATCTCGGCGTCGTACTCGATAGCCGATGGAACTTTAAAGAGCATTTCCGGAGCCTAGCTCCGAAATTGATTAAGACGACGTTCGCCCTATGCGGGCTAATGCCCAACTTGGGTGGCCCTAAAGGTGGGTGCCGCCGCCTCTTCGCGGGCGTGGTGCGCTCGATGGCTCTGTACGGGGCGCCAATTTGGGTCGACTCCCTGTCGGCCCAAAACCTGGCCGTGCTGCGGCGCCTGCAGCGGGTCATGGCGTCCAGGGTCATCAGAGCATATCGCACCACCTCGTGGAGAGCGGCATGCGCAATCGCCGGCACGCTCCCCTGGGAGCTGGATGCCGAGGTCCTTGCAGCGGTCTACCGCAAGACAGCGGATGCAAGGACCCGCGGCGCGAGTCCACTCCCAGAGGAGGTATCACGATGGAGGCGAGAGGGCCAGGAGGAGGCGCTCGAGCGCTGGCGCGACGATTTGATGCAGGCGGGGTACGGTTTTCGCACCACGTCTGCGATCGCGCCAGTGCTGAACGAGTGGGTGAGCAGGCGGACCGGCTCGCTCTCTTACCGGCTTGTGCAGGTGCTTACGGGGCATGGTTGCTTCGGACGGTACCTGTGCAACGTCGCGAGGAGGGAGCCAACAACCGCCTGCCACGAATGTGGGGCCAATGAAGACACCGCGCAGCACGTGTTAGAGGATTGCCCAAGTTGGGATATAGAGAGAGCGGCTCTGACGGCAGTCGTGGGGCAGGACCTGTCCTTGCCGGCTGTCGTCAGAGCAATGATTGAGACGCCTGACGGCTGGGAAGCCGTCAGATTATACTGTGAGGCGGCCCTGAGTGGCAAAGAGGCCAGGGAGCGGCTCCGCGAGGAGGATCCCGAGGCAGACCCACTCAGGCGCCGCAAAATAGGAAGACGGCGCCGCGCCTACGCTGCGGCGCCACTACAATACCGGAATTGACTGCCAGGCGTCTGACGTCCGGCCTACTCTGACTTGACGTGGCGTGGCGGCCTAGCGATGCTCCCTAGACCGCCACCAAAGAACAGGATCCTTAAGTGGACATAGCGGTGTGCGGGTTACGCGGACATGGCTCGCGCTGTTATTCGGACCCGCACATTTCCGCCGATGGTGGAGCATGGGGGGGTTTTAGTGGGTATTACCGGCGCCTTTCGCCGGTCGAGTCCCACACTCCCCCTCGCTGACGCGTCCTACGTCGGCGGGGGGCGTCCGTAAATGTGATTTCCCCTCCTCAACAAAAAAAAAAAAAAAAAAAAAAAAAAAAAAGGTTAGGTTAGGTTAGGTTAGGTTAGGTTAGGTTAGGTTAGGTTAGGTTAGGTTAGGTTAGGTTAGGTTAGGTTAGGTTAGGTTAGGTTAGGTTAGGTTAGGTTAGGTTAGGTTAGGTTAGGTTAGGTTAGGTTAGGTTAGGTTAGGTTAGGTTAGGTTAGGTTAGGTTAGGTTAGGTTAGGTTAGGTTAGGTTAGGTTAGGTTAGGTTAGGTTAGGTTAGGTTAGGTTAGGTTAGGTTAGGTTAGGTTAGGTTAGGTTAGGTTAGGTTAGGTTAGGTTAGGTTAGGTTAGGTTAGGTTAGGTTAGGTTAGGTTAGGTTAGGTTAGGTTAGGTTAGGTTAGGTTAGGTTAGGTTAGGTTAGGTTAGGTTAGGTTAGGTTAGGTTATGGTGTGGTAAGGTCGATGGCACTCTACGGAGCCCCGGTCTGGGCGGAGTGCCTCACTCCCCGCACCCGGGCCCTCTTACGGAGGCCACAGAGGGTCATGGCGACCCGGGCCGTGCGGGCTTATCGCACGGTCAGCCACGGGGCTGCCTGCGTGCTAGCAGGCATGCTTCCGTGGGATGTCGATGCCCTGGTTCTGTCCCAGGTGCATCGGCATCGGGTCGCCGCTAGGGCCCTCGGAGAAAGACCCGTTGCCGAGGACGTGCAACGGGTCCGTGCAGAGGCCCATGAGAGGGCCATTGAAGATTGGAGTGAGGCACTACTCAACCCCACCGCCGGTCACCGGACGATCCAGGCGATCCGTCCGGTGTTGGAGGACTGGGTGAGGCGCCAAAAAGGCTGCCTCACCTTCCACATGGTGCAGATGATGACCGGACACGGGTGCTTCGGTCATTATCTGCACCGCATAAAAAGGGAGGAGTCGCCGCGGTGCCACCACTGCGGCGACCCCGACGATACGGCCGAGCACACGCTCCAGGTGTGCCCGGCCTGGAGTCCCCAGCGCCGGGAGTTGGAAGTGGCGCTGGGTGGAGTGGACGTCACACTGCCAAACATGGTCGAAGCCATGCTTGGCAGTGTGGCCACTTGGAAAACAGTTGCCGCCTTCTGCGGATATATAATGTCGCAGAAGGAGGCAGCTGAGAGGGAGCGAGAGGAAGAGGCCGGTCTCGCCTCCCTCAGACGTAGGCGGCGGGGCAGGAGAAGGCGGGCATACCAAGCCCGTCTTTGAATGTCCCAGGGGACCTGCGCACATAGCTGGCCAGCTATGTGTGCCTGCACTAGGTCCCACCGTCTGGGGATTGCCTGGGTGTCTCCGGGCAATCCTCCGTTGGCGTTAGCCTAGCAAGTCGGCTAGGCTGCCCTGGAGTGGATCGGAGTTTGGTGCCTCGGCAGAACCCGGTTCACTCCGTTCACAGGGCAAGGAGGCACCGGGGAGTTTTAGTGGGTATTCCCAGTGCCGCTATGATCAGGTGCTGGGCGACCCCCACATATCCCTACCGTCTAGCCAGCGGTAGGGAATCTGTAAGCGGATTACTCCTCGTCAAAAAAAAAAAAAAAAAAAAAAAAAGGTTAGGTTAGGTTAGGTTAGGTTAGGTTAGGTTAGGTTAGGTTAGGTTAGGTTAGGTTAGGTTAGGTTAGGTTAGGTTAGGTTAGGTTAGGTTAGGTTCCCAACGAGTGGAAGGAGGGCAGGCTGGTCCTCATCCGCAAGCCTGGGCGACCGGTGGACTCACCATCGGCCTACCGCCCCATAGTCCTGCTGAGTGAGGCGGGCAAGCTCTTTGAGCGGGTTATCGCTGCTCGCCTCACTCACCACCTGGAGGAGACTGGGCCGAACTTGGCCGACAACCAGTTCGGCTTCAGGAGGGGCAGGTCCACCGTCGACGCAATTGCGCGGGTGAGGGCTTTAGCCGATGAGGCAGTTGGGAAAGGCGGGTGCGTCTTGGCAGTGTCCCTGGACATCTCCAACGCGTTCAACACCCTACCTCATAGGGTCATTTTGGAGGCAATGGGGTACCACGGCTTCCCTTTATATCTGCGCCGACTCGTTGAGGACTACCTCTCGGGTCGGTCAGTCGTGTACCCCACGCGCGTTGGAGATCGTCAACGTGGAGTGTCGTGCGGTGTCCCGCAGGGGTCGGTTCTCGGGCCGCTCCTGTGGAACATCGGCTACGACTGGGTGCTGCGGGGCGCTACCCTGCGCGGGGTCGACGTCACTTGCTACGCGGACGATACTTTGGTCACCGCCCGCGGTAGCACGTATCGTGACGCGGCCCTGTTGGCGACAGCCGGAGTCGCACAGGTTGTGATGCGCATACGGCGCTTGGGCCTGACGGTGGCCCTTGAGAAGTGCGAAGCGATTTGCTTTCGCGGGCCTCGCAAGGTGCCACCGCCAGATGCACACATAATTGTTGGCGGGGTTTCCATCGGCGTCGGGTCGACGTTGAAATATCTCGGCGTCGTACTCGATAGCCGATGGAACTTTAAAGAGCATTTCCGGAGCCTAGCTCCGAAATTGATTAAGACGACGTTCGCCCTATGCGGGCTAATGCCCAACTTGGGTGGCCCTAAAGGTGGGTGCCGCCGCCTCTTCGCGGGCGTGGTGCGCTCGATGGCTCTGTACGGGGCGCCAATTTGGGTCGACTCCCTGTCGGCCCAAAACCTGGCCGTGCTGCGGCGCCTGCAGCGGGTCATGGCGTCCAGGGTCATCAGAGCATATCGCACCACCTCGTGGAGAGCGGCATGCGCAATCGCCGGCACGCTCCCCTGGGAGCTGGATGCCGAGGTCCTTGCAGCGGTCTACCGCAAGACCGCGGATGCAAGGGCCCGCGGCGCGAGTCCACTCCCGGAGGAGGTATCACGATGGAGGCGAGAGGGCCAGGAGGAGGCGCTCGAGCGCTGGCGCGACGATTTGATGCAGGCGGGGTACGGTTTCCGCACCACGTCTGCGATCGCGCCAGTGCTGAACGAGTGGGTGAGCAGGCGGACCGGCTCGCTCTCTTACCGGCTTGTGCAGGTGCTTACGGGGCATGGTTGCTTCGGAAGGTACCTGTGCAACGTCGCGAGGAGGGAGCCGACAACCGCCTGCCACGATTGTGGGGCCAACGATGACACCGCGCAGCACGTGTTGGAGGATTGCCCAAGTTGGGATATGGAGAGAGCGGCTCTGACGGCAGTCGTGGGGCAGGACCTGTCCTTGCCGGCTGTCGTCAGAGCAATGATTGAGACGCCTGACGGCTGGGAAGCCGTCAGATTATACTGTGAGGCGGCCCTGAGTGGCAAAGAGGCCAGGGAGCGGCTCCGCGAGGAGGATCCCGAGGCAGACCCACTCAGGCGCCGCAAAACTGGAAGACGGCGCCGCGCCTACGCTGCGGCGCCACTTCAACACCGGACTTGACTGCCGGGCGTCAGGAAGGACAACTGACGTCCGGCCTACTCTAAATTGACGTGGCGTGGTGGCCTAGAGATGCTCCCTAGACCGCCACCAAAGAACAGGATCCTTAAGTGGACATAGCGGTGTGCGGGTTACGCGGACATGGCTAGCGCTGTTATTCGGACCCGCACATTTCCGCCGATGGTGGAGCATGGGGGGGTTTTAGTGGGTATTACCGGCGCCTCTCGCCGGTTGAGTCCCACACTCCCCCTCGCCGACGCGTCCTACGTCGGCGGGGGGCGTCCGTAAATGTGATTTCCCCTCCTCAAAAAAAAAAAAAAAAAAAGGTTAGGTTAGGTTAGGTTAGGTTAGGTTAGGTTAGGTTAGGTTAGGTTAGGTTAGGTTAGGTTGATTCGGAAATTTCGATCGAGGATAACTCTGTTATTTCTTGGTGCTTTTCGTTGTTGCGCATATCGATTGAAGCCTTTTTCAAGGCTCCTTCGATCTGCACACAGCAGTTGTTGTTGTTGTTTGTTGTTTTTGTTGTTTTGTTGATTTTCTCTTTTTCTGTTAAGAATTTTTTAGTTAAAAACCGCGATAAGTACCGGTTCCCGTAGCCGGAGCTTGTCGCGGTCTAGGGCTGGTAGGAGCTTCTCTGTGAGGTCTTTCTGCCAGTCCAAGTTGTTAGTTTGTTTCTTTTGTTGTTACGTTTTTATTGTTGTTTTTGTTACTAGTTTTTTAAGAAAATTTGTTATTTTTGCCGATAAGCACTAGTTCCAACAGCCGGTTACCGTCCCGTGTTGGGTTGGAAGAAGCCTCTTCGGAAGCTCTTCCACCCAGTGCAAACCGGTTGTTGTTAGCTTTTGTGGTTCGGCAAATATTGTTGTTTTGTTTCCTGTTTTTAAGGAAATTTTGATTGTTATTTGTTTTTCCCAACTCTCGTTGCGCTGTCCCCCCTCTCGTAGGGGTGGACTCGCCAACGTGTTCAGAGGTCGGCAGGGCCATTAATTGGCCCATGTCGGACTCCTCAGGGGCCAGTGGGCGAAGCCCAAAGAAGATCGAGGGGCGAAAGCGCCTATACTCGAGCGTGCTAACTCGTTCGGGGGCGCGTAAGCGTTCTGCCGCAAAGGAGGCGTCGGAGGCTATAATGGCCGGCAATAAATTCTATAACCTGGTGTCGGGATCGGAGGAGTCGGAGGAACCGGTGGAACCCGCCGTTCCTCTGAAATACAAAAAAGGAACGAAGGGCCGTGGCGGAAAATCACTCGGCCACGACGTGGGGATATCGCAGGCCAAGCGCCAACTGAGGGAGGAGGACTCGGACTCCGACTCCGGCAGGTCTGCCATAACATTTCGATCGGCGAAATCGTCGGCTGGCTCCATAGAGGAGCTAACGAAGAAGGCCGAGGCTAGTGCATCGATAATCCTGGAGGTTGTCCGCAAGTCGGGCAACCTTAAGGGCACCTCGCAGCGCGAGATTAAGGATGCCACCCGATCCCTTCTCGGGCATTTTGAGTCAGTGGCGGCAAAGAAAACCTCCGAGGAGCTCCGTCGGCTACGCGCAGACAACAAGCGTCTGCGCAATCAAATAGATGGCCTTGTCAGCGAGGTCTCGGCGCTCCGAAGGGCCTTCTCGGAGAGGTCTCTACCGGACCAAAGATCGGTCGAGCAGCAACCCACGGAACCGGCCTCGACAGTGGCTGAAGCTCAGCCAATGTCTAGGGCCGAATTCTTGGAAGCGCTATCGGCCCTCCAGACGGAGTTGACGGCCCATGTTGGGGGCGTCGTCAACGCCCACCTGGACAGTCTGGAGGTCGATGGGAGACTTCTCCCGGCGCGTCGCCTCCGCCCGCCTCTGCAGGCGGACAAAAAGCGGGAGGTTCGCGAGTCGGTCCCCCAGTCGCAGCAAACCACAGGCTCCACCCTCGCCCCCCCGGCTAATCTGCCAAAGCAAGCGAGGGCAAAGAAAACAAAGGGGTCGCAGGCCCCCAAGGCTTCGGAGCCGACACCTGGCCCATCGACAGGTCCCATAGAAAAGACGGCAGAAAGCTGGACGGAGGTAGTGAGACGGAAGAAGCACGCCTCAACTCCGACAGCCAAATCTGCCGTCCAATCTACTCACAAGGCGCCCAGGCTCCCGAAGGAGCCAAAATCGCTGGCCGTTGTGGTGGCTCTTAAGCCAGAGGCAATAGAAAAGGGCGCCACATACAACAAGGCAATCGCCCAAACTAAGGCCTCAGTCTCTCTAGAGGCCCTGGGAATCGGACCAGCAAAGTTCCGCACGGGTGTAACGGGGGCTCGAATCCTTGAGCTCCCTAAAGAGACAACGTCCGTGCAAGCGGATAAGTTGGCGGAGCAGATCAGTGCCGCACTGGGTGACATGGCGAAAGTGACCCGCCCCACCAAATCGGTCGACATTCGAGTCAACGGACTCGACGACTCGGTGTCGGCCGACGAGCTTAGAGAAGCTCTGGCCCTGAGCACAGGCTGCGCCCCTGTGCTCTTTAGAGTGGGCAAAGTCCACCCTGGACTTAGGGGCATGGGGTCGGCCTTCGCCTCCTGCCCCATAGAGGCAGCCAAGAAGTTGGCAGCGGTCGGTCGGCTGACGGTCGGATGGAGTTCAGCCTCCGTCCACCTTATTGAGCAGCGCCCCATGCGCTGCTTCAGGTGCATGGGGCTCGGCCACCCGGTGGCCAGGTGCCCATCCAAAAAGGACCGCAGCGGTCTCTGTTACCGCTGCGGATTGGATGGGCATTCCGCCAACGAGTGCGAGGCGGCGTACAAGTGCGCCGTCTGCGCGGATGCGGGCCTCCCGGCAAGTCACCGAATGGGGGGGATGAACTGTTCCCCCCCCGCAGTCCGTGGCCGCCTCACAGGGGCCATTCCCTTGGTGAGGGCGGGGGCCACCCGTAAGACTGGGGAGGAGCCAATGGACACCGTCAATGCCCAATAGGCCCACTGCTAAGATCCTCCAGGTGAATATCAACCACTCCGCTGGGGCACAGGACCTACTGTGTCAGTCCATGGCGGAGTGGGAGATACACCTGGCGGTGGTGGCGGAGCCATATACGGTCCCCCATAATGCCAACTGGCTAGGGGACCTGGACGGCTCCGCTGCTATAGCAGTGAGGCCTGGTGGTGAGGCTCCTCCCCTTTCTCTCAGGGAGAGAGGTGCGGGTTTCGTGGCAGCAAATTGGGGGAGAATGGTGGTCGTGTCGACCTACTTCTCCCCAAACCGCAGTCGGGCGGACTTCGAGTTCTTCCTGGCTGCGGTGGAGGGGGTGGTGAGGCGTGCGGCCCCACTCCCAGTTTTGGTGGCGGGAGACCTCAACGCCAAGTCATCGGCGTGGGGGTCCTCCCGTACGGACGTGAGGGGGGGTATTCTGGAGTCCTGGGCGCTGGGCCTAGGGCTCCAGGTACTCAATCGTGGTACCTCTCCCACGTGCGTACGGTGGCAAGGTACGTCCATTGTGGACGTATCCTTTGCCACTGCTGCCCTTGCTGCCCAAACCCGTAGCTGGCGGGTCGAGGAAGACGTGGAGACCCTGTCGGACCACCTGTACGTCCGATACGAGGTCTCCACGCTGGCCCCCAGCGCGCCACAGCGTCGGGATCCCACGGCGGGTGCTGCCTTTCCCAGGTGGGCACTCGCCAAGCTCCGCCCTGATGTGGCGGAGGAGGCCGCGATGGTGAGGGAGTGGTCCCCTCTCCCCCCTCACCTCGCAGGGGATCCCGAAGGCATGGCAGACCATTTCGCCGACGACCTGCGGGCCGTTTGCAATGCTGCCATGCCTCTGTGGCGTCCTCCTCCCAAATGGAAGAAAGTTTATTGGTGGGCGCAGGAGATAGCTCTCCTGCGCACCACATGTCTGGCGGCAAGGCGCGCCTTACTTCGTTGCCGGAGGAGGCGTACCAGGAGGACGCCTGACGAAGAGGTCCTCCTTCGTCAGGCGTACAGGGAGGCTCACAAGGCCCTGCAAAAGGGAATCTGCAGGGCCAAAGAAGAGGCCCACGAGCGCTTCCTGGCCCTCCTGGACGCCGACCCCTGGGGTCGTCCGTACAGGGTTGTGAGGGGGAAGTTTGCATCGAGCTCCCCCTCGACAGCCAATCTTGACCCGGAGCTGCTTGAAAAGGTCATGGGGTCCCTGTTCCCGACCCCTGGCCGATTCGAGCCCCCTCCCATGGAGCCTCCGGAACCACTTCCGGAGCTCGAGGTGGAGGGTCCTCCCGTCTCAGATGCGGAGTTTGAGGCGGTGAGGGAGCGGCTCCGGGGCAAGAGGACGGCCCCAGGACCAGACGGAGTCCCGGCCAAGGCCCTAGCAATCGCGCTAGGGCCTCTAGAGGAGAGATTCCGGGCGATCATGAACGCATGCATCGCCCGGAAAAAGTTCCCGGCGAGATGGAAGGTGGGGCGTCTCTGCCTTCTCCGCAAGGAGGGCCGCCCTGCCGACTCGCCGGCGGGGTACCGACCGGTGGTCCTGCTCGACGATTCCGGCAAAGCCATGGAAAGGGTTATGGCGCGTCGGATCGTCGAGCATCTGGAAACGGAGGGGCCGAACCTGGACGAACACCAGTTCGGCTTCCGCACCGGTCGGTCAACTGTTGACGCAGTGAGCCTCCTCAGGCGGTGGACTGAGGAGGCCACGGGCAGAGGGGAGGCTGTTGTTGCGGTGTCGCTCGACATCCGCAACGCCTTCAACAGCCTCCCCCACGAATGTATCAGGGCGGCACTCCGGTTCCACCGAGTGCCGTCCTACCTCTGCGCCCTCGTCAACGACTACCTCTCCGAACGGGTAGTGCTGTACGAGGGCGCAGACGGGAGAGTCATGCGCCGGCCGGTGGCGGTCGGCGTACCGCAGGGGGCCGTCCTCGGCCCCCTTTTGTGGAATATTGGGTATAATTGGGTCCTGCGAGGCAATCTCCTACCAAAAATGGAGATTGTCTGCTTTGCCGACGACACTCTCGTCGCGGCAAGAGCAAAGACGTGGGAGAAGGCAGAGCGGCTTGCGTCGGTCGGCACCTCGTTGGTAGTCCGGCGCATCCGCCTGCTCGGATTGGAGGTGGCCCTAGACAAAACTAGGGCCATGGGTTTCCATCCCCCACGCCGCAGGATCCCGCCGGGGCTCCGAGTCCGAGTGGAGGGGGTCCGGATTCCGGTCGAGATGCATTTCAAGTATCTCGGCCTAACTCTGGACCCCCGCTGGAACTTTGAGGAGCATTTTAAGCTCCTCGTTCCACGGCTGATTAACACCGCAGCCGCACTCGGACGGCTCCTCCCTAACCAGGGAGGACCCAATTCGGCGTGCCGTCGGCTTTACCATGGTGTGGTAAGGTCGATGGCACTCTACGGAGCCCCGGTCTGGGCGGAGTGCCTCACTCCCCGCACCCGGGCCCTCTTACGGAGGCCACAGAGGGTCATGGCGACCCGGGCCGTGCGGGCTTATCGCACGGTCAGCCACGGGGCTGCCTGCGTGCTAGCAGGCATGCTTCCGTGGGATGTCGATGCCCTGGTTCTGTCCCAGGTGCATCGGCATCGGGTCGCCGCTAGGGCCCTCGGAGAAAGACCCGTTGCCGAGGACGTGCAACGGGTCCGTGCAGAGGCCCATGAGAGGGCCATTGAAGATTGGAGTGAGGCACTACTCAACCCCACCGCCGGTCACCGGACGATCCAGGCGATCCGTCCGGTGTTGGAGGACTGGGTGAGGCGCCAAAAAGGCTGCCTCACCTTCCACATGGTGCAGATGATGACCGGACACGGGTGCTTCGGTCATTATCTGCACCGCATAAAAAGGGAGGAGTCGCCGCGGTGCCACCACTGCGGCGACCCCGACGATACGGCCGAGCACACGCTCCAGGTGTGCCCGGCCTGGAGTCCCCAGCGCCGGGAGTTGGAAGTGGCGCTGGGTGGAGCTGATGTCACACTGCCAAACATGGTCGAAGCCATGCTTGGCAGTGTGGCCACTTGGAAAACAGTTGCCGCCTTCTGCGGATATATAATGTCAAAGAAGGAGGCAGCTGAGAGGGAGCGAGAGGAAGAGGCCGGTCTCGCCTCCCTCAGACGTAGGCGGCGGGGCAGGAGAAGGCGGGCATACCAAGCCCGTCTTTGAATGTCCCAGGGGACCTGCGCACATAGCTGGCCAGCTATGTGTGCCTGCACTAGGTCCCACCGTCTGGGGATTGCCTGGGTGTCTCCGGGCAATCCTCCGTTGGCGTTAGCCTAGCCGGTCGGCTAGACTGCCCTGGAGTGGATCGGAGTTTGGTGCCTCGGCAGAACCCGGTTCACTCCGCTCACAGGGCAAGGAGGCACCGGGGAGTTTTAGTGGGTATTCCCAGTGCCGCTATGATCAGGTGCTGGGCGACCCCCACATATCCCTACCGTCTAGCCAGCGGTAGGGAATCTGTAAGCGGATTACTCCTCGTCAAAAAAAAAAAAAAAAAAAAGGTTAGGTTAGGTTAGGTTAGGTTAGGTTAGGTTAGGTTAGGTTAGGTTAGGTTAGGTTAGGTTAGGTTAGGTTAGGTTAGGTTAGGTTAGGTTAGGTTAGGTTAGGTTAGGTTAGGTTAGGTTAGGTTAGGTTAGGTTAGGTTAGGTTAGGTTAGGTTAGGTTAGGTTAGGTTAGGTTAGGTTAGGTTAGGTTAGGTTAGGTTAGGTTAGGTTAGGTTAGGTTAGGTTAGGTTAGGTTAGGTTAGGTTAGGTTAGGTTAGGTTAGGTTAGGTTAGGTTAGGTTAGGTTAGGTTAGGTTAGGTTAGGTTAGGTTAGGTTAGGTTAGGTTAGGTTAGGTTAGGTTAGGTTAGGTTAGGTTAGGTTAGGTTAGGTTAGGTTAGGTTAGGTTAGGTTAGGTTAGGTTAGGTTAGGTTAGGTTAGGTTAGGTTAGGTTAGGTTAGGTTAGGTTAGGTTAGGTTAGGTTAGGTTAGGTTAGGTTAGGTTAGGTTAGGTTAGGTTAGGTTAGGTTAGGTTAGGTTAGGTTAGGTTAGGTTAGGTTAGGTTAGGTTAGGTTAGGTTAGGTTAGGTTAGGTTAGGTTAGGTTAGGTTAGGTTAGGTTAGGTTAGGTTAGGTTAGGTTAGGTTAGGTTAGGTTAGGTTAGGTTAGGTTAGGTTAGGTTAGGTTAGGTTAGGTTAGGTTAGGTTAGGTTAGGTTAGGTTAGGTTAGGTTAGGTTAGGTTAGGTTAGGTTAGGTTAGGTTAGGTTAGGTTAGGTTAGGTTAGGTTAGGTTAGGTTAGGTTAGGTTAGGTTAGGTTAGGTTAGGTTAGGTTAGGTTAGGTTAGGTTAGGTTAGGTTAGGTTAGGTTAGGTTAGGTTAGGTTAGGTTAGGTTAGGTTAGGTTAGGTTAGGTTAGGTTAGGTTAGGTTAGGTTAGGTTAGGTTAGGTTAGGTTAGGTTAGGTTAGGTTAGGTTAGGTTAGGTTAGGTTAGGTTAGGTTAGGTTAGGTTAGGTTAGGTTAGGTTAGGTTAGGTTAGGTTAGGTTAGGTTAGGTTAGGTTAGGTTAGGTTAGGTTAGGTTAGGTTAGGTTAGGTTAGGTTAGGTTAGGTTAGGTTAGGTTAGGTTAGGTTAGGTTAGGTTAGGTTAGGTTAGGTTAGGTTAGGTTAGGTTAGGTTAGGTTAGGTTAGGTTAGGTTAGGTTAGGTTAGGTTAGGTTAGGTTAGGTTAGGTTAGGTTAGGTTAGGTTAGGTTAGGTTAGGTTAGGTTAGGTTAGGTTAGGTTAGGTTAGGTTAGGTTAGGTTAGGTTAGGTTAGGTTAGGTTAGGTTAGGTTAGGTTAGGTTAGGTTAGGTTAGGTTAGGTTAGGTTAGGTTAGGTTAGGTTAGGTTAGGTTAGGTTAGGTTAGGTTAGGTTAGGTTAGGTTAGGTTAGGTTAGGTTAGGTTAGGTTAGGTTAGGTTAGGTTAGGTTAGGTTAGGTTAGGTTAGGTTAGGTTAGGTTAGGTTAGGTTAGGTTAGGTTAGGTTAGGTTAGGTTAGGTTAGGTTAGGTTAGGTTAGGTTAGGTTAGGTTAGGTTAGGTTAGGTTAGGTTAGGTTAGGTTAGGTTAGGTTAGGTTAGGTTAGGTTAGGTTAGGTTAGGTTAGGTTAGGTTAGGTTAGGTTAGGTTAGGTTAGGTTAGGTTAGGTTAGGTTAGGTTAGGTTAGGTTAGGTTAGGTTAGGTTAGGTTAGGTTAGGTTAGGTTAGGTTAGGTTAGGTTAGGTTAGGTTAGGTTAGGTTAGGTTAGGTTAGGTTAGGTTAGGTTAGGTTAGGTTAGGTTAGGTTAGGTTAGGTTAGGTTAGGTTAGGTTAGGTTAGGTTAGGTTAGGTTAGGTTAGGTTAGGTTAGGTTAGGTTAGGTTAGGTTAGGTTAGGTTAGGTTAGGTTAGGTTAGGTTAGGTTAGGTTAGGTTAGGTTAGGTTAGGTTAGGTTAGGTTAGGTTAGGTTAGGTTAGGTTAGGTTAGGTTAGGTTAGGTTAGGTTAGGTTAGGTTAGGTTAGGTTAGGTTAGGTTAGGTTAGGTTAGGTTAGGTTAGGTTAGGTTAGGTTAGGTTAGGTTAGGTTAGGTTAGGTTAGGTTAGGTTAGGTTAGGTTAGGTTAGGTTAGGTTAGGTTAGGTTAGGTTAGGTTAGGTTAGGTTAGGTTAGGTTAGGTTAGGTTAGGTTAGGTTAGGTTAGGTTAGGTTAGGTTAGGTTAGGTTAGGTTAGGTTAGGTTAGGTTAGGTTAGGTTAGGTTAGGTTAGGTTAGGTTAGGTTAGGTTAGGTTAGGTTAGGTTAGGTTAGGTTAGGTTAGGTTAGGTTAGGTTAGGTTAGGTTAGGTTAGGTTAGGTTAGGTTAGGTTAGGTTAGGTTAGGTTAGGTTAGGTTAGGTTAGGTTAGGTTAGGTTAGGTTAGGTTAGGTTAGGTTAGGTTAGGTTAGGTTAGGTTAGGTTAGGTTAGGTTAGGTTAGGTTAGGTTAGGTTAGGTTAGGTTAGGTTAGGTTAGGTTAGGTTAGGTTAGGTTAGGTTAGGTTAGGTTAGGTTAGGTTAGGTTAGGTTAGGTTAGGTTAGGTTAGGTTAGGTTAGGTTAGGTTAGGTTAGGTTAGGTTAGGTTAGGTTAGGTTAGGTTAGGTTAGGTTAGGTTAGGTTAGGTTAGGTTAGGTTAGGTTAGGTTAGGTTAGGTTAGGTTAGGTTAGGTTAGGTTAGGTTAGGTTAGGTTAGGTTAGGTTAGGTTAGGTTAGGTTAGGTTAGGTTAGGTTAGGTTAGGTTAGGTTAGGTTAGGTTAGGTTAGGTTAGGTTAGGTTAGGTTAGGTTAGGTTAGGTTAGGTTAGGTTAGGTTAGGTTAGGTTAGGTTAGGTTAGGTTAGGTTAGGTTAGGTTAGGTTAGGTTAGGTTAGGTTAGGTTAGGTTAGGTTAGGTTAGGTTAGGTTAGGTTAGGTTAGGTTAGGTTAGGTTAGGTTAGGTTAGGTTAGGTTAGGTTAGGTTAGGTTAGGTTAGGTTAGGTTAGGTTAGGTTAGGTTAGGTTAGGTTAGGTTAGGTTAGGTTAGGTTAGGTTAGGTTAGGTTAGGTTAGGTTAGGTTAGGTTAGGTTAGGTTAGGTTAGGTTAGGTTAGGTTAGGTTAGGTTAGGTTAGGTTAGGTTAGGTTAGGTTAGGTTAGGTTAGGTTAGGTTAGGTTAGGTTAGGTTAGGTTAGGTTAGGTTAGGTTAGGTTAGGTTAGGTTAGGTTAGGTTAGGTTAGGTTAGGTTAGGTTAGGTTAGGTTAGGTTAGGTTAGGTTAGGTTAGGTTAGGTTAGGTTAGGTTAGGTTAGGTTAGGTTAGGTTAGGTTAGGTTAGGTTAGGTTAGGTTAGGTTAGGTTAGGTTAGGTTAGGTTAGGTTAGGTTAGGTTAGGTTAGGTTAGGTTAGGTTAGGTTAGGTTAGGTTAGGTTAGGTTAGGTTAGGTTAGGTTAGGTTAGGTTAGGTTAGGTTAGGTTAGGTTAGGTTAGGTTAGGTTAGGTTAGGTTAGGTTAGGTTAGGTTAGGTTAGGTTAGGTTAGGTTAGGTTAGGTTAGGTTAGGTTAGGTTAGGTTAGGTTAGGTTAGGTTAGGTTAGGTTAGGTTAGGTTAGGTTAGGTTAGGTTAGGTTAGGTTAGGTTAGGTTAGGTTAGGTTAGGTTAGGTTAGGTTAGGTTAGGTTAGGTTAGGTTAGGTTAGGTTAGGTTAGGTTAGGTTAGGTTAGGTTAGGTTAGGTTAGGTTAGGTTAGGTTAGGTTAGGTTAGGTTAGGTTAGGTTAGGTTAGGTTAGGTTAGGTTAGGTTAGGTTAGGTTAGGTTAGGTTAGGTTAGGTTAGGTTAGGTTAGGTTAGGTTAGGTTAGGTTAGGTTAGGTTAGGTTAGGTTAGGTTAGGTTAGGTTAGGTTAGGTTAGGTTAGGTTAGGTTAGGTTAGGTTAGGTTAGGTTAGGTTAGGTTAGGTTAGGTTAGGTTAGGTTAGGTTAGGTTAGGTTAGGTTAGGTTAGGTTAGGTTAGGTTAGGTTAGGTTAGGTTAGGTTAGGTTAGGTTAGGTTAGGTTAGGTTAGGTTAGGTTAGGTTAGGTTAGGTTAGGTTAGGTTAGGTTAGGTTAGGTTAGGTTAGGTTAGGTTAGGTTAGGTTAGGTTAGGTTAGGTTAGGTTAGGTTAGGTTAGGTTAGGTTAGGTTAGGTTAGGTTAGGTTAGGTTAGGTTAGGTTAGGTTAGGTTAGGTTAGGTTAGGTTAGGTTAGGTTAGGTTAGGTTAGGTTAGGTTAGGTTAGGTTAGGTTAGGTTAGGTTAGGTTAGGTTAGGTTAGGTTAGGTTAGGTTAGGTTAGGTTAGGTTAGGTTAGGTTAGGTTAGGTTAGGTTAGGTTAGGTTAGGTTAGGTTAGGTTAGGTTAGGTTAGGTTAGGTTAGGTTAGGTTAGGTTAGGTTAGGTTAGGTTAGGTTAGGTTAGGTTAGGTTAGGTTAGGTTAGGTTAGGTTAGGTTAGGTTAGGTTAGGTTAGGTTAGGTTAGGTTAGGTTAGGTTAGGTTAGGTTAGGTTAGGTTAGGTTAGGTTAGGTTAGGTTAGGTTAGGTTAGGTTAGGTTAGGTTAGGTTAGGTTAGGTTAGGTTAGGTTAGGTTAGGTTAGGTTAGGTTAGGTTAGGTTAGGTTAGGTTAGGTTAGGTTAGGTTAGGTTAGGTTAGGTTAGGTTAGGTTAGGTTAGGTTAGGTTAGGTTAGGTTAGGTTAGGTTAGGTTAGGTTAGGTTAGGTTAGGTTAGGTTAGGTTAGGTTAGGTTAGGTTAGGTTAGGTTAGGTTAGGTTAGGTTAGGTTAGGTTAGGTTAGGTTAGGTTAGGTTAGGTTAGGTTAGGTTAGGTTAGGTTAGGTTAGGTTAGGTTAGGTTAGGTTAGGTTAGGTTAGGTTAGGTTAGGTTAGGTTAGGTTAGGTTAGGTTAGGTTAGGTTAGGTTAGGTTAGGTTAGGTTAGGTTAGGTTAGGTTAGGTTAGGTTAGGTTAGGTTAGGTTAGGTTAGGTTAGGTTAGGTTAGGTTAGGTTAGGTTAGGTTAGGTTAGGTTAGGTTAGGTTAGGTTAGGTTAGGTTAGGTTAGGTTAGGTTAGGTTAGGTTAGGTTAGGTTAGGTTAGGTTAGGTTAGGTTAGGTTAGGTTAGGTTAGGTTAGGTTAGGTTAGGTTAGGTTAGGTTAGGTTAGGTTAGGTTAGGTTAGGTTAGGTTAGGTTAGGTTAGGTTAGGTTAGGTTAGGTTAGGTTAGGTTAGGTTAGGTTAGGTTAGGTTAGGTTAGGTTAGGTTAGGTTAGGTTAGGTTAGGTTAGGTTAGGTTAGGTTAGGTTAGGTTAGGTTAGGTTAGGTTAGGTTAGGTTAGGTTAGGTTAGGTTAGGTTAGGTTAGGTTAGGTTAGGTTAGGTTAGGTTAGGTTAGGTTAGGTTAGGTTAGGTTAGGTTAGGTTAGGTTAGGTTAGGTTAGGTTAGGTTAGGTTAGGTTAGGTTAGGTTAGGTTAGGTTAGGTTAGGTTAGGTTAGGTTAGGTTAGGTTAGGTTAGGTTAGGTTAGGTTAGGTTAGGTTAGGTTAGGTTAGGTTAGGTTAGGTTAGGTTAGGTTAGGTTAGGTTAGGTTAGGTTAGGTTAGGTTAGGTTAGGTTAGGTTAGGTTAGGTTAGGTTAGGTTAGGTTAGGTTAGGTTAGGTTAGGTTAGGTTAGGTTAGGTTAGGTTAGGTTAGGTTAGGTTAGGTTAGGTTAGGTTAGGTTAGGTTAGGTTAGGTTAGGTTAGGTTAGGTTAGGTTAGGTTAGGTTAGGTTAGGTTAGGTTAGGTTAGGTTAGGTTAGGTTAGGTTAGGTTAGGTTAGGTTAGGTTAGGTTAGGTTAGGTTAGGTTAGGTTAGGTTAGGTTAGGTTAGGTTAGGTTAGGTTAGGTTAGGTTAGGTTAGGTTAGGTTAGGTTAGGTTAGGTTAGGTTAGGTTAGGTTAGGTTAGGTTAGGTTAGGTTAGGTTAGGTTAGGTTAGGTTAGGTTAGGTTAGGTTAGGTTAGGTTAGGTTAGGTTAGGTTAGGTTAGGTTAGGTTAGGTTAGGTT